>JARYHS010013631.1:59924773-60105254 GCA_031002005.1 Vandiemenella viatica | reverse complement strand
ACAGAAGTCTAAGCATGCGCTTTGTGTGAGTGGTACTAATGCAGCCAGTGTTGTCAACTTATTTTTTTAAACTATATCTATTTTTTTAAGAGTAACTTAAAAACTATATGGAAGGGAAAACATCTATTGTATTAAATAAATATTTTTTCTTTCTCACGGAATACTCTACTTTCTGAATCTGGGATATAGCCTGAAGGGTTGTTGTCCTTAATCATCAGATTAAGTGCGGAAGTCCTTGGTTGAATACAAAATCTCGCCGTATTGCATATCTACTGCCGATAATTTCAAAAGTGTTAATAATTTAAGAAATTGTAATGCACATAAGAGGGATTAATATGAATGATGATAGTACGACATTGAACCTAAACACTGGTAGGATCATTTACCTGCAACAACATATTGGGTGGAGGATCTCGTAATATATTTTTACTCTGTAGTGATTTTGTAAATAGATTTTTGCGTGGTGATTTTGAGGTTAATTTCTTTTATTAAAATGTTTATTATTTTTCGGATTTTAGTAATTACTCAGGTAATTTTTCTGAAATTATCCTCACTGATTTTTGTTCTAAAAATTTGGGAAATACTCCCATCAGTAGATTTTGTTTTCGGAGTAACCGGTGAATATACCAAAAGATACTCATTTCTTTCTCGTTTAGTTGAATTATCAAACAAGTACCTGAATAACTGTGGAATTTTTTACTAGTGTCAGAAAAGGAGATGATTTATTGATTTAAAGACCCAATACGTTTATTCAGTATTATCGGCTTAATTTGCTAATACTATCAATTGTAAATGTTTTCTGCAATTGTTTGAGCGTTTCTCAGTTTCAACAACAGAAGTTCATTATTAACATTAGCCATTCACAAGATTAAAAAGTAAGCGATAACTAGGTGGTGTATGCGTAGTTTACGAACGCACACAGTTTTCCCTTTTTGTCTCAATCTGTGCAGTATGCACCCGCCAAGTCGAACGGCGGCACTGCCAGTCCTTTTCTCGAAGAAATCCGGGCCATTTTTGTACCTCAATTTCTTCTGTCTTATTTGTATTACATACCTAGAATTTCCATTATACATAGATATTACGAATCTTAGCAATCTTAGAGATCAGCAAGTTTAACTAATGTCTTAAATATAATTTTTTTCCAGTGTTTAGTTTGGACGTTACTCTTTATTTACTTATGGTGCTAGTTAAATCAACGGCAATCGGTATTGACTTGCCATGGCGCACACCCATTGTTTGAAGATAGTGTGGGCATTGTTGGATACTCAGGATCATATATAAACTTGCAAAAAGAAATGAGATCCCACAAAAACAATTCTTGTTAAAATAGGTCAAGTATCGTGCTTGGGCAGAGAAAATAGTTATGAACTCTTGTTCTGAGCCAAGTCTAAACTTTGCAGTTTGTATCCACTTCACGTTCTGAAACAGAACGGTTTCTATTGATGCTTTAGATGGTTTAGAATTAAAAAAAAAAAAAAAAAAATCTGGTGACTTGGCCATTATGCAAGCAATGTTTTAGTAAAACTATATAATCACCTTAAATGTGTTGCTTTATTAATTTTATAAATACACAAAGCTAAGATGATTTTCCTGGTTCGTCTGTCGGGTTTGACAGGTCATAGAATAAATCATATATATAATTACTCTAATTTGTGTAACAATTATGAGAATTGTTTTTGTTTGATTTTATTTTTCTAAACTCAACGCAGGCTGTGCCATTCGTTAACGGTAGCGAATGTATTTAGAAAAACATATATTTATCTTCCGAACAGGAAAACAAAAATATGAATAAAGTATTTTTAAATTTAGGTATTGACAGAAATATACATTTTTTTCATGTGAAACTAGCTATTAATTTGTTTATTTCCTTTCAAAGGTATCTGGTACCACATCATAAATCTTGATTTATAAATAAATGAACAACTGACTCTTATTCAAACACTTTGTTTCTTCTTACCACCATTTTGTATTCATTACTCTTTGGATGAAAGCTGTAATAGTGGGAATAGGAGGAGGTAGTAAACAATTGGTTTAATATCTGATAAATTGTAATCGTAGGTTTTCCCGGCGAATCTGATGCTTGAAGATCTCTTGGGCATGACAGCAGGTTGCGTCTGCTGACCAGCGTGAGGAGCACAGTCCAGGAGGCGACTGTTATGTCGGCCGTCGTCGGAGTTTTTTTTTTTATTATTATTTATTTGGGGGAACACCCAAAACCCGCTCCTCCAAGCATGGCGGCCTTCCTGTTAACTACTGCTCACCTCTGCACATGCATTAAGTTAGTAATTCTATAGGTGATCACAGGAACGGGATTGTGATGTATTCCATGCGTCCAGGCGTCCGCCCGTTTACATGGGTCCATCGGATAAGATAGACAGAAACTTTTGAAAGAAGAGACAGGGCAGAGGGAAAAAAGTGCCAAGTTTTTACCCCTGGGAAAAAAAACCTCTGCGATAGTTAGGTAGGGAATAAGAGCGGCTGGCTAAGATACTGCCAGTACCGCGACAGATTCTATGCTACAAGGTTGGATGTATGAAGGGTTTGTTAGTTTTGTTAGGATATGGTATCCTGCAATAACTACAGCTGGTCCATACACCGCCGCTGAGATTGTCAGCTGGTGCCGCTCGCCGTCGCTGTCGTTGAGATGGTCCTGGAACATGCCAAATCGTTATATTAGTAACAGCTGTGTGCAACAGGTGTTGTAAGTGTTGGTGAGACGTGATTCGCACCGCCAGGGCGCCAGAGCGTAACCGCCGCAACGCGCAGAGCCTTTCCTCATCCCGGGAGTACACGGTAAGGGTTTCGCCGACGGAGACAGCCACAGTGCTGCTAGATGACCACCCCCGACTTGTCCGGGCTTTAGGACGATGACGGACACCACCGCCATGGCCACCCCCGCCAGCACGTGTCATCGCCACCGGGAAAGACAACCCCACCATGCTCATTCCAGGAATTATTGGAGCAGGATGCATCGCGCAAGCCTGCCACGACAACCGTCACCCCCGCGGTGTTTACCACGCCGGATACTGTACTAATGCTGTTTGTGGATTGATTTCTTGTTATATGTGGCTGCCTTCTACACCTGCGATCGCACTGTAACCACTTTCCTTAGCCCAGTGATCACTTTGCAGGTTGGTTAGGGAATGGGACCCTAACCCCAGTGGCCCTTGATGCAGTCGACAGATTTCTTCCTTGTTTATGCATTAGTTTTTTCCTATCTGTTGAGCAATATTTTCGGTCGTGGGTGCTTAAATCTGTGGTTGTGATCGTAACTGCCTATAGTGCGTATCAAAGGATTTCGCGACATTTGGGATTTGGGATTTCCCGATGTTTATGGCAAGCTTCTTAATTACTTGCTGTATTGGCTCGAGTCGGAAATCTCGGTGTAAATCTGTTGTTCGTGTTCCCCAAGGAGCATTTGCTATGATCCTGAGTACTTTGTTTTGGATTAATTGCAGTCTCCTAATGTGAGACTTAGCGGCGTACCCCCAAACCGGAGCTGCATACGTCATGAGTGGCCGAATGAGTGCTAAGTACATTGTTCGGGCATTGCCTCGGTGTAGTGTGCTTTGTCTGTTTAGCATAGGGTATAGCTGTTTGAGTCTAATGTTTGCTTTATTAACAATGTGTTCTATATGGAGCTTCCATGTTAGCTTCGCGTCAAATTTGACTCCAAGATATTTAACTTCGTTCCGGAAATGTATTGGTTGATTGTGTAGTGTTAGCGGTCGACAGTGTTCGTGAATGCGTTTTTGCTTAGGTCTTCGCGTAAATAGGAGTGCCTCGCATTTAGCTACGTTGACTTTAATTCGCCATCGTGTTAGCCAAGGTTCGACTACGTTAAGCGCGTGCTGTAATCTACTGTTTATATGAGATGGTTGCTGTGACTGTGCAAGATAGGCGGTATCTTCAGCATAAATAGCTTGCATCGTTTTGGCTGTGGTCGGAGCTTCTGCCCGGGCAGTATTTATACCCTTCCCCTCCACTTCCGCAGCGGCACTCCGATAGCGGTGATACGCTCCGATGCGTCGAGCAGTGATCTTCAGTCTGCATGCCACCTTCGACGCACACAGTGCCTTGGCTATGCTGTTTCGTGGAGCCGCTTCAGTGCTGGGTACCCAGCATAGCTTAGTTTGAACCCGTTGTCTTTGTTGATGTTGTTATTCCGGATCTCAACGGCTTCCTTGTATACACAGTCCCAAAAATGAGATTTCTCAGAACATCGGTGTCCTCATATTTGATAGAATGATGGGTCTCTGGACAATGTTCAGCAATTGCTGAAACCTGGCGTATACCACATACCAAGTGAGTGCGGAAAAGCATACGTCGGTCAGACCATTCGCACGATTGAAGACGGTACACAGAACAGAAACATCACACAGAGCTACAGCAGCCGTCAAAATCAGCAATTCCCGGCATACTATCTAATATGAGGACACCGAAGGTCTGTGAACCACGTCTCAATTGCTTGCTAGCCCTGTCGAAGTTTGTTAGGAGAAGCGAATGTGTTGCCACCTGCCTGTGAAACGTGTAACTATGTTCTGTGTGCGCTAAGTGTATTTCTTGTTTATGTAATTTGTAGTTTATAAAGCGGAGATTGCGAAACGTCTCGGCATTTACCCTGATGATTGCGAAACCCCGCCTAAAAACCACAATCAGGACAACCGGTACTTGCAAGCAGAACTCGATCCTGTCCCGCAGTAGCTCTCCGATCCAATGTGCGGCGCCTTAACGCACTGAGCCACACCAGACATATTAGCGGGTCGTATACTACGCAATCAACTAATGAATTTTATATGAACTGAACGACTGGTTTAGTGCGAGCGGCAACACGGTTATCCGACGTTTCGGCATGGCGCTGAGAGCCGCTTTGACCATGTGTATTATCGGACTTTTCACAAAATACGCATATTCTAAAGTAAGCAATCAGGCATACCACAGTGATCCTTCGTTTGAAGCCATGATGTATAACCGATCATGGCGAGCATACAAGTCAATTGCAGCAATTATATAAATAATATAAAAGTCTAGGAACGACGCACTTCTGCTAGTTACACTGGTGGAAATCTTCTTCACCATCAAAGCACTGATTTCTTCAATTCTAATGCATATTAAAGACTATACTGCTCTAATTTCGTTAGGTGAACTAATGTGACCTTGAGCTAATGAATTTCTGTCGCGTACTGATCTGCCTGGCATCATTGCTCAACAACTAGTTAAGCAATATGGTACCAAATCACGGACAATCATGACTTCCGTTGCATCACAAAACCCGACTAAAATGAAGAAATCATAAGTTTACTTGGGATTATTTTAGGGCCTTTGATAAATTTTGAGTAATTTTTGGGAGTATTAGTGCGTGACGAAAGGTTTGGATTTAACGTTAGGGGAAAATATTGCACCAGGGGACTTCAGTGCAAGAACTGCATCTAATGGCCCATCGGCAAAGTTGCACCAGATCGGGAAATTTGAGAAAACGTGTATATCTGGGTCATCACATAGAAGGGCATCTCTTCGTCATTTATCAGTCAGAGAGCGTGTGTGGTAGCTCCAAAAAGAGTGGATGAAGTGAATATCGACTAGTGTGGTAGCTGAATTCATGTGTATTTCGGGGAGTGACTATTGGTCATTAAAAGGTAGTGAGGCAGATATAGGTAAAGTGTGGCTAAATATTAATTTGTATCTTCGCAAAGTCTTTCAGAATATTGTGTTAACTTATGGGTCTGAAATCAGCGACGAGTTGCAGTGTGGCCTTGAGTTCATATTTATCGTGACGAGGTGTGGTGGTTGCTTGGTAGCAGGTTGTTGTGTCACTTGCAACACATCTATTGGTAAACGCCTTGGTGCGCGGCAATCGTCTCCGCACTGCACCACGTGCTTGGAAACTTTTTCACTTGTGGTAGCACACTCGAGTGTGCTTCCACACTCTCCCTCGCCTATTGTCCTAGTGTGTGCACAGCTAATCCCGTTATCTCTGTGGAATTCAGGAGGGTGGCTATCTGCCGGCCTCTCCAGCTACAGTCCAGACCACAGCAACCAAATTCTGACCACTCATTACATCGTCCACACATAATATTTCAATCTTCAAAACAACAGATGCATTGTCCCTGTTACACTACAAACTCCTAACTAGATTTTATAAATACCGGTCGGAGAGCTTGTTGAAAGAAAGGGTTAGGCCGGTTACACACTTGGCGGTTTCGTCCGCTCCGGAAATTTCTCCGTCGCCGCCTATAGAATTTGAGGTGTTTACACATTGAGCCGTCGAACTACCGCTGCCATTTCAGCGGTGAAACTTCCACTGCTAAGAAGAGCAGGAAAAAGGTGACGTGTCGGGCGTCAGTACCTTGCCTTTGGTGACTTGAGTTTCATATTGTGAAATTAGATGTTAATTTAATTAATTTGGTGTTTATTATTTCGTAGTTATGTTTTAAATTTTTTATTTTAACGGTTCCGTCGCCATAGAAATAGGAAAAGAAAAAACCAAAGGAGAACAGAATATTTGAGGAACGATAACAGCAAATTTTTCAATTAATTTGGGATGTTTATTTCGAGAGTTGCTTGCGAAACTAAAGTATGTCATTCAAAGCAGAAATACACAGTTGATGAATTGTATTAAAATTGTGGAAATGCTGATAATCACCTTGAAGTAAGCAGATTTCTCATAGACCTACTAAAGATAAACATTTAATTTTATATAATTGCAATCCCCTATATTTATTTTATGTTAATTAGGGTGAAAACTCCTTTAGGTGAATATGAACAGGTGTACAAAAAAAGTTTGAAAAATACACTATGCCATATAATGACTAAGTCTTTCATTTATTTGTAACTAATACATATACTTCACTGTGTAACCGACTCATCATTGTTGAGTTTGCTCTACATTGCTTTTATTCTTACAAGCACAAACGACTAGTTAAACATTTTTGCTTAAGTTGTAATATGTTGAGTGTTTTAAAAATTATTACTTTACAAAGAAAAATCGAAAGTAAATGGCGAAGATTATGCCGAATTTACTAAACAGCTTGTCTCACTGTATTCGTCAATGCTGTGTTAAAAAGAAAAGAAAAAAAATGTCACAATGTCGAGCGACAGAATTTCGAATGTTGAAAGTGTTCCTTGGCAAATGTGTAATATATGAGGACAGAGTTATATACTATTAAAAACCAAAATCTTTCTATAAAATGTGATTCAGTATTATTCAAATTCTAGTTGAAATTTATGTAAATACGTGATCAATAGTTTACTATCCAAAGGCATTATTCCTAATTTTCCATTTCGTCACAATGTCGAGCGAATTTCGAATGTTTAACGTGTTCCTTGGCAAATGTCTAAGATATGAGGACAGAGTTATATACTATTAAAAACCAAAATCTTTCTATAAAATGTGATTCAATATTATTCAAATTCTAGTTGAAATTTATGTAAATACGTGATCAATAGTTTACTATCCAAAGGCATTATTCCTAATTTTCCATTTCGTCAAAATCATTCCACTTTCAAGGCACACTTCTTTCCAAGCGTTCCTGGTAGCATCCCGATCTTTGAAAGAAACCACTGTTTTGTCTCTTAAAACTGGTCTAGCTTCCACTAACGAAATGAGAAGATCATTATCTATCACCACTTAACTCATATTACGATTTTTAAATTCAAAAAATGATAACTTTACACATACTGAAAACGCACAAGCGGTTAGAATCCGCCTAGTGTGCAAGCGCCCATCTGGCCACATGGGCCACTGTCTGGACTGGGGCGGTCAAACAACCGTTGAATGTAGTGGCAGCGCGCGGTCGTATACCTGCCGTTGACGCAGCGCTACCGCGGGTTTTCCCCTCCGCCAAGTGTGTAAGCTCAAATTTGATCCCTTGCGCCACTACCTGAAGGGCGGTGACGGAGAAATTTCCGGAGCGGACGAAACCACCAAGTGTGTAACCGGCCTTAGTGTTAGATGTAACACTTCGGACGATTATGTAAATTTACTTTGCTCATTTAATTCGTTTGAAAACTCTTTCTCTTCCTTCGGTGTTTGACATTTAGGATTTTGATATCACCAGAAGTCTCTATTGACTGCAGCAACCGAATGGATGACGGTTATTAACCAGTTGGGGGCCCTTGGCCATTTCATTGGTTAGACCAAATGGGCGACCTTTTTTTTTTTAGCTCTACACCTTATTGAGCGAGGGGCCCCTACATTTGACCCACTTACCCTCCCCTCCACCCCTAGCGCCGGCCATGTCTAGTATAGAAACTTTCCGATAGATTGAGGTAACGTAGACTAATCTTACTAAACCGCCAAAACTTTACCGCATATTTTATAATTCCAATAAATTGAGTACTCTCTTCTTTTTCCACCACGCGCAAAACCGTTTCAAATTTAAACCCTCATCTAAGATATTGCTGTCTTCTTCTACAGTCCACGTAATCCATCAAACTGAAGCTACCTTCTACATAACAGCTACAACTTTCCCCATAGTCAATAAGCCTAGATATAATACAAACACATCCTCAAAACGTGATAAATAACTGAGGAATGCTACACCTGCTAAATTTATCCTGCAATTAACGAAGATCTGAGGAATATTACAAATAAATTACCCCGTTACAAAAGCACTTCTTACCTGAATGAGTACATTGTGCTCAACGGGCATGCGAACATGTGGAACGAATTATTACAAGCAACCTACCAGGTCTATAATTATGTCTATCATTTGAGAGCAACCTCCTAATTGCCTGAGGATTGATATCCACTTGTATGGTATTATGTATATTGCAATTATCTAGACGATTGTATTGAAGTCTACGTTGCTCAGAACACCTTTCAGTACTGAGATGACTTTGACATGTACGTCTAAAACTGCCAACCATTGCCCGCCTGTATTTCTATATTTTGGAAAACTAGTCAGCAAATGAAATTGTGTGTCGTGAGGAAACACTGTTTAAACATCGTCAGTGTGGGTGGTTCAGTGCGCTAAGCCACCGCACACTGGATCGGGGAGATACAATGGGACAGCGCACGAGCCAGAGTCCACGAGTACCGGCCTCCTGGTTTCTGTTTGAGGCGGTTCCCCGCAATCATCAAGGCCAATGCTGGGACGGTCCCCAATCTACACAGTTCAAAAACTATACAATTCAGAAACAATTCCCTCTCACAGAACATTGTTACACGCTTCGCTGACAGGCGACAATACTTCACTACCTGCAGTAGTGTAGCCCTCAAGGCAGAGGCGCAAGGCGCGGGCGCTTAAAACTCTGCCACTAGGCGACCGAAGCTATCTCCTCCATGATCTCCCGCCAAAGAAGCCATACGATAATGAAACTATTTGAGCCTGTCAAAACTACAGGGTTATTCAAAAAGAAAGAACAGATTTTGCATTTTTATTTCTAACAAGCTACAAGATCCAAGTACTTGAGACACATCACTGGACAGAGGAAGGCTCAAAGTTTGTAACCCCTGTCTATTAGTTCCATTCGCTGCAGCCAACGGCGCTGCTGTCTGTTTGCGTGAGACAGTAGTAAGGTGTCTGTATTCGTCCGCAGTCACTGTATTTAATGGTCGAAATACGATAACATCACGCCATAGATATGTACAGAAAATCATTAAAAACTATGACAGGGAGAGCCGATATGTCTTCGGCAAGATTTCAACACTTGACCATTAGAAGAACTCATTTACAGTGTAGCAACGTCTTCAAGTACTCACAACAAATTCTGGAAACTATCTAGTCCGGTGGGTATTTGGGTAAGTGGTAACGCATGGGCCTGGTATTCAGGAGAGCCAGTGTTCTTTATATCCAATATTATTACCTCTATAATGATAAAGAGGTGTAAGGTTTTAAATGAAGAAAATGTACAAAAAAGGATATTTTGGAATTTTATTTACAAGCATAAGTCTTTCTGGAGATGTAAGGGTTTGGGAGAGACTATATAAGCCTCTTCCAACCAAATGTCAACCTCTCTTTCACGTGGTGCACCCGGTATGCACGGACGAGGCTCTGGCGACTGATACTTTCCCGGTATAAAGAGTCACGACCAGGTTGGAAGAGCGGGGAGTGATCCAGGGCACTCTCTTGCCGTTGGGGCTGGAAACGGCCCCTAACAGCGGATGAATCACGGAAGCAGGCAACGGGAAACCACTGCAATAAAGACCCAGTAGGTATACCGAGACCAAATAATCCTTTCAAATAACATATGGTATGATGGATTCTTACCGGATAAAATATTCCGGAGGTAAAATAGTCCACAAATTTGATCTCCTGGAGAGGAATGCTCAGGAAGGTGTCTCTTTTTATTATTTTGGCTTCTGGCTTAACACCTCGTCGCCGTCGTGGTCATTAGAGGCGGAAAAGAACTGAGGGAATGGAACTGGAAGGAATTCGGCAATGGCATTATAAAGGAACCTTTCCGGCATTCGCCTGGAACGATTTGGGAAAACCATGGAAAACCCAGATCTGGATGGCCAGACGGGAATTCGAACCTGCGTTCTCCCGAAAGAGAGGCCAGAGCGTTACCACTCACCAACCATGCTCAGTACGGTATGAGCCATCATAATGGATAGAGACATTCTGCTAGTAGCAGCATGGAATGTTAAAATCTGAATAGGGTAGGTAGATTAGAAAATTTAAAAAGGGAGATGGAACGATTCAACTTAGATATCTTTGAGATTAGTGGCATTAAGTGGTAGGATGCACAGGATTTGTGGGCTGGGGAACGTACAATACTTAACAAAAGCTTTCACTGGTGTAGGATTTATAATGAACAAGAAAGTAGGCAAACAGGTGATTCATTAACAAAAGTTTAGTGACAGGGGTAGAAACTAAGCCTGCTCCAACCACTTTAGTACAAGTGCATATGCAAACATCACAGGAAGATTATGAAGAAACAGAAAAATTATACGCTGAAATTAAGGAATCAATCCAATATGTGAAGGGGGAGGACAATCTAATAATAATGGGTGATTGGAATGTGGTATTGGGTAAAGGAAAAGAGCGGAATGCTGTAGGAAGTTTTTCTCTAGTAAAAAGAAATGAGCAAGGAAGCAGGTTGTTACAATTATCTGAAAAATATAAACACGTCGTGACGAAAAGCACTATTTAAGATTTATGCACGAGGGATATACACCTGGAATGTCAGCGAGATACAGGTAGATATCAGCTAGATCATATCACGGCCAAACAAAGATTCAGGAATCAAGTTTAATAGTGTAAACTAAAGCATACCCGGGAATTGACATAGGCTCTGACCACAATCTGATAGTTATGAAATGCAGTCTGAAATTCAAGAGAAGCCACCCAGGAAGAACAGACCGGAAGTAAACAATTTTAAACAAACTAAAACGAGAGAAAATCAACGCTCTGGCCTTGCATTCGGGAGGACGCCGGTTCGAATCCCCGTCCGGGCATCCAGGTTTGGGCTTTTCATGGTTTCCCCAAATCACTTAAGTCAAATGACGGGATGCTTCCTTGAAAAGGCCATGGCCGAATTCCTCCCCAATTCTTGTCGCCCAGCCCCATCCTGCCTCACAAGACCTCGACGTTACGAGGCGTAAAAAAAAAGAGAGAAAATTGCAGAGATGGTAGTCGTGGGTGTAAAAAATAATAGAATAATAAATGAGTTCAACTGATGATGAATGGGATCTTTGACGAAAAAATAAAGAAAGCTTATCAAGAACAAACCCGCTGAAAACCATGGATCACAGAATAAATTTTTGAGTTAGTGGATCACAGGAGAAAGGAACAAAAACTCAGGATGAAGCAAGAAGGGGGCAACACATATAATTTAGAAATCAAATAAACAGTAAATACAAAAACGCAAAAGAAAAGTTTGGAGAAGTAGAAAAGAAAATGGTCGTAGGTAAAACAGATGTGGTATAAAGGAAGATCAAACAGAATTTTGGAGAAATGAAGAATAGATGTATAAACATTAAAGCTGCTGATGGGAAACCTCTTTTAATCTCATATGATAGAGCTAACCGATGGAAGTAATGCATAGAGCAACTGTATGACGGGGTTGATTTGAACAACACTGTGCTGGATAAGGAAAGCGATGTCGACATTGATGACTTTGGTGATCCTGTTTCGAGGACACAATTTGATAGAGTTTAGAATGATTTGAAATCAAATAAGGCTGTTGAAATTGAGATTCTGGTAGAACTTCTGAAATCCTTAGTAGAAGAAGGAATCCAAAGATTAAAAAGTCATGAAAAAGTTATGAAACAGTAGAGATCCAACAGTTTTTAATAATTGTATCATATTCACAGTTCCGAAGAAAGCACAAACTGACAAAAATGAGAATTATCGCACCGTGAATCTAAAATCACATGCTTCAAAATTACTGACCCGAATAATCTGCAGAAGAGTGGAATGGTAGTAGAAGAGTTAGTAGGTGAAGATCAGTTTGGGTTTAGGAAAAACAGTGGTACAAAACAAGAAATTCTGGCCTTAAGATTAACATCTGACGGGCGAATCAAGAAAAATAAAGATATTTTTTTTGCGTTTGTTGATTTAGAAAAAGCTTTTGATAATGTTAGGTGGGACGTCAGATCCAAAATATCGAGATAGAAGAATACTTTATCTATACAATTATAAATCTGTAAACAAGCTGCGTGTGTTTCTTTATTTGAACGGGTACCGCGCAATAAGTACCGCAGCAATTTGGATGGGGTTTTAAAATTTTGAGAGCTAATAGTCCGAATCAGAATCTGCGGAAATAGCTAATGACTTATGTGTAACATGGGAAGGAGAAAGAGATTAAAAACCTTTATGTATTAAAAATTGTGGGCCAGGGACCATTATTCACTTCAGACGCTTACTCCTTTCACAAAAATCGGACAAAACTTAGGATTCCGTTTTATTTTTGCTTTTCACTTTTCTATACCGGAGTACCTTAAAATAAACGAAATACATTTACCTGCATCCTAACAGGTCAGTTGTCATATGAAATGCGTTAGTTACTAATGTGGTAGACATATATTATCTTTGAAAGGCAGTTAAACAGTTTGTCTCTGGTACAATATGTCTTACGAGATCGCTAAAGGAAGTACAGTAAACGTTGTTCCGCCAATATTTCTTCCTTACTTATCATTGTGGATACGAAGTTCAGTTATTTTTCTCGAAGAAAGATGTCTGACAAACAGCTACCATAAATATCAGCAGGTAAAAATACATACGTTTTCCATAATAACATGTACAGAACTTCCATATTTCGATGGAGTTTATCCGATTGCTATATATTTGGTGGCTATTATTGACAAATATTCTTGAATAAAATCGCCAAAGGAACCTGTGTACAAATTTTGGCTACTGCTCAAACCACGGCCAGTAAAATATATTCTTTCTATTAAATACCTCTCATAACCTTGATTTCGTAATGTTTATCGCCATACGTGCTGGTGACGACAGCGACATGCAACCGATGAAACAAAAAATAACTAGGAATCCTAAAACCTTATGCTACACTGCGTAAATTATAAAACTAAATCCATTATGCCTTATGCTCTAACAAATTATCAGTCTGGTCCAGGCTGCATTTCAACCTAACCACAAAATTGGTAATTGATTCCGTTCGAAAATCATAGCGTCAGGCACATGCACATTAATAAACACACTGCATAATGTTCAAATCTTGACATTTTAGAATTATTTATTTGTGGCTGAAATAATGGATTCAGTAATTCGGGGATTTGAAAGCGAAGGAAATAAAAAATAATTCTTAACGTGTGATACCGCGTGAGATTAGCTTTAATCCACGTAAATTTTTATTTTAAAGCAGGAATAAGTAATCGTCAAAATAAAGTAAATATTTTAACAGCAAAAGAAATTAAATGGACAGATAAACTACGAAATGAACGTGTTTTGTAAATGATGGGCGCGGAAAGAAATTTGTGGAAGAGTCTTACAGGAGGAAGAGAGAGGATGGCTGGTTATAATTTAAGAAATGCGGGATTGGTTAATTTGTTAATGGAGCGAACAGTCGAATGTAAGAACTATAGAGAAGAAAGAGATTAGAATAAATGAAGCAGATAATTGAGAACGCGGGTTGTAAGGGGTATGCCGAGATGATGATGTTAGCACAAGATAGGAGGGATGGAGAATTGCATTAAAGAAGTCACGATGTTAGATCATCTTAGCTAGTATTTTTTTAAATAAATTTCACTAAAGCCCAGTGCCAGAAGGTTACAAAAATCTATTACGTCCTGCATTACAAATATTTCAGTAGGGTGCCATATTAAAAAGGAGGTTAGCGAGCGATTTCGAAAGACGGATGGGTTGAACTTGATGTAATATCATATACGAAACCGTTACCATTATTCCTAAAACACTCGACATTAAAATGTCTATATGTTTCTTGGAAATATTGCGATCAGTCTTTATGTTGAACTGTGACAGAATATTATTTTCTCCACATGTATGGAATGAAATGACAATGTGATAAAAAAAGCAACATGAAGACCTGGTACTATGTCGTGGTAAAGATGCATATATGTAGTCATTCCCTTAGCGTGTTGCAAGTGCGGTGTATGCTGGACAATTCCGCAATACTCCTTTCGTTACTACGTTAATTGTTATTTCTTGAATACTCATGTAGATGTATAATGATGATGAGAAGTGTATATTAAGAAACTGTACATTATTTACTCTAAAAATATTTTAAATTTAAAACCACTTTGCTAGTGATTATTGGTACTGTTACATCATATATAATGTTAATAAAAAATTAGATTTGGAGTAGAGCAGAAGTAGTAAAAAAAAAAAAAACACACAAAACACTATCTAAATCGACGACCGGAGCCTAATTGCTGCAATATACTCTTGGGCTACAGTGGTCCATGGGAGGATTTTTTATAAAACATTCAATACAATATTTAAAAAAAATAAAAATATAGTTTCAAAAAGCTAAAAAAGGTTTTTTTTAGCAATGTGAACTAAAATTGCAAAAACAATCTTTAAAAATAAATGTACTTTAACAGAAAAAATACGTCCCACGATTCAGTTTAACTTAATTTTTCGAATAAAGTTATAATAAGGATAAAATTATTGACCAAAAAATTAACTTTAATGTTAAGAAAAGCGTGGGGGCCTGGATACCAGTTGCCTTAAATATTTTATCGCTGGCCATTCGTAAACGTAGAGTCATTACGAAACGTAAGTAGAGGGCACCCTTTTCTTTTTATTGCGTTAAAGTTAATTTTATGGTCAATGATTTTTTCTTTTTTTAAACTTATTCAGAAAATTAAATTATTACTGAACTATTATACATCCTACCGCTGTTGAAAACAATTTTTATTTATGAAGGTTATTTTCAACTTTTGGTACACATTCCTACAAAAACGTGGTTTTTTTTTGGTTACAATTGAAACAAAATTGAAGATATAAGTATACAGTCTTAGCATTACATGTGTGGCAATGAACTTAAAATTATTTTATTCATATTTGCGTAACCTAGCCATATGATCTAACGTGTTAACATTGTATGGAACTCTCCTTGTTAGACTGGAGCAATCAAGTTCTTCTGTTTGGGGACCGTACAGTGACTTTGCGCGACTGTTAGGTACAAAAGACTGTCCTACAGGGAAGAGATAGATATCTAAGCAGACATTGTTTTTCACCGGAAGCTATTGTGAGTTTCACGTTTCCATCCAGTGGAGAGCTGCTTCCGATGAACATGGTGAGGTGACACCTGTATGTTTGCTACCGACTTAACACTATTGTTTGCCTAATTGCATAGCGCACAGGTGACTTCTTGCTGCTTTTGGATATCTTTTTGGTTTTTACTGTCAAAGTAACGAGAACACCAGAACATAGCTATGAAATTATCGTCGGTTCTTAATATGTGTGCAAAATTTAATTGAAATATTCCATTACATTCATGCATACATAAAGGTCAGGGTAATAAAAGCGCGTTAGAAACGTGATACGTAGCTACATTTCCGTCATAATAATATTTTATACTCATCCATGCATCTGCAACAGTTCAATATTGATATTATCATATTCTTTCCTTTTTGAACTGCAGTAGGTATTCGTTAAGTACTGAATTATTTATTAATTTTCTTCACAATTTCCACAAGGACAGGGAGAATAAACCGATAGAGTACTCTACTTCTGTTTTCTGTGAAGGAGTGACATAAAGGGCTCTGATCTTATTTACCGCCGCATTATGAAACCTATGGCGTCTAAATCGAAACTGAAGGGAATACTGATTCTTATATACAGTGGAGCGAACGGGGTCAAGGAAGAAAGAGGTGACGAGAGTTCTTCTCACTAAGGTAATGAACTGGTGCCTTACAATTAATTAAATATTCTTAAGCACCTTCGACATTGAGAAGCTTAACGGCACAGATTCTCCTCTCCCGGAAGCGAGTATAAAAATCTGGCATTCAAATGAGAAGCAAGAGTTGAGCAGATCTCATTACTTAGTTGTATAACGAGGCCATCTTTTCAGCACACAACTAAGTAGCAACTGAATTTTTGTCCTCACAAGAGGGAAGCACAAATTAGAGGCCATCTCTGAAGAGCAACTTTCTGACAATACTCGAAATAGATGCCTCCAATTACGGCTGCAAATGGAGGCTTACATTGCAGCATATCCTCTCCTTCGGTATTCTGTCAACCCACAAAGTGAAAGATATATATACCGAAGATTTAACAATTTCTTTACAGTTTAAAAAAAAATAAGATTGGTTATTTTGTATTTCTTCGAGAACGATTTATATGTTTTTTTTGTGATAGTTAAAGGCAACACAAAGAAATGTTAGTCAGCTTAAAAAACTGCACCACAAAATTAATTTTTGTTGACCCCATGTGATTTCTGTAGGTAATTTTTTCGGAAATAGCAATTCCAATTATTTGAAACGTAGCCATCATTAGAATGGGCATTTTTGTAGCAGAGACTAAGCTGATTTTACAGATCGGGTGAGATCAGATGTTTCTTGATTAATGCGATAATATTGAAGAATAATATTTAGAACAAATTTCCGTAATGTTTTGAACGTATTTAAGCATATATTAACAATTCATTTAAACGGAGGTGCTAATGTAAGTAGTAACAACAGGAAATCTTTATATGAGTAAGGTGAACTTGATGATAACTTTACGTCTCGTCGATATTGAGGTCATCAGAGGCGGTGAAGGAGGAAAGGGAAAGTATTCGGCCATGGAATTTTTGAAGGAACAATCCTGGCATTTGCCTGGATTAATTTGACGAATCCATGGAAATCCAACATGTCGATGGCCTGACGGAAACTCGAACCAACGTCTTGCTGAATGTGAGGACGTTGCCGCTCGCCTATCACGCATGGTGCATTTGATGAAATCATCGCGACTCTGTTGTGCATAAGCTGATTTTTAGTAATCAACGTAACGATGCTTTGAGCACAAATTTGCAAGCAACTGAAAAACTTAGTAGTATCGATCTTAATATGAACGTTACAATGGCCAAAACTTTGCAGTAAAGTAATGTTCAGATCAGAATTTGACGCTACTTCTTATGATAATTACGAATTTCCTTTCAAACAAATGAAATAAATTTTCACATTCTGACCACAAAATGTTCCACACTACTTGCGAATGCGTAAATTTATGATGCTGGAGAATATACTGTAATGTATTTGTAGGCAAGTCCAGTAGTCGGCAGTTGTTGCAAGAGTACCAGAACGAACAAGTTGCCGACGAACCATATCCCACACATGTTCGATGGGTGACTTGTCAGGAGAATGTGCAGGCCAGGGAAGCAATGACAAACGGCGTCCTTCGAAGAAGGCTTGTACATGCCTCGCCCCATGTGGCCGGGCATGGAGCTGCTGAAATATGGCATGTGGAGCTGCCTGCAGGGGTGGCAGTGCCTCTCACTCTAAAATCTCCCTGATGTAGCTGTTGCTGTTCCGATTACACTCAATAAGCAGGAGGCAGATAGTATGTTATAGCCAATCGCGCCCCAAACCATCACACTTTACCACTATGACACTCAACAATGCAGTCTGCCAGATTGTGTTCACCACGGTAGCGTCTAATTCGTACGCGGCCAGCACAGAAGGACAAGTTGAAGCGGGACTCGTCATTATATTTTTCCACATACCACGCCAGGTCGACTTTCACGTACCGTTTGCAGTCCGAGCTATTGGTGATATCTGGTTAATGGAAGCCGACGCAATGGATTGCGTGCCGCAAGTCCAGCCTTCAGAAGATGGCGCTGAACTATCGACGCAGACATATATACTTCCGTTACAGAATGCTTCAACGTCTAACCAACACTATGGACGAAGATGTTCTGTTGATTACGACCATGGTTACAATATAGCGGTCACCCCGTGCTGTGTTCATATTGTTTGGTCCGGTACCATCTCGCTGCTGTGTACTACCATCTTCTATCCACTGGTTCCACACATCCATCACTGTCTTAGCAGCGTGCATAGTACGAGTCGCAGTGTGACGTTACTGCACATTCGCTTCCCGTGACTAACCATCCTGTCACGTTCTAACTCACTCACATGCTGTTATTGCTCCTTTTGACGTCCGCGAGGCATACCAGCACCGGTCTGCACGTTTCCATTTCGTTTCAATCTTTACCGAATGACACTCACCTTTTCGATCACAAAAAAGAGAGCGCTGCTGGGCCTACGTGTGCCCATCTCTCTGCAATCTTTATGACTTATAATTCTTCCGATGTTCGAGTGATTCAGGTTTTTTCTTCTGGGTGTTGCAATTTTTACAACAGTGATGTATCTTTCGTACTGGGGAAGAAAGATAATAACTATGATATAGCATAACGGAATTTGGAATTTTTTGCACATAAAACAGTAACTAACACTTGAACAACTGTTTATGCGGTAAGTTTGTATAACTCTAATTTTAATAAAATTTCAGTTTTTTTTCTGCCATGGCCTTTTTGAAGGAAGCATCCCGTCATTCGCCTGAAGTGATTTGGTGAAACCACGGAAAACCCAAATCTGGATACCCGGATGGGGATTCGAACCCGCGTCCTCCCGAATACGAGGCCAGAACGTTAAAAGTTCATCCAACACGCTCAGTAAATTTCAGTTATATTATATTATCACATCATATACTATTCCAAAGTGATTAAATAGCTTTGTAAATTAATAACAATAACAAAGAAACTTATACTTCATAATTCTCAACAAGAAACTACTAATGGATTTATCAGATTATTTTAATTTTCATGACTTCTTTCCAAATGGAAATTCGAGTTATTAATATAGTCCTTTCTATATGTTGGACAAAATCAACAATGGGTAGGAAGTATATACATTCTTGACACAAGCCTCCGGTAGCCATAAACGAACACAGCAATTAAACAGAAAAATCAGTTTCAGTATAACATATTTCGTTAAACGGGAAATATTAGGATATCTGTATTGTCTCTTGTTCTAGTATCTTTAAGTTCTTTAAAAAATTAATTACTACGACACTTGCTGTACTTAAAGATATCTCTATACTGTAATTTAGCTGTTGTGTGGTGTATTTTGACTTCGTTTTATGATCTCAGACGAGTATGTCAAAGGTTTATAGTTAATGTCAATCATTTATCAATGAAATCCAACTCCAAAGAGAATAAATATAATAATAATTAAAAACCTATTCTTGACTGTAAATGCGAGGTTAAATACTATAACAATGGCTGTAATATTTGTGACTTCTCTCTGCTGTATCTCTGTCATAGTGGAAATGACTGAAATATACAATCAACATTTTTTCGAGACTATCATTACTAATAATCAGCATATTGAAGCATACAATTTGTTATTTGAATTATCATGAAAATTACTATCCTTATTTACGCTTATCCGCCACACACACAGCAGATAAAAAATTTCCTTTGCGAGTTGCTTACCACTCTTCATTATAACGATTTCTATTCGGTGTTTGTAATCACTAAGGCGAATGGGGAAGAATTCAAAATTTTATCCTCAGATATGCATGCATCACAAAGAGCATAACACATAGAATACTAGTACTAAACTGACAATTTTACTTTGCAGATGACGATCTCCTAGCACTGATCTTTCTTACCAAGCAAAAACCGGAACAATAACCTTCCTGAAATGCTTTAACTCCTTTGACATTAAAAATTATCACTTGATAGTTTTATGAAATGTAAACATTACACTTTTCGTCCATTTACTTTGCACAATTTTCTAACATTATATTTTAATTTATCAAATGCTCAAGACACCCATTTCCAGCCGGTAAAAAAAATAGAAAGATAAAATCATCGATTGATGTGACATTATAGAAATTTCAACTAGATTTGAAAGATGTAGTAATATTTTCCGACCAGTATTCTAAAGCTGTTGCGACGATTATAATCTTTGTGTTAGGAGGCTTCCAAAGCGTCAAATACGGAAAAAATTCTAAGTAACCTTTCTGTAAGTAATAGTTTCTACATTTGATACAAGTAAAAGATGGTTTCTTATTCTTATACCTTTACGCATCGTCGACGTCGAAGTCATTAGGACAGAAAGAAATGGGGACAAAGAACTGGAAGGAGTTCGGTCATGGTCTTTTGAAGGTCGGGTCCCGGTACATGCTTTGGTGGACTTGGTATTGATGGAGTTACAGGCAATATTTTCTCAATCTACGCGAGTTAATATGGTACTGTGTTATTAAAAAAGTCAGCTTGATCGTTGCGAGTCGTCAACATAGCTCCCCCGCAGAACCTAGTGTTCTCTGTATTTGTTGCTTTTTCTGTATTACCGTAACCGACGTAACTAATTCCTCATAAGAAGGAATGGCTACAAATTAATTAGCGGAAGTCTATCTTTTCATTCTGATTTCGCAAAAGGTATCGTTACCGATTTCGTGCAACAAATCAAAGAACTCTTGCCACAACTTAGTGCCTGCATATTGAAAATCCGCAGAATACCAACATCATAGAAAACAAATGGCGCAAGCGCCGTGAACTGCCGATAACGCAAGCCTCAGCCATTGAATCATCCCAGAGCTGGTCATCATCAAGCAAAAGTCGCGCTCGGCAAACGGCCAACAAGATGGGTTCCGCGACATCATCGACTGCTCTTAGCGCACTGAATGAAATTGGGCCACGAACCATATGCTAAAGCAACTGCAAATAATACAGTGCCGTATTATTCGTATATACCATGTAAAATCTTCCTGAGTTATATTACCGAGCGTGGTGGTGTAACGGATAGCGTTCTGGCCTCGCATTCGGGAAGACGGCGGTTCGAATCCCCGTCCGGGCATCCAGATTTGGGTTTTCCATGGTTTCCCAAATCACTCCAGGCAAATGCCGGGATGCTTCCTTAAAAAGGACATGGCCGAATTCCTTCCCATTACTTGCCCCCATCCTTTCCCGTCTCTAAAGACCTAGCTGTTGAGACACATAAAGCAGTTAAAAAAATGAGTTATATTCTTTAAAAGCACTTGGGACATCCTCTACTGCAACCTCTTTGGCTACTAAATACTCCTTGTGTGTAGGTGTAATAAGCAAATACCTCATTGTACAGCAGTATTTTAGTAAAGTTGTCCATCACACATAAACGGAAAAAGGTCAGGAAGGTAGTATCCCTTGGATTGTCTAAACGCTCCCCTACATTACCAGGATCAAAATATATGCGTCACTCACCCTCCCAGTGAACATCAAGATTAGTGAATGTCGGGTACCTCTCATGTATCGGAAAACTAAGTATACGCAAAACAGCTTTTGATAAGCTAATGTACCGGCCGCATTGGCATCGAGTGACCTCATCTCCATTTTGTTGTTCAGCGCAGTGGTTCCTTGGTTGCTACCTTTGTTCACATATTTGCATATGTACTTAATTGACTGAATGCTGTTACACATTTCGTCTTTCATGTGAGCTCCAAACGTTTTTTATAGCATTGGAAACTAAAGTACTACCCATTGTTATCGAGAACTACCTTTTGGCCACACAGTCTTATTTCAGCAGTGAAGCCACTGTGTATAGGTAAACATCAACAATATGATGGTTAACCATTCTCATCTATTATCGTTTTCGTGACTTGCATCTTCGGATATCTCTTTGTGCAGTGACAATCTTGCATGCAGGTGATTCAGTATTAATGGTGCGACAAGGGCCGTGCAAATATATGTCTCTTTACGGTAGCGTACAGAGAAAGATCCTGCTTAGAATTTGGGATTTCTGAGCATATTATGCTTTCTATGTTGTTAATTCACATCTTTTCCTACAGACATAAAAGAATATGTGCATGCGGCAAACCCCTCTTCTACAATTCTACACTGTTCAAAGTGATGCACCAAATACATTGTGCTAAGTGAGAAATTAAGATGGAATACTATAGCAACAATGTCATATCTATTATGGAAATCTTGTGTTTCAAAAAGTTCTGGGGTTATATCCGTCCACTTCGGATTGATGGGAAACGTAATGAATAGGTCTGGGTGCCCAAATTTTCGCAAATAAGAGAATGAATCTTGAGTACGCTTGTGCATATATAGTGAAACTTAAAGCTCAGTCTTATGACGTCACAGACACGCGCATTCTATTCTGCGCACGTTACTCGACTTAGATAGCATTACAAACTTCGTTTATCCGTAAATTGCATCATCTATCCCACGGAAAGTTTCTGCCTTATGCCCTTTCAAAAATACTTAATTTTCATCACCTATCCCACGGAAACCCTCGTTTTTCGGGATAAAACGTACAACAAATGGTAATCCACAGAATCTGTCATAATGATGCCAAGTTTCATGCATTCAAAGAGACACACAGAAAGATAACAATGAAAAAAATTGCTCTTTTGGCTTTTGAATAATTATTAATGTTTCTTCCAATTAAAATGTTCAAAATCTATTTAATGTAGAGGTTTCGGCCCGTTACAGTTTTATTATAAGTATAGGTTTACTATAGTTACTATGAGTGATCTAGTATAGTATTTGGTGCAGTAATTTACTGTACAACACTATATTTTGGTATGGTATCAGTTACTTCACGTTTGACCATAATGGCAGTCGCTTCTATAAACATATAAACAAGTCAGTTGGTGATAGTTGACACAGTTAGGAGGGGCTAGTTGGCTACGTGTGCCAACCCACCCCGACACATTTTCTGTGGAATTTTTTCATTGAATGTAGACATTTTCACATTATGCCTGCATGAAAAACTCATAGGCAAAATCCAGTTAATAGGCCTAACCCAAACTGAGACCAAAATTAAGATCTCTGTCCGTATTGAATCACATGTAGCTGGAAAACAGTTTCGTCTGAGCCTACATCTTCAGGGGAGGCTGGAAATAGGTCCAATGCAGCTGAGACGAATTTTGTAATATCAGAGCAGGACAGGCAAAAGGCTGGATTTTCTAAAGATTCCGTAGACCCACAATCACCTTTAATGTCATTGTTGAATGGTGGACTTTTTGGAACAAAATCCTCAACATCAGTCAACTCTCCAGTCATACGCTTAAGCCCTGAATATATTAGGCCATTCAAAATAGCAGGAACAAGGAAGAAAACAAATAAAAGGAAAAAAAAGGAACACCACAATTTTAACGTATTTACCAAATCTGAAATCACTAAGAACAGAAAAGGAAACTGCAGAAACGAAAAAAAAAGATTTATTAGAAAAGGAAGAGAGAATTGAAAGATGACTAAACGTACGTAAAACAACGGGACAGGGGAA
Source organism: Vandiemenella viatica (assembly GCA_031002005.1). Lineage (NCBI taxonomy): Eukaryota > Metazoa > Arthropoda > Insecta > Orthoptera > Morabidae > Vandiemenella > Vandiemenella viatica. The sequence goes on along the minus strand of JARYHS010013631.1, from coordinate 60,081,622 downwards.
GGTTGTTCGCTCTTAAGGAAATAGTTAAAACTGTTACACACAAAAAATATTATCGAAAAGATAGCTCAGGTGAAGAGGAATGCTTTTTCCTGGTGTGCGTTGAAGATTCTTAAAAAATCAAAACAAATGAAAAATTGGTTCAGTGCAAAGCTTTGGGCTGTTGAGGCTTGCTGATGTGGTAACACCTTGTTTCACATGCTCGATAACTGTAATCTTTATATATAAAGATGAATGTATGTTTGTTTGTTTGTTAGTTGGTTTGTTTGTTCTTCATATAAATCCACAGTTTTCATCCGATCTCGATGAAACTTTGCACACTTATCCTTTGAAACAAGGAGAAAAATACTGTCTACATTTGGTTGAAAAAATATCTGTATAAATAACACATGTTGTGTCATAACTTCTAAATACGGTGTAACGGGCAGTCTGTGGATTAAGGCTTAAATTGGTAGTTTCGATGTTTTAATATGTGAATATTGTAAGCTGCTTCGAGCGAGAAGATGCGTACGTGCGTAAAAGTGCAGACTTGCAAGTTGGCAGTCCAAGGTCTGCAGCACAGCGCAGCGTAGCGCGCTATGCATGTACAGTGCACGTGATAGCTCACGCATAAATACGCGATCGTGGCGTGATCTCGTTCTATTCTATTCTATTGTATTAACGATTCTGCAGCAGCCATGTGAGAGGTAAGACTTGTGTCTTGTCTGTGTGCCTTTCGGCACTGGGCAAGCATATGCTTGCCCATAGTCTTGTCTCACGTTAGTTAGTAGTTGGTTAGTTAAAGTAGTTACATAAATTATTAAGTCATTATTCAATCTGTGTAACTTAAATGAGTTGTTCGCCGTTGTTGTCATAATAATGTTGTAGCCTCGTGATAATCTTATTTGGTAATGTCGGGTTACAATCAGGATCGTTAATTATTCAGTTTGTTGCATTTAATCAGTAAAGACATCCTTCCATTATACTTGTATGAAGAAGCTATTAATTCATTTAGTAAGTTGTTAACAATTGTATCAATGCTTGCGTGTCATTTCCCTTCCAGCATAACGTTAGGCAGTGTTGCGGATAAATGTATGATTAGGTTTTTATAATTAAAGTATGTATAAATTATCAGTTGTGTCGCCTCAGTCATTTACAGTCGTTAGGTTAGATCCCAAGTTATTTCAGATAATAATGTGGAAGAGTTTGTGATATATCGGCAAGGTAAGATCTATAATAAGTATATCACTGTTAGAGCAGTTCGGGATCCCTGCTATATCAAAGATCGCCCTGGTGTCAATATCCTTATCCTGACAAATAACATCTCGGTGCCCACAAGTAGTTGATCTGTTATAATCTGGAAGATAGCCTAAAATCCTAAGATACTTCTAAGAACAACCCCCAAACCAATCTAGACGCTCACAAGTGGACTGCGCGGCCATAATAACCCCCTTGATCACCTATATATAACCCGCGGGAAGTTACAACTAACTACTTGTGGGCACCGAGATGTTATTTGTCAGGATAAGGATATTGACACCAGGGCGATCTTTGATATAGCAGGGATCCCGAACTGCTCTAACAGTGATATACTTATTATAGATCTTACCTTGCCGATATATCACAAACTCTTCCACATTATTATCTGAAATAACTTGGGATCTAACCTAACGACTGTAAATGACTGAGGCGACACAACTGATAATTTATACATACTTTAATTATAAAAACCTAATCATACATTTATCCGCAACACTGCCTAACGTTATGCTGGAAGGGAAATGACACGCAAGCATTGATACAATTGTTAACAACTTACTAAATGAATTAATAGCTTCTTCATACAAGTATAATGGAAGGATGTCTTTACTGATTAAATGCAACAAACTGAATAATTAACGATCCTGATTGTAACCCGACATTACCAAATAAGATTATCACGAGGCTACAACATTATGACAACAACGGCGAACAACTCATTTAAGTTACACAGATTGAATAATGACTTAATAATTTATGTAACTACTTTAACTAACCAACTACTAACTAACGTGAGACAAGACTATGGGCAAGCATAGCTTGCCCAGTGCCGAAAGGCACACAGACAAGACAAGTCTTACCTCTCACATGGCTGCTGCAGAATCGTTAATACAATAGAATAGAATAGAACGAGATCACGCCACGATCGCGTATTTATGCGTGAGCTATCACGTGCACTGTACATGCATACGCGCTACGCTGCGCTGTGCTGCAGACCTTGGACTGCCAACTTGCAAGTCTGCACTTTTACGCACGTACGCATCTTCTCGCTCGAAGCAGCTTACAATATTCACATATTAAAACATCGAAACTACCAATTTAAGCCTTAATCCACAGACTGCCTGTTACAACGGCGATAGACAGACACGCTGGATGTGGACGTCTCCAGACCGTGTTTCCGTGTAGTGAACTGGCAGCTCAGTGGCTAAAGAGCTTGCTTCCGAACGTCGTGGTCTCCGGTTCACATCTCCGTAAAGGCTAAGATTTTTAAAAATTGTTTTTGATCGTAAGAGTCACGGTTGGGCCGTCGGTTATTCGGATTGAATTTTAAACTGTAGATTTCACAAAGGTAGGGGTTCAACCTGAGGCAATTCGTAGGTAGTCTTGCAATACAGTAGATGTACACTTTTTTACGTTATATTGACCCATCAGGGGTGATTCGTAGTCAGTGTGTGTGTAATCTGCAGTAGGAATACTATAAATGCGGAAGTAAGTCTCTGTCTTTTTGTTACGTTTTGACGACTAAATGGCTATATCTTTGTGATGGAATTTTATAAGGAAAGCTGTATGAAGGGCACAGGATATTTTTTCCAGTATGATTAACAGTTATAGTCACGAAATTTTGAGATCATATCGAATAGTGACAGAAATATGTTGGAAATTAATTCTCTTCAAGAGGCAGGTTCGACGGTAGAATGATATAGTGATAGCTTTCCTGTCATATTATGCCGACTCGATATTGTTTGGGACTAATCCTTCGTTACCAACAACTTACTATATTTAATTCTGGCAAAAAAATTCTTAATCCACGCGTACGAAGTCGCGGGTACGAGGCTAGTTCGGAATATAATGCTGTTTAGTATTTTTGTTACTTACGGCTTTACGCCTCGTCGATGTCGAGGTCATTAGAGGAGGGATGGGACTGAGGACAAGGAACGGGAAGGAATTTGCTCATGGCCTTTTGAAGGAAGCATCCTGGCATTCGCCTGGAGTGGTATGGGGAAACCATGGAAAATCCAAATCTCGATGCCCGGACGGGGATTCGAACAGCGTTCTGCCGAATGCGAGGCCAGTGTGTTAACCACTCACCCACCAAGCTCGGTTTGAATAAATTATAATGACATTGTATTAGTCTATAATTATTTCTGTATAAGTCTTATAATTTTCTAAAGGTAAAATTTTTCTTAAGCAGTATTATGATTTTATATTTTTGAATATTAGAAAACACATTTTGTTCCTAAGTGTAAAATTATCATTTTTCTAGTTCTTGCCAACCTACCCCATGAGAGTAGGCAACTAGCCTCGCCACGTTGCAAGTTGGCGCAGTTTACCTGTCCATGATAAATGTTTCTTGTAAGCACAAATATTAAAAATAGATATGTTTTAATACCTGGCAAATGTTGACAAAGAAATTTACTTTAAAAATTTAAATACTTTGATAAACATTTAGCGAAAAATATATAAAAATAACAAACTAAAAGTGTAGTCAACTAGACCCCTTCTCCCCTATACGCGTGTTACCGGAAACGTATGAAACCAAGGAATTGTGTATAATTCCTAGGAAATGTGTATAATGCCGAGCCAATTTAGGAATTGTGTAAAATAATTTGTCAGCTGTTCTTCTAAACATACATTTCCTAGTAATTAACGAAAAATCAAACACAGATAAGCTGAGAATCAAAATCAACCCTTCTCGTAGAGGTTTTTTTTAAATCAATTTTTGAATGTTTGGTATATGTATAATGCTTGACACTGTTATGCTGCTGTTACAGGTCTCTTTCAGTACAGGTGCTTAGATTCTTCTGCTTTGTGTTATTTGCCGGGAATATGTTTCTTGTTTCTTCAATATGTTAATCCAAGCTAAACTATGCACCTGCGATCAAGTTGTAACCTATCGACATCCAGAATTTAACACATTTCCAATTGTTGTTTAGGGAATGTATAGAAGTCCTAGGAAATGAGTATGGTAAAATTTATTTCACACAATTCTTGTTGATTTTAGGCATTATGTACATTTCCTAGGGATTCTATATAATGAAGCATTACATATACTCCGGTACCAATTACAAAGCAAACACATAAAAATAAATTTGAAAGAAATTAATGTGGTTGTAGGGAAAAAATAATTTTTTAAATTTTTTATTCACAACATATTTAATGTGGGATTCATTATTTCATCATCAAATGATGCGTATGATTTATTTGAAGAAAAAAAGATACCTGCTGAAGTATCAGATTTTTCAAAATCTCGCACTTAGCTATTTTGAGAAAACAGTATATACCACAAAGATAGTTTTCCTGTAAATTTTAGCAGACTACATGCCACTATGAATATTTAAAAATGGAAGAGTATTTTCAGTAATAAAAGGGCTGAATATTATTTAATGTGTTTTTTGGTCAAAAGCTTACACAAATCATATAAGAAAAGGAGATTCCAAAAGTTCTGAGAGTCAGCAGGGTGCCAAATTTAATATGATACTATTGAAGATTATCTAAAGAGAATATTTTCTTAGGCTACCCCCCCCCCCCCCACACACACAAAATCTCCTATAAATATTTTCACCTCCCATGATTTTTCGAAATTTTATGTTATAATAGCGTTAAGGTTAGCAGAAAGTAAGTAGGGAGCAAGTACAAATTTCTAAGTAAAAGGATTGAGGAGTTATGACGATGTGACGGACAACTTACGGAACACTAGCAATGAGGAAGAAGAAAGAAAATGATATAACAAAATTTTGCTGTTGGTTGTGTATGCTTCCGAAACTGCACTGTAAAGTTTCGAGGGAAACTGGAATGCTTAACCGTCGGTTTCACATCTTCTCGGTGTCCGGATACTAAACGGATCGACAATCACCCACCCGTTACCACCCTCTCATTCCACTGGCTTCGTACCTATTATGTGTTATAATTGGAAGAGCGGATCGTGAATTACGAATTAATGAGCTGGTGGTCTAAAACACCTGAGCGCACACCTCGCAAACAGCCGCACGTCAGCCCTCAGGAAACCCACTGCGGTTCATCCGTTCATCCAAACTTTGCGAGCAAATTTGATCATCTGGCCGTCTCTCGTATTCAGCCACTTGTAGCTCCTCCGCTCTACTCCGAATGCGAATCCGATAGAAACGATTTACAGTTAATCACTTTGTGTAATACCCTGGAAGGGGACGACACGGTCTTTGTTGATATGATGATAGAAATGGGGTGCACTAGACGCTAGACTTTGATTGGTGGCCCTCACCACCCGGCTGATGAAGCGCTGGGCGGGTCAGCAGTTTCGTTCTTGCTCCGGCTGGGAGCACTGTGAGGTGCTAAGCCGCGTGGAAGACCCCCCCAGCAAAGCAACGACTAAAATATCCAGGCGCCGTCATAATGAACTTATCGAGGTAATAGTGGTATGAATTCAAACCATTGTGTAGGACGGTAAATTTACGGTTTTTAGGTTGCACGCCGTAATCAGAGAAGTCAATGCTGTAATGTTTCCTACTTTTGGTTTCATAAATATAGTTTCATAAACGGAACGGCATAAAAACCACTAGCACAAAGTTTTCAGACAGTATATTTTATTAATGACCACAGCAGACGATAGAATGTAAAAAAGCAGAAAACCATGAATAGTAGAATGCCCTTAAAAGTAAAATTTGTTTAAGTTAGCAGCTGCTGTCAAGTTCTGCACAATACCAATGATATAACGTCTTGAAATTGACTTTCATTTCTATGTAGCGTCTCGTATCATTTCATTTTAAATATACTATACATTTGTTTATTGACTTATTTATTTAATGATAATTGAAGAACTTACAGGTATCTATTCATACTGTGGCTAGGCTAAATACAAATGAACAGCTCAGTTACACTTTGTTTGTCATTATTCATCAATCAAAGGTATAAATATTTTTAAACACTGTCTACTAACAACGCTTCTACTAATTTTTCAAGACACGTTTCGCCCTTTCTGATGCGAGGTATCGTCAGTAGGATATCGTTGTAGCTGTCACATGTCAGGGAACTGCACGTTCTGCACTTCTCTGGACTGGTATTCAATTCCAGAATTCAGTATTTGACTGTAACCTTTATCTACACTTCACTGTTACTAGTATTTGCTGTTTTTTGTTGTTGTTGTTGAACCTGCACTTTTTTATAACACCCAACTGATTTCAGTCTTTAGGGTCCAAAGAAGTGCAGAAAGTGCTGTTCCGAACTAACGTACGATAGCTACCACTATCTTCCCACTGACGATGGCCCACACCAAAAAGGGAGAAACGCGTCTGAAAAATTAATAAAACAGTTGTTAATAGATTGTGTTCAGCTTGAAAACATTTATTCTTCAACTAGGGGACACTGCCAATTACAAAGTTATTAAAATGTATAAGCAAAAGCGGTTATTTGCTATAATCGGATGACACATTTACTATGACATGTTATGAGAATGTCGCTTAAGATGAGTAAACTGTACATCAGCCTTTACTACATATCTCGAAGTGGGATTCGTTTAAGGTTTAACTGTTCATGCCGCATTTTGAGCTAGCTCTGTAGACATGCATTTTTATTGAGGTACTAGTGGCTGCCCCAAATTTTGTTCCCGAGGACGTTTATTGTATATACTACCCTTTTAAGGCTATAGGGGCTGACGGTATTTAAAGTGTTTTCTCAGTGGTTGTCCAATATGTCGTGTTGAGACAGCTTTAAGTTTCTTAAAAGATTTCAGTGCTGGCGACTCGAACCCACTATACGGCCTTACCCATTACAACACAGAAGGTAACTGCATCTCAGTTGTCCTCCGATATGTCGTGTTGAGACGGCTGCAAATCCCCTAAAGCATTTAACGCTGATGGGATGCACATTAGCGACCCCGGATTAACATACCAATGTTTCATCCATTAGGCTACGGTGTTTACTCATACATCCTCTAATATCGTGTTGAGATAGATTCAAGTTAATTAAAGTCTTTATCCCTGGTGGAACTCGAACTTACAATCACATGTTAGGGAGCATCCATAAACTACGTGACTTGTCTAGGGGGGGCGGGGAGGGGTTGGTTGGAAATCTACGTTGCACTACGTGGGAGGGGTGGGGGTTTCCGAGCCAAGCCACATAGCTTTTCATTCGTATTATTTTTCACAGTTAAAATTAGGTACAGAACACACAGCATGTGAATATTTATTTCCTTCATTTAATTATCTCCTTATGTAATTTACAATAGTCTGACAAGAGAAAACAGTACAAAATATCTTCTGGAATCAAAAGGGAAAAAGGGGTACGTGCTACGTGGGGAGGGGGGGGGGGAAGGTAGCGACAAAAGACAAGTCGGGCTACATGGTGGTTGGGGGGAGGGGAACGGGGGGGTTCACAGGAAGCCAAAATGGAGCTGCGTGGTTTATGAACGCTCCCTTAGGAGAACAACGTCTTTTCCATTCGGCCACTGATGGAAACGATTTTTATGATTAGTTGTTAATAGATAACATCAATGTTATGGATTTTTTTTTTATTTGTTCATTGTGGTACGCGTTTCAACTCTGATCAACCCCAGTTGTCCGCGAGACGTGAAGCAGTGAACATCGTGCTCCAAGTTTCCGCGTTCAAGTCAACTTCCGTGTACGGCCAATAGCCGTGTTTACGCTAGAACAGCAGATCATACTAGTGTGTGATATAAAAGCAAAGTTGTAGCCGAACGTTAACGAGTGTCGCGTAAAAGCAGTGCAGGGAGACGACTCCTAATGGATACGGTCCGGGACACGGGCCAGTCCATCCACCAAGCACTGGAGACCTGCTACAACGAAGACACCTACCAGATGTCTACAGCCACAACATCCAACCTCACACAGATGTCATACCAACAAGAGCCTCCGCCAGACGGGAACGTCATAATGGACTTCACAACAGTGGAAGAAAACAGCACGCCGAACCAGCTCATCCCACAGATGCAACACATGATACCAGGTACTGCAGCAGCCATAGTGATGCACCCGGTAGATGACAATAGGTCCAATATCCCAGATAACTGCGAACAGCCCAATAAAAGACTTTGTATGGCAGCAACTAACATGGCAGCAGTAGATGAAAACACACCCAAAACCGCATATTACGGGGACAATAATCAACCCACTCTCCCTGTAAACACATCGCCGCCAACTACAAATCAAAAACATCCCAGCAAAAATAATAGGTACAATGACTTAGACGTAGGCCCCTTCTACGTGTTTGTCGAAAGCATAGACAAAAACGTAGGTATGCTTCACCCAATGGCATTCGGAAAGTTAATATTTCAGTACAGTGCTCAAATCAAGCAAGAAGTAGTAAACATTAGTTCACTAGGAAAAAATAAACTCAGAATCGAAATGAAAACAGCAGCAGCAGCAAATCTACTGGTTCAATTACCCGTAATGACATCAAAAAATTTGGAAGCCTACATCCCGAATTTTCTTATTCATAAACTTGGAATTATCAGAAACGTGGATACTTCTCTGAGCGAAAGGTAAATTAAGGAGGAAATTGATTCTGTTTATCCTGTAATATCAGTCAAACGCTTTACCAAGAAACACAGCCACCAGGAAAGCGAAGAACGCGCACCTATTCCTGTTTGTTTATTATCTTTCCGAGCGCAATACCTACAACCCTATGTATCTATTCTTGGGACACGCTGCCCAGTCGAGCCCTATATATCGCCAGTGATTATGTGTAAAAAGTGTTTGCGGTTTGTTCACAAGGTACAGAATTGCCGGAGCCACGTTAGATGTAACAAGTGCGGAGGACCTCATTCTATGGAAGTCTGCTCCGAAGCTACCGCCCCTAGATGTGCAAATTGCCAAGGCCCTCACTACGCCTCAGACAAAGCATGCCCGGTCTTACAACAACAACAACAACAGTCAAAATACGACGCAGCACATAACACCCCAGGACCGCGAGCAGTTTCCGCGCCAACACATCACAACTACGCACATATAGCTACAACACCCCCCTCGTTGCAGTTCGATAGAGATTTTCCTCCTCTATCTCCGAGGGCAATACCTCAACAGCAAGAACACGCGAGTCAAGAAAAGAGACGACGAAGTCAGAGAATACAACAACATCAAACTCCAGGCTCTACCATTCCCACACACATTCCAATAGTACCATCTCCCGACAGCCTCGCACATGTTAGGGCCGACAGACTTCCTCCTACCCCACCCACCAATCCAAATAGTCCCCCTCCCGCAACAGCATGGCAGCAGAAGGCATATATATCACCACAACCCCCCATCACTCCAATGACCCAAAACCCGTATCCACCTCAGTACCATAATACAACTCATCCCTCAAGGCACGAAATAATAATTAACCAAATCATGAAGATAATCATACACATCGTCACGGGAGCACTCTCATCGCCTGATCGACCACTACCCATGGAGACCATTCACCAACTCTTATCAAACTTACTTGCAACAAATGGCGGATTCTAAGATCTTACAGTGGAATGCCCGATCAGCCGTAGCAAATAAAGAAACATTACAACAAGAACTAGCGTCGAAAAAGATATCAGTTGCGGCCCTCAGTGAAACCTGGTTTCACAAAGCCGCGTACTTCCGGGGATACTCCGTTCTCCAAGAGGACCGTACAGACGGCTATGGTGGAGTAGCACTACTGATCAAAACAACTTTAGACTATCGACTGATCCACTTAGATTTAACTAACATCCATCATTTCCAAGCCATCACAGCCCAGATCGCACTACCAAATTATAGCCTCACGATCATCTCTATCTACCGTCCACCACGTTCTAGGATTGATCCACAGGAATGGCACCACTTATTCAAACAGCTGGAACAACCGTACATCCTCTGCGGTGACTTCAATGCACATAGCAGATGTTGGGGATGCGAATTTGAGGACCATCCGGGCAAAGTAGTAAAAGAACTACTGGATGAACATAACCTGATCCTTCTCAATGACGGTACACCTACATTAATACCAAGGCCAGGATACAGGCCCACGGCGGTGGACTTAACGCTAACTTCTCTATCAATAGCAACAGATTTCCATTGGTGTACTCTTCCCTACCCTTTGGGGTCGGATCACTTTGCCATTATCATCTCCTATCTTGCACCAATAAGACAGACGATAACCCAACCCAAAAGCAAATGGAACATACGCAAAGCAGATTGGTGTCGCTACGCACAAATCGTAGACGCACTATTCCACACTTCCACACGTGTACTCAGAACGCATCACCAGTAGAAAACTATAACTCCTTCATCTCTTTAATCGAATACGCAGCGGCATTAACAATTCCAGAACGCCATACATATGCGACGAAGACAACACCGCCTACACCATGGTGGACCCCAGAATCATCTAAAATGATCGCCAGAAGATGACTATCATTCAAAAACTACAAACAGCAATCTACATGGGAATCCTATAGGGAATACAAGAAAACCGACGCACAAGTTAAGCATTTCCTTAAACAGCAGAAACGTAACAGTTGGAGAACGTATTGTTCCAAAATTTCCAAAGATACCCCAATAAGTGAAGTATGGACAATGATCAGGAAAATGAAAAAGAAACCAACTCCCTCATCAACAATCACCTGTGAAGCGGAAGACATCGCCACGGTACTTGCACCTCCAACAGTCACCTTACCTCCATTCGAGAGTATGATCGGGCCAGAAGTACAGGACAGCGCACAAAACATATTTCAAAGACCCTTTTCGCTAAGCGAACTAGATAGAGCACTAGACCCATGCAGGGACACCGCCCCGGGATATGACAACATACACTACGCCATGTTGCGACATTTACCCCCAAGAGCAAGAATCCATCTGCTACAGATGATTCAACAACTGTGGTCAGTAGACAAACTACCGGATACTTGGACAACACATATAATAGTTCCAATTCTGAAACCAGGAAAGGATCCCACGGAGCCTCTATCGTACCGTCCCATTGTGTTACTATCACCGAGCGTGGTGGTGTAACGGATAGCGTTCTGGCCTCGCATTCGGGAGGACGGCGGTTCGAATCCCCGTCCGGGCATCCAGATTTGGGTTTTCCAAGGTTTCCCCAAATCACTCCAGGTGAATGCCGGGATGCTTCCTTCAAAAGGCCATGGCCGAATTCCTTCCCATTCCTTGCCCCCATCCTTTCCCGGAACGACTTTGGAAACATCGCATGGAATGGTGGCTGGAACACTCCAAACTACTACCAGAATCACAGTTCGGCTTTCGGAAATCTCGCAGTACCATGGACAGTTTAGCTATACTGACTGCAGACATCGAACGCACAATTAATAATCACGGATACCTACTTGGACTATTTCTGGACATTTCTAGTGCATACGACAACGTACAGTTGCCTATCCTTATGAGGAAACTACAAAAGATGGGCTTCCCAACACTTCTACTCAAAGGAATATACGCTTCTCTCCGTCAACGCACGATATATATCCGTACGAAAAATAACTCATTATGTGGACCTTTCACGGTAAACCGAGGTATACCGCAGGGATCTATACTCAGCCCTTTACTATATATCATATACACCAGAGAACTAGAAACAATATTGGGACCACAGATCAAGACCTTACAATACGCTGACGACGTTTGTGTATATGTCTACTCCACGTGCTTTTGGATAGTACTTAAGTGGATCACGGATGCAGTAACCAAATTAACTAACTGGCTACATGAACATGGTCTGACCTTATCACCTCAAAAGTCTTCAGTAGTGATATTTACCCGTAAACGGAACCCACACCCTCTAGACGACATACGCCTGGGCGACTGTATTTTCCCAATACGCGCAACTGTTAAGTTCCTTGGTGTAATTTTTGACAGCAAGCTCTCCTGGATTGCACATGTGGATCATATAACTACCAGAACCAGCAGCGCCCTGAACATTCTCCGCGCAGTAGCTCACACCTGGTGGGGAGCAGATCCCGCAACCTGCCTTCTGTTATATAGGTCATTGATAAGATCGCGCATAGATTATGGAAGCATCGTTTATGGAAATGCTCCGCAACAACATCTACGTAAAATAGACCAGCTACAGTACCGCGCTCCTCATCGAAACCACAGAATTGCCACTAGAACTCCGTCGGCAATATCTAGCAGAGAAATATTTACTCCAACGACTCTCCTTCACACAACATCCCCTAATATCAAAACTGAAAATCCTAAGCAATAGTATGGGACCGTTCGAAGAAAAACGCCCTCCACGATGCCCGCTCTTGGTTTACAGCTATTATAAACTAAGATTCACAGCGCCGCTAATAACAAAGGGGCCTGTTCTGCCAGTATTCACGAAATCCTGCGAATGCTCTATACCAACATTGCAAACATACATCCTACCATCCCAACTCAATCAGAAAACTGCTTCACGACTATTATCAACTTATTGGGGGGACTACACCCAGATTTACACGGATGGATCCAAATCAGAACATAGTGCAGGATTTGCTTATTACTGCCCTGCCACCAACCACGGAGCTTTCTTCTCACTACCACATGAAACTTCAAACTATACGGCCGAAATTCTAGCCATCAAGGAAGCCATACAGTACGGATTAGTAAAAAACTTCAAGAAAATACTTATCTTAACGGACTCCAAAAAGTACACTACAGCGACTCCAGAACCCTAAGTGGAACCTCAGCAGCAACACATACATCATGGACATTATTGAGATGACAGTTTCAACGCAAAAAACAAGACATCAGATTCATGTGGGTAAAAGGTCACTCCGGCATCACTTATAACGAACTAGCAGACTCTCTAGCCAAACGTGGAGCCGTGGAAGGTACGCTCCTAGCTCTGCCGTTACCGTATACAGACATCCTCCCCCGGGTGAAACAAAAAATAAAACAAGATTGGACAAAAACTGGACAACTTAAAGGAAAACACTACGCAGCCATCCAACCATCCGTTCCAAAACAAGTCTGGTATAAAAACTTCCATGCAAAAAGACAATTCCTGACATCACTAATTCGGATGAGATTAGGTCATTGCGCCGTCCCCAGCCACCTCCATAGAGTGGGGGTCATGGAAACACCACTGTGCGACGCAGACAAGGAAGACGAGGCAGACTTAAATCACGTATTCTTCAAATGCAGGAAATACTCCACCTACAACAAAAATCTGATAACCAATTTACTATCGCTACAGGTACCTCTACCGACATCGATCCCTACCCTCCTCGCGACGGGCCACCCGAAGATATATAGAAGTCTGATAAATTTCTTACGCGAAGCGCAAATCAACATCTAGACGAAACCAATACAAACAAATGGACAAAACGTACCAAAACTTTATAGTTAAAATTCCATATGTAAAATTATAATAAATAACCAACATGTATAATATGTAATATTTTAAAATGTAAAATAAGAAAATATCTAAATTATATGTAAATATGCAAACTATATTTAAACAATGTAAAATATGTCAAATATGAAAGATACATAAAATGTAATTTGTAAAATGTACTAGGAGGGCTGGTGTAATGGTTCTGCGACCAAAAACCAAATAAATAATAATAAAAAAAAAACTCTGATCAAGGCATCGTCAGATACGAATCTGCATTAAAATTTTTACACCTAGATTTATAAACTTACTAAATAATTTATTTAATTTTAAACATGTAAAATTTCATAGTTATTTACTACTTACTATTTTCATTAATTATTCCAGTTCAGTAGCTGCACATCTCCGCTTTCAATGTCAAAGGTTACAAGTATTGCTGTGTTTCGGACCTGTGTTTCGTTTACGTTCTGAATGAGTACTGTTGTGATTTATATACGAGTACTTCTGCTCGCATTTAATGTCTAGTGTCGGTTTATAATGTTGTTTACGTGTTGGCTAAACAATATTTTGGAGTTATTCTAAGATTATTTATGGGTTTAACTGGAATTGATGACTTCTATATTTTTGCTAGGCTTCTCAGTGTTGGAGGAGAAGGATTGTGTGATTTGTTGCTATTCTCTTTCTGTGAGAATGAAATTACTATTCTTTACTAACTTGTTTAGTTCTGACTGGTATCGACTCGTTGGATCTGAATTTAGATTTGTGATATGTATTTAGAATGTGTACTCGGTGGTACTCCAATATATCGTTTTGAGACTGCTTTTGAAATTCTAAAAACATTTATGCATGGTGTGGTCTGATCCCAGAATTCATCGTTTAGAAGACCTAATGGTTATCTATTATGCCACAGAGGCTTAGTGCAGATACACAATAAAGGCAGTAGTCCTCCAATATGTAGTATTGTAGTACCTCAAAGACTGACTTTTTGCATTTTTTTCTAAGTGATATATGTGGTGACACCGTTTTAAGTCCCTTAGAAACCTTTACCCATGGTGGTAAGAGATTGATCCCTGATACTTGCAGATGGTATTTTGAGTGTATACTCCGTTGACCACCAATATACCGTGTTGAGGCACCTTTAAGTGCCTTGAAACATTTTACCCCTGCTGGGACTCGAAGCCACAAACACGGGTTTAGGAGACAGATGCCGTGTCAATCAGTCACAGGGTCTGATGGCACTTGTGGTATATAATCAGAGTTCGTCCAGTTAATCGCGTTGAAACATCATTAAGGTCCTTAGAAACTTTTAAAAATAGTGGGACTCGAAACCACATTCCCAGATTTAGGGGGACGATCACTTATGCATTTGGCCACAGCACTAGCGGCATTTGCAAAGTGTAGTCACCTGATCTCTAATATATACGATATCTTTAAAATCCTTAAGTGCTTTTATCCCTGGTGAGATTCGAAACTACTATTACCGGTTTAGAAGACTGAGGCCTGATCCACTAGGCAATAGGAGCTGAGTGTGCTCAGCGTGACTGCAATCTTTATTGTTAGGACTTTTTTAATTTCTTAAATGGTTTTACCCCTGGTGGGACTGGAACCGACAAATTACTGTTAAGGAGACCACTCTGTTATCCACTAGGCGACAGGAGCTGACGGTATATGTTGCGTATACTCAGTGGCCACTGAATTTATCGTGCTGATACAATAACCCTTGGTGGAACTCGAACTAAAAGCCCACACTTATTGATCAGTTATTTCACAGTTGCTGACGGTATACGTAGTGAATACTAAGGAGACCTGCAATCTGAGTTGCTAATATATTTTTACGTTGCAAAAATTTTCTACGCTCGAACCCATAAAACCTTGGTTTAGACCGATACCTTATTACTTAAACTATAGAGGCTGTTGTGTATTCTCATTTGTCTTCTAATATAACGTGATGCGAAGTCTTTAGATTCCTTAAGACATCTTTGAGTTTCTTATAATTTTACTCCTGGTGGAATATAAAATCACAATCTCCGGTTTAGGAAAACGATGCCTTATCCTTTAGGCCACAGGGGCTGAGAGTATATTCTATATACTCAGTAACCTTCCAATATATCGCGTTGAGGCATCCCTGAACACCTTAAAACCTTTCACTCCTTGTGGGAATCGTTTCCACATTCCATGTTTCGGGCGACCTTTTCTTATTCATAGACCAATGGGGCAGACGGTATTTATGATGTGTACTAGGTGGAAAAGCAATTAGTGTGTTAAGATCTCTTAAACAGTTTTACCTCTGATAAGATTTGAACCCAAAATCCCCAGTTTAGAAGACCGATGAGTTACCCATTATGTCACAGGGGCAGACGGTTTTTTGTAGTGTATACTAAGTTTTTATATATCATCTTGTGTCATCCTTAAGTGTCTTGAAATTTTTTTCTTGATGGAATTGGAATCTACCATCGGTGGTTTAGAAGACCGATGCTTTATCCATTGGGCTACAGGAGCTGACGCTGTTTGTTAGAGTACACTTAGTGTACCTGTAATCGATGGTTGTTGAGACTTTTGCAACTTCCTAAGACGTTTAAGGCTTGTGTGATTCGACCCGATGTTCTATCCACTAGGCCACACGGATTGACGGTATTTGTTAAAATACATTCAATGGACGTGCTAACTGTAGTGTTGAGACGTTATTAATAATCCCACTGGTAGGATTCTAGTCCACGATCCGCGTTTTAGGAGACCGATGTACGATCCATTGGGCCACAGGGGCTAACAGTGCTCGCAATTTATAGTCAAATTCCTGCGGTATATCGTGTCGAAGTACCTTAAGTTCCTCAAAACAGTTACACCTGGTGGGACTCGAACCCCCAAACCATCAATATAGTATCCATAAGGCTACAGAGGGTGGCGATATTTTAGTGTATATTCAGTGGTCCTCCAATATGTTGGATTGAGACGTCTTAAAGTTCCTTAATATGTTTTATCTCATTTGGTAATATACCTATAATTCCCGGTTTGTGAAACTGATGTCTTCTCCGGTAGACCACAGGGGCTGGAAGCATTTGAAGTAGATTTTTGTTCCTCCAATATATCGTACTGAGGCATCTTTAAGTCCTTCGGACCACACCATTTAAAAAAAATATATATATGTTTTTCAAGAAAGTGCTGCAATCCCTTCCACATGACTACAATCTTCTCCAAGTTACAGATTGTTGGATGTTCTTACAATTTCATATGAGTATCGTGGTCTCATGTTATGTACCGAATTTAACGCACAATAAACCAGGGATCGCGAACCTATATTGATCTAGGTGCCATTTTTGCTAAAGATATGTTGACTGAAGCCATGACGTGCTATCAAACAATCATGACTTCGTGATTCATGGGAAAAGAAATAAAACTAAATATTATCGCCTTCATACTTTATATTTGTAACCAGAAATATACATTTTTATACTAAGTAATAATAACATCAACAGTTTTGTGTTTGTTTAAGTAAATGAAACTATTGCGATTACTGTTTTTGCAAATTAGATGCCAAATATCTTACATTAGGTTAATACTTTATTTCTTTTAGCAGAATGAAAGCTGAAGAGGAGTCATATGGCAAACGGTTTCGAAGAGTGTCTTTAATTTCTGAAAAATAATCACTCACAGACACAGGTAGATGAAAACATTCTTAAGATAGCAAGCGCCTGCTTTTTAAGACAGCTAAATGTGTCTGAAATTGAATTACAAGTTTCCATAATTATGGTATTGACATTTTAACTCATATTACTTGATAGTCTTGCTAATCCATTTAATTCTAACTCCTTTCGATGAATTTTTTATCCCATATTGAACTACACAGGAATTAAATTCAGATATATTCCCATTTCTTCAATTTCCAACCAATCAAATTTAGACACGCTCAGTTTATCTGATGAAGTCACATCAGGATACATAGCAAACTAGAATGTTTCCAGAAATTATTTGAACTGAAAAATCTCGAAGAGAATTCTTTAATTGAAGAATTAATTACTGAAGATTAGTTTTAATTGGTCTGGTTTTTCGTGTACATCCAAATCTCTTGTGATTTTTTCTACTTTGGGAAATACTTGTAATTATTGTCGTTACTGAAAACTTACAGTTCAGCCTCAGAAGCACGAATGAGATATATCTTTACGATAATTATGCTGTTTGCGCCTTGAAGCTTCATGTTCAATTCATTGAAAAGCTGGCAATTGTCCGTAAAAAACTTTAATTTTGAAAACTACATAATATCTATCAATTCCATTTATCCCTCATTTTGTAAAAACAGTCTGAGTTCTTCCAAACAATCAACAAATCTTCGAACCACGTTATCATGGCTCAACTAGCCTACATTATTATACATACGTAAGCCATTACACAACGAGTTGACTTCTGCCAACAAAGCATAAAATTTTCGCTAATTTAAAGCCTGCGACGATATGAGGTTCATTATTTTTGAGACTAAGGCCATTATATTATCAATGGAGGTAAATCCATCCTTTGCGCACAAGGCTTGTTGATGTACAGGGCGTTCGCCGGAAAACGCAACCCTCCTAGTCTGTTGCCGTCGGCAACTTGCTCGGACAGCGGTGCCAGCAGTTTCCGCCACGCGGCACCGTGAATCACCGCACTGTTTAACACCTCCGCTGCCCCAACAGTGCAGTGCAGTGACCCTTACATTGTTAAGAACGGTTTCTTTGCATTGTAGCTAGTTTGTGACTTCAGTCTCTTATTAATCAGTGTTGTGAATAAACGTTTCTTTGCGGTTTGGCTGGTTTGGGGCTTCATACTCTTACTAATCTGTACCGTGTTTGATTGTGAGTAAAATTATGGTACGTTACAGTTTGCAACAAAGAATATTTCTCTACGATACATATGTGAAGAAGAGTCGTTTAAAAAGTGTCGCAGTAAATTTCATCGCGAATATCCTGGCGCTTTACTGCCAGCTAAATCAACAATTCTGCGTCTGGTTAAAAAAGTAAGAGAAACGGGTTCATTTTTTAACAAAAAGAGACTGTCGGTCAACCGTATTCTCACAGAGGAGAAAATTGACGATATCGCTTTTCGACTAGAACAGTCACCCAAAAAATCATTAAGTCAGTTAGGGCAGCGTGTGTCTCGAAATATGTTCAGAAGATGTGAAATGTGCATTACACAAGAGTGTCAACACTTCCAGCATCTTTTATAAGGTAAGCTAATGAATTACGTCACATTTAAATGCTTAGCACATACAAGTTTATGAAATAGTCCGCGGCCGACGGTCGAACAATGCCGGGAGCTGAACGCTCGCTCGCCGCGAGCAGTTTCTTCCTTGTAGCGCTAACAGTGGGTTGCGTTTCCCGGCGAACGCCCTGTATTATGCAGTGTAATTCAATAATCGAATGTCCTATGTGTGTTTAAAACAAACTGATAAAACCATTCATTTTGCTCACTATACTTCGAGCAGCATCAGTCGTTATCGAAATACAGTAATTTTGCTTAAATCTACTTCTTGCCCAGTAGTGGATTTTTTAATAGCCGTACAAATATCTATGCCATTAGTAGTCGTTAGTAACGATGTTGTCACAATTACTTCTTCCTTCATCTCAATTACTACACAATATCGAGCAAAAACAGGTAAACGGTCATATTTACTTATATCAGTTCTTTCTTCAAGGCACAAAGATTTGAAAGGGGATGACTTGATCTCATTTGTTTATGTTCTTTTATATTTTCCGTCTGTTTTAGTATTTTATCGTTTATTGTGTTTCTGGATGAAGCAGTATCACCGAATCGCTTAATTATCTTATTTCTATTTTCAAAAAGTGAAGGGGCGCAAGTTAACCAGAGTCCTTCAAAAATTATTCGTCGCAAAAAGGTTTACCATACCGAGCAATAACATTTGCAGCCGAAAAAGCTTGCGGCACTAGTATGTCAATCCTTCATAACATACCTAATCAGAGACGTCGATTGTTTATTTATCTCTTTAATTGTTCATGAAATGATTTTGTTTTTTCTCTGGTTCGCTTTTTTTGAGAAAAATATTTGTGATTTGTTTCATAAAGCCGTTTTACAGATGATGTGCTATATATGGTACCACTCTTCCAGAACATAAAACACATACCACTTTATTACATTCATTAATCATGCCATATTTCTCAGTCTACCAAGGTAGAAATTCTTTATTACACTCATGCACTTTTTGTATTTTTGCCAAACTAACAATGTTGAATAGTTGTACCTATAACTGAAACAATCTTAAACAAGCAGTTATGCTAACCAGATTAGGTTAAAAACAGCAAGAACTATGCGTGATTGCTAAAAGCAGTAAACGCTCCTGCCACCGCCGCGCCGCCTGCGCTTGCTCACTTAGTCCGTTCGGCCAGAAATTCGCTCGAAATCTACCTTTTTTGTGCAATCTGTAGTTGTTCCAGCAGCGGTAGTTTCGTTCACAATGAACTTTGTTATTATGATCTTAAATTATGTAGACGAAACAATAAATTACTTATATCGATAAGGTACCTACTTAATTAACGCCGTGCCCAAATTATTTGGTCGCGTGCCATCATCGGCACGCGTGCCATTGGTTCGTCATCCCTACAATAAACTGTCTCCCCAAGCCCAAAGGTTAAAAGGCTAATGCTCAACCGACCTTTTTTTTTCAAAAAACAGGTATGAAGTTCCTTATACAAGTTTTTTGTTTTTTATCACTTTTTTATATAATCCCTTTGAGTATGGTTTGTAGGATTTTTGCAAATATTGCGGCATTAATAGTCATCCGTTTCTATATTTTTATATGACGCTAAGAGATACATTTTGAATTCTATTACATCTTTTTCCTAATTATGCAGTTCACGACCTGTCCAATGATCCATAGGGTCGCATTCTATGTTGATTCGTCGTGTGCAAGCCAATTTGGTTTTTGGTCTGATTTCTAGACGTTAAATGTTCAATAAAGGGTAAATTTTTAAACTTTAATCATTATATTTATCATTTGTAAAATGGGAAGGTATCCTATCATATAATAGTTAATAACTAAAATTTAATAATCGTAATTAAAATATCTCCCAAGCTTACAATATTTTTTCTCCTTTTTTTATTGGACATTTGAGTATGACTCCAAGACAATTTTAGTTAAAACAGTAATCTAGTTTTATACCTTCGCATCTGAATTTTTAGCTTTCTTTTGAGATATCTATTTAGTATATCTGAGTTTTAGCTGGACTCGCTTTGACCTGATTGTTCTCGTAGTAGTTTGTGAGTGAATGTAAACCTTTATTTAGACGTTCCTCCACAGTTCAAAGCTCTTTTACTTGAATTGCTAGAGATATCTGCATAAATAAAGCTCCAAGTCATCTACTGCTGAAGCTGACCGTTAATGCCTTGGGACTGCCTTTTAATGCCCTGAAAGTGGACGCAAATTCTTCGCTTATGAAGTAAATTTCGGATAGTTTCTCTGAACTCAAATTCCTTTCTTACTTGATACAGTTTTTACAGTTTTATGTTGTTTGGTACGGTATCATACGCTGCTGAGAGATTCACAAAACCCACTCGATCATTGCTCAAAAATCGTAACAATGAATTGAGTTATGTTGAGGACTTGTATGGTACAATTTTTGTTAGACCTGAAATGTACTTGTTGGTGAATCAGTTTCGATTGGATTGTGGGGCTTAGTCAAATGAACATAATCCTTTCAATTATCTTGTAGAGATAACATAACAGAGAAATATGACGATAGTTTTTGGAAACAAAATGCACTAATAATCAACAACAATACAGTAAACAAAACAAAAAAATCACAGTTCGGCGAAACAAGTTTGCAATGGCTGTGTGTCAGTGTGTAGGCGCCTCAATCACTTGCCTGCTATGAGTAAAGTCAAAACGAATTTGTGACGTAACAGTCAGGTCTTGAATGTAGGTGGTGTTGGTTTGATTTTAATTCCGGTCTTCCGGATTTGGTTTTCCATAATTTCCAGAAATCATTCAAGTAGTATGCCGAAATGGTGTCTTCACATAGACCTTGGTCAAATTCCCTCGCATTCCCTCGATCCCAGCTCCCCCACCCAAAAATAAATACTGACACTAATGATTTAGAAGTTGACGAGCCTAAAATTTAAAAATATACTAACAACAAGGTTGGTTGATGCATAGACGCAGTTTTTCTTCCTCGGCCACTGAGTAACAGAAAAATTATGAAAGTGCTACTAAATGTTATATAGTTCCTTTTGACTTCAGATTTCAATCACAGTAGCCTTCTACTGAACAGTTCCGAGAAGATCGGCATGGCTGAGTATTTAACACTAATGAGTGTATCAGGATAACTGTGGATCACAACTCGAAAGCCAGCATTCCAACAAGCAAGCTGGTATGTAGGAAATGAGCAATATTTGGGGAATTTTGTTTTATTTCTGGGTGTTGAGAATCACTACGTAGCGATACCAATTTCACCCCTCAAATGACGGATAGATTGCCTAATTTTTCAGCGTCTGAGAGCAAATGGTTCTGTCTAATTAGCTTTTCATAACAATAAAACCTTAGTATAAACTTGAATATTACCACTCCTTTCTACCGAAACAAGAACCTGCACCACATGTACTTCATCTTAAACAAATTTTAGAACTCTTATCATATATTCCCCATAGCATCGTTCACGCAACGATTTGAGATTTAATTCTTTTTAAAGAAGTAACAGAATCTACGGAAGTCACTGATAGTATGTTCGGCTACAGAAATGAATTTAACATCCCAACAAACAGTTTAAAAGAAATTTTTCTTAGAGAAAAATTAAGCACATCTCATGACGGACAATACTCGTATCACAGTTTTATGCACTCAGTGCATTCCGTTTAACTGAGAAGTGTTACTACCCTGGATATTCGAACATCATTTAAATGTGCTTTATTAAATATTTATAAAATTTACATGTTATTGTACGGAATAATTTAACCATCAATTACATAAAAGTTTGTCTTCACGGCACAATCTATTCACCATATTTTCTAGGTGATGCGATGATGGTACAGTTTCGTCACCAAATCGTTGTGAAGAAATGTGTCGTCCCTAAACTAAGCTTTCTACCAACAACTTGAAAAATTACTTCCCGTTCTCGAGCCTGTTTCAACGGCATTACTTTTCTGTGTTGCCCGCTTTTCGTCCCTCCATTTTTAACTTTCCCTCTCTGTTTTACATTTTTTTATTATTTTGCCGCTGCCTGGAGCTAAAGCGGGTGGACAAAATGTGTTTTAACTTACCTCCGGATTCGCTCACTCGACGAACACAGCTCGACATAATTTAATTTTCACGGACTGTTTTTGTTTAACGTAACTCTCGCCAGTCACTTCTCTTTTCGGAAACAACTCTGTTAAATGCTCTCTAGGTGCTCAGCAACTTGCTCCTAAGAGGATTTTCATTGTGACACCGAAAAATTTGCTGGCGGAGAGGTTTCACGACATCGTAGTCCGCTAGGGCAAGGTTTTTAGCCATTAATTAGACGCAGGTCTGGAGAGCTCGTAAGGAAATAAACGCCACAGGAATACAAAGCCATGCAGCTGCAGAAAACGGTCGCACTCCATGCAAGTTTTTGTTGTGGTTTCTTGCCAGTTCTTGCTTTCAGGTTTTAAACCACGAAGTAATTACCATTTTGTACAGAAATAATAAAACTCGTGGTTACTGTTAGCACTGAAAGTGGTAAGTCTTCTTGACATAAATCAGTTAAGTGTGTTTGCAATAATTTTTTTAGCTGGATGTTGACAGATTAAAAACTTCCTATTAATATGTCACAGAACATTACAAATTCAAATTCAGCGTAAGTTGATTAGCTGTTCGTATCAACTCGGTAGGTGTATCCAGAAGTGACCCCTAAAGGAATAATTCATATTTTTGCCACTTGTTGGTAAATATTCAGCTGATTTGATAAGCAATACATCTGCACAGCAAGCAATGTATTTAGCGATTACAGAAATAAACGGTTGTCTAATAGTGTCTCTCTTTAAGTAACGATTCTTTATTACGCGAACAGAACGGATTTAAACTTCTGTAATATTACGTTTAATTTACAGCATTTCCTTCTTTCTTTTTTTATAACTGCTTAACTTCTCTTAACAGTGAGGTATTTAGAAACGGGAAACGGTGGGGGGCAAGGAATGTGAAGGAATTCGGCCATGACCTTTTTGAAGGAAGCAGCCCGCCATTTGCCTGGAGTTATTTGGGAACCATGGAAAACCCCAATCTGGATGCCCAGACGGGGATTCGAACAGCCGTCCTCCCGAATGCAAGGCCAGAACGCTAACCGTTACAACTCCACGCTCGGTACCATTAATTATGTATTCAGTAATTGAAAAGTTGCAGATTAACAATATCATTAAACGATTGTGTTAAATAACTTTTGTATCTTAATGGGTCGATTAATGAAGTTTGTCACCTTGATAAGTTACTGATTGAAGAAATAGTTAACAACAAATGTTTCCATAATTTTCACAAAAAACTGCACATAGATAAAATGCCTATAAACATCAAAAAACAGAAGTGTATACGTGAACATATACTGTCAGCTATTGGACACTTGCACAATCCTGGCATAATACATATTCATCTTCGTTTTTCTCTAAATTTTTGTTGTAATAAGGATCTGATGTTCATCAAACTTCGTCTTTGGCTTTAAGATCTCATATCATTTGTTTTTACTGCTTTCAAACATAATACGAGTTTTCTTAATAAAAGGGAAACAAAGCTGATGGAAAAGGGTATTGTTTGAAGAAACAGGGAGATAACATCATAGGTAGATGGAAAGCTTTTAGTTATGGAATACGGAATAAGGGCGTGGAATAAATTGTCGAATGGGGTACTAGAAAAGTGAAAGAAACTAAAGCAATAATTTATGTAGTGTCACAGGAGGTGCATAGAGAAATTTTAACCTGCGCTCAAGCTCAATTTTGATTAAACAACAATAAAGCATGATTCAACCGCCTGTGTCTCGGTTCGTTAAGGAGATCGGAGATGAACAACGAACCAGTTTGGAGTGGGTGAACGGTTAACGTTCTGGCCTCGTATTCGGGAGGATGCGTGTTCGAATCTCCGACCGGGCATCCAGATTTGGGTTTTCCGTGGTTTCCCCAAATCACTCCAGGCTAATGCCGGGATGCTTCATTCAAAAAGGCTATGGCCGAATTCCTTCCCGTTCCTTGTCCCCAGTCCCATCCCGCCTCTAATGCCTCTTAGCCGTTGACGAGGCGTAAAGCAACAAAGAAAAAAAATGGAGGATAAAATGCAGGCAATTACAGCTAAGACGAGAATAACAGTGAAGTTGACTAAAGCACTAAAATTTACTACATGTTTAATACGATAGTCGAGCGTGGTGGGTGAATATGGAATAAAAAGAGCCAGCTAAGATTTCACGATTGAATTTGTGTCTAGGATTTTATGTTTTTGAAAATTTTGTTATCTTTCCTGTACTAGGAACAAACTGAATTACAGTGTGATTTCACCAACAGGCAAAAATATTTGCGCCCTTTTAGAGTTCCTTACATAAGAAATACGTATGAGTGACAAGCTTCACAAAGGTTACGGTTCTATAGGTCAGTGGACATCTAAAGCCATGCTTTAAACTTTAGACTACTGTTTCTTTTAGAAGCCCTTAATATCACACAATTGTTTTAATGTTTACCAATCACTGACATTTAAGTAATGGAAACAAAAATACTTGTTTAATTGATTTAAAAATTCTGTTTTCATGAGATTCAAATAGTTCAAATAGTTAGTTGTTCAAATCGAAAAAAATTGCTCTTATACCAAAATCTATGAAACCGTGAAGGGTTACATAACGGTTATGAAAAGACGAAACAAAACTTTATTTTTCGGATAGTCGAAGTATATCCACAGTAGAACGCATCTCACATCAACACAACCTAGCAACAATAACAATATTTTAGCAAAGTAGCATGTGTTAACAAGATTCACGTGGTTGTTTTATTTGAATAAAGAAATCGTGTTATACGAATATATTAGCGATAGAGAAATCACAGCAGATGCGACAACTGGCTAGAAATTGAAGACATCCAGTATTGTAAAAACATTCTCAAAATCTTCCAGTTCCATATACCGAGTACCTAGGAGAATTGATGAAGAGTGTGCTAATTAATAATAGGTGACAGCGGATAAGGTACTTTCTTTAATGACATGGAAATTGAAAAATCTGTTTCGTCTAAGTTGTTCACATATAATGATAGAGACTGAATTAATTTTAGCTACAGTAAATGCATGTAAATTTTTAGATTTTTATTCAGTTATATACATATTTTTGATTTTTGTCACTCAGATTAACCGAATTGTGTTTGGTGATATCTATTCTGCTTTAGTGGATTTCGAATCTGACGGGCAATCAATCTAGGGGTTTGCCGCGAAGTACTTTGTGAACGTGAGGAAAGTCTTTCTTTTTCCTGCGCCATATTTTTCTCTCCTTGGTTTCCCATCTTCTTTGATCAACCTCGGGCGAAGCCAAAGCTCATTTCACTCCATTCACCCCAAGTCTTTATAGAGACGGCAAATCCTTTGATGTAACGATGATGAAAAATTATAAAAGCTCCCTCTTCGTTTGTTCTGGAGCCCTTCCCGTGAAAACTTTCTGGCCGTGCAACGAAAACTGTTATTTTTTCCATGCTACAGAAAATAATAGTAAACTCTCTAATAAAATATGACGTAATATGTTGTTTCAGAAAAATTAAACTTCGGCAACTTCTCTTTTAAGTAGTAACTTCTTCTTGTCAGGAATTCAAAACATTAGGAAAAGTTACTTTTCTGACAGGATAGCGAATATCGTATGTAAAATTTCTCACAGTTTGTATCAGGAGCCGTTATTCAAATTTTTTTCTACTCCACTATCTATGTTTCGAGATTGTCGATCAGAGGACCTAGTAATTTTTTCAATTTTATTCGTTGTACAATAAAGACGTAAGTGGCCGTCAGAATAGTCAGTTCTAGACTATTCTGTTATCAAATGTTTCAGGAACGCTATTACCTAGAAGCTGGAAATTTATCTAAAAAATCGAACACATACAGTATTTATATATATATAGATATAATAGATATTTGCTTACAACGTTTGCTCCTCGTCGACGTTGAAGTCACTAGACGCGGTAAGAGACAAGAGGCAAGGAAGGAAAAGGAATTCGTCCATGGCCTTTTGAAGGAACCATCCCGGCATTCACCTATATGATTTTGGGGATTCAAACCCGCGTCCTTCGAATGCAAAGGGTATTATCGCTTACCTACCATTCTCAGTAAATGTGATCAGACATAACTTTAATTTTAAGTTGGAGTATTAGGTTTCGAACAGTGAAAACTAAGTCACAGTCAGCAGTTTTTTTAATGCCTCGTCAACAACGATGATGTTAGAGGTGGGAAAGGATGGAGGGTAAGGAACGGAATTTGGCCATGACCTACTAAAGGAACCATCCTGGCTTTGGAGTGATTTCGGGAAACTATGGCTAATCGAAATCTGGATGGACGGATGAAGGTTCGACCCTATGTCCTACCGAATGCTAGGACTGAGCGTTACCTCTCAACCACCACGCTTGCTAGTAGTTTCAAAATCTTACCAGATTTGAGGACAAAATATTTGAAATTCAGAACAGATTTTAATATCCTGACATTTTGATACAAGATACATCGATTATACCTCAGGTTTTAAGTGAAATCCTGAAGTGTCAAACTGTGATAACCATACCAAATTAGTTGAGTAGTATCTGAGTGATGCTGCCCGCCAGTGCGTCCAACGCCTGAATCTGGCAGGTACTACGGCACAGCGCACGAGCCGTCTTGATTCCGGGTTTTAGCCGGTTTCCCGCAGCTATCAAGGCGATTGCCGGTAAGGTCCTCCATCTCCGCCTCATACTACACATTAAACAAACAAAAAATACACCTGTGATACACATAATATAGTTACACATTTCACAGACACATGGCAACACTTCACTTCCACTATTAGTACGCATTACGACTTGGCAGTATGTATGAAATGCTTGGCGTCAGTAAGGGCAGGCAGCCGTAAAACTAAAGCTGACTATGCCAGCGATGAGTAAACCTCATCCTAGGCAGCCGATACCTAAGTATTGAGAAAAGGTGGTGAAGAAGAAGAAGAGTTTACGAGTGATGCCGGAGCAAACAAACATAGGCCCACCACAGATTCATATAACAGCGTGGATTCCATCACAATGCGAACGTAATTCCTAGTTGGCTGTGTAATGTTTTATGAACTTTTTATTTTTTTATTCGCTATGAAATTCGCTAGGCAAGGAGACTATCAGCACATGTGAGGGGTTTCACTGTTAGAATAGCCAGAAGATATTTTTTTTTTTTTTTTCGTTTTCAATTATTACATGATTTAATTCTTAGACTGATACTGGTATAGGTTGTTTCTTAAAAAAAAAAAGGTTGGGTACGGTATCTGAAATAGTTGGGAGGCAGAAATCAAAAGTGCCTTGGGTGTTCTTCATTTTTCTAGTCAATTCATTCAAATAGTTCTCCAATTTCTCTGTAATTTTTTTATTGTTGTGTCATATAAATTCATATTTCTATCATTAGCTATGTCACAATTCTGTGTGAAGTTTAGGACTATATTTTCTTTGTCAATCTCAGCAAAACAGATAATTAGCTTTTAATGTTCAGTTTACAGTCCATCTTCTAAAAGATTTTGCTATTACCCAGAGATATGCTGCTTACGATCTAATATCTTTGGTCACGGAATTGTTTATTAGATTAGCACACATTTCCAAACTTTACTTCGACCAAATTGGCCATGTTTATTAAATTTGTATGGCTGTCTGTTTGTGATGGCCTGCTAACACTTAGATGGGAACTGTATTTTTTACCCACACTTCCCATTATTTTTGAGTGCATCAAGTTTGATTTTTCTAAAAACGCGCAAAGTTGAATTTAAAAAAATTCATGATAGAGGTAAATAATTAAAATTTTGTATCAGTAATTCAAGCTTCAGTACCATCTTAAGTATGGCGCTAATGATCTCGCTGTCGACACGCCCTAAAGCAGCAGCAACAACAACAACAATAACGATCTTAAGTACTTCTACTGCTGGTTATATAAGCATGTCACATGTTCCGTTAACTAAGTCAAGAAGTAAACTACCAATCCTTCAGACTCACTGCCCTTTTGGACCCTGGCTTGCCATCCAGATTTCTGTTTTCGGTAGTTTTTCGAAGTCATTACTGGTTAATACTGGGATGGTTCTTCACAAGACCAGGACAGAATTCATTCCTCTTCCTTGCCATCTATCGTTTCCCGGCCGCACAGCTCTTACAAAAAAAATTAGCTATTTTGAAGCCACAGTTTAAAATTTTGTGATTTGGTCCCTCGTGCCTCATCATTCCAAAATTTATTCTAAATTCCTAATTGTTTCGAGCCATATATTAACATGGCAATGAATAAGAAAGATCTACTTGCATATGACATAACTGACTCCTGACTCCTCTATGGTGCAGGTGTAAAGCTTGCGAGAAGGGGTCACGACCACCCGACAACCAATTTTAATCAGGTTAAACACAGTGGTTGAGAAATCCTTGTCCTGTAACCGAATTTTGGTCAACAATCCTAAGTTTCGAAAAAAACGCAGATCAGTGGTTATGGTGACGTACTACTTTCGGACTATGGAAACCAAACGGAGGTTAAGAAAGATTAATTTTCATAGATATATGTACGATCCACAAAGCATATACATTTTTTTTTAGAAATAGCAGAATTTTTTTTTTCAGCCGAGGCTTATATTCTTATAACGTTTAATCCCTTGTAACCGGGTTCATAGTCTGGTGGTCTCTAGATTAAGTGATCGGATTCACCCATACTGTATTCATATTTGTTCAATGAAATATATTTCGTCACAATAACAAATTCCAGGTAGTGTACCCTATCTGTATATATGATAAAATTTTATAGGGTAACAAAATCTGTATGTTTGAGTCTTTTCTTTAAAAATTGAGTTGGGAGTATTATTAATAAGCTGCAGAAAAGGAATGTAATGTTTTCAGCAATGTCGAAAAGCTGTGAAATTAAAACTAAAATAGTATCAGTTTTTGTTTGAACGCCATGTACGCTAGGCTAATGGTAATGTTGGGTGGGGTTTCCATTAATGTACAGCCCGTAGGCTATGGTTTATTTTGATATGAAATCGTAAAACTGATAAATTTAAGATAATTACTAGTTGAACGCAGTTCACGCAAAAGACACTCGTCAGATTTTAATGGAGTATTGTTTAGTATACAGCTCACGGTCTCGAGGTTAAGATGGGTCATGTTTCAGTTTTATGAGAAGTCAAAAAGTTGAGAAATAAAAAAAATATATTAGTGTCGGCTTTGTGTTGAAAATTATTTACTCAAATACTGCTAGTCGGATTTTGATGGAGATTTGATTAACGTAGAATCTAACTCACGGGTAAAATAAGCAATGTTTAATTTTGATTTCTTGTCACAAAACTGAAGAATTAACCAATCCACTCATTTTTGACTGAACACTATTCAAAATAAATAAATGGCGGTCGGATTTTGATAAGGATTCGATTACTGTACAGATCATCGTTGGGCGAGTAAAACAGGGCATGATTAATTTTGATGTGACGTCGAAAAAATGAGAAATTCAGGATAAATTTTCGTTGAACTTGATTCACGCAAAAACTGCTGGTCGGAATTTGATGGGGTTTCGATTAATACACAGTACGTGCTGCCTTGTGAAGTATAAGGTATGTTTTATTTTCATGAGGCATCGAAAAGCTAAGAGATAAAAATAAACAAAAATGTGCTCATTCAGCTTATGTAGGGTTTAGTTCTGAATTGACTAGGAGCTAAACATTACCCTGCATAAGTCACTGGGGTGGGGGAACCTCAACCCCGACACAGCGCGTTCCATATGGCTGATAGGGGAAGTTCCTGTAGATGTACAGAACAGGTTTGAATAAGGCTTTGCCAAATAAGCACCCGCGGATCAACTGAGATCAAGAGGCAAATGGTCACCGGTCTCAAAGGCGGAAGAGGAATCTCATTTCTCAACGACTAAGAGAGCGGAAGAACCTAGTGGAGTCAATCACGAAAAAAAATCCTTTCGGACTAACAATCCGAACGAACTTTGGAAACTAATTACTGTCCTTAAAACTTAAAATTTAAACTGTAGAATGGAAAAGCCGCTGAAAGAAAGCACTACCCCAGGTGGTGACTCCGATGAGGAATCAACCATTGTATTATGCAATGCATCGGGACCTAGAGTTCTGGAGAGTCCCAACATCTGCAATAAGGATGAAACGGAGCATCCTTGGAATGCCTCCAAACTTAAATTTAAACAGAAATGTTTTGCAGGTACTCTGAATGTAAATTCCTTGTTGAAGGTTGGTAAACAAAAGGAATTAGAACTACTTCTAGAAAAAAATGATGTTCAAATCTTAGCAGTACAAGAAACCAGATTTTTGATGATAATGTCACTGAAAAAAAGGAATATAGAATCCCTTAGTGTATACCTGCGATTAAAATTATGAAGGGAATACCTTCACTTGGTATAGCTTTTTGTGTTGATAAAAGATTAGTTGAAAATGTAATAGAATTCAAATCTCTATCAGAAAGAATACCTCTTTAACAATTCAATGCAAAAATAAAAATTATACTTTCATTAATTGTCATGCACCAATAAATGAAGATGATAAAAAGAATCCAAATAATGTAGAAGAATCATGAGATCTTTTGGATGACGAAATATCTAAAATTCCACAATCAAATGTAATGATATTAATAGGAGATTTCAGTGTGCAAATAGGTAGAGAAAGAATGCGTAGAGCAATAGTAGAATAATATATAGCATACCAAAGAACAAATAAAAATGGAATGAGATTAATTACTATACACAAAATCTTTCAGCTCAAGCTGATGTCGACTTTGTTCAAGAAATTCACAAGAAAATCCAAGCCGTGGATATCTCCAAATCCGATGCTAGGTGAATTTCAACTGGATCATGTAGCCATCTCTCAAAGAAATATGAAAAAAATCGTGAACGTTCAAGGTAATAGGAAGCAGGGAATTTGACTCAGATCACTATTTGTCTAAAATTAAACTCAAATTTTTACCCTCCGGAAATCACAGGAAGAGGGAAAGAGTGAAGAAATATAATATTGACAGGCTAAAAATTACACAACAAGCATTAGATTTTTTTTTGGAAGGAATTAAAGTGTCTCAAAATGGCAAGTGCGAGGATTTATCTAAAGAAATTACCATGGCAGCTCAGAAAACATTTGTATTAATCAAAATCTAAAAGGAAACCTTGGTGGAATAGAATATATGAAGAAGCATTAACAGAAATAACAAAACAAGTGGAAAAAGTGGAAAAGTTCGGGATAGATTTGCCACTAGAGAGCAGTTCAAACAGCAAAGGAAAGAAACCACCAGAATAATAAGGGCAGTTAAAAGATCATTCGAAAAATCACAACTTATTGAATTGCAGGATAGTTTCGGTCGTGAAGCCGAAATGTCTATATGCTAGTGAATGTTGAACTGTAGATTGGATAAACTAGAATTACTAGAAAGATGAATCATGGGAAAAATCTTGGGTCCAGTTAAAACAACAGAACTATTGATAGTATGAAGTATAAATAAACATACCAAAACATAGAAAATGTAACAGAATCAAGAAGAAAAAAGAGATTGATGATTTTTGGACATATCTGCAGAATGAATGATAACAGACTAACGAGAAAGATATTCAGTTACCTTTGGGGGAAAAAAATCAACAACCAGATGCATTCAAGAAGTAAAGAAAGATTTGGAAAGAAATAAGATAGGAGAAGAGGAAATTATGGAAAGAGAGATCTTTAGAAAGGAGGTATTAAGTTTGGAAGGATTCCAAGGCAGAAGAGGAAAGAAATCTGCTCCGATGTGGTCTGAGGAGAGAAGGAAGAAACATAGTGAATTGATGAAGGAATATTGGATTGAAAGGAAGAAGAAACAATTCCAAAGAATGAAGAATTTAAATTGGAACGTAGTCCCAGAAGGCGTTATCGGAGAAGAAAAATGTTTCAGGATTAGTATTCAGTTAAAGGTAAATCACTTCTCTCAGTCGAAATGTTTATCATGATTTAAGTTACAGTTTATTATAGACTCCGATCATGAAAGAAGAGCTCAGTGACCGACAGGGGGGCGTAGATCATATTTTTCTTTATCATTTTGGTTTAAGATGGTGGTGTGTTCTTTATTAGTCTCTCCGAATGAAATTCACCGAGCGTGATGGGTGAGTGGCTAAAGCTCTGGCCTAGCATTCGGGAGGACGCCGTTTCGAATCCTTCTCCGGGCATCCAGATTTGGGATTTCTATGGTTTCCCCAAATCACTCCAGGCGAATGCCGGGATGCTTCCTTCAAAAGGCCATGGTTGAATTCCTTCCCGTTCCTTGTCCCATCCCGCCACTAATGACCTCGACGTTGACGAGGCGTAAAGCATAAGTAAATACAAAAAAAACGAACAAAATTGAGGGCAACTGCTTGTTGAAATATAAAACTCTGCTGAAAATTATGTTCTGCTACTTCTCAAAAACTATTGGCTTGCGGACCACACACACACACATACACATACACATATATTTATATATATATGTGTGAAAAATACTATTTTTTTAATTATCTTCCTAGTCCGAAGGTGATACGGACCCATGACTCTTTTGACTTCGAGTTTTTCAAAAATGACTAGTGTTCTAGTGTTGACCATAATACCTATATATGACTCGTTATTTTATTTAGTTTTTTTTTTTGCTTATGCCTCTACGCCTGTTCAACGTCGACGTAATTAGAGATGGGATGGGACTGGGGACAGTAATTCGGCCATGGTCTTTTGAAGAAAGCATCGCGGCTTTCGCCTGGAGTGATTTGAGGAAACCATGAAAAACCCACATTTGGATTCGCGGATGGGGATTCGAACCGGCGGCCTTCCGAATGCAAGGCCAGAGCGCTCACCGCTCACCCACCACGCTCTGTACAGGACATGATTTTATATAGTTGAAGCTGATCCAAATGAGTTTGCCTGTGGTCGTTATAACAGGTCAGAAAAACTTTTGCTCTCACTAAATTAAAAAATGTATAAGCTTACAAATAAAATAATTTATGGAGTTCATGACAAAGCCGTCTGCTACGAATTAAATTGGTCAAACATAATAACTACTTATAATGGCAGAGGCTGCTAAGTCAGGTTTTAGAGAGGACGCGGGTTTAATCCCAGTATGGGCATTCAGATTTCTGTTTTAGATGGTTTCCTCATATCAGACCAAACGAATGCCCAGATGATTCCTTCAAAAGGCCATGGCCAAATTCCTAATTACCTAGATGTCGACGAGCCGTAATGCCAGATGGTACTTATAATCTGTTAGCTTCTCAATGTCGGATTCTAGAATTATTCTTCTTTAATTAGTTGGACCCTCTGTATGTACACCGATGTCTTGATTCAAAGTTTGCGTGCAACATTGATACGAAGTGGAGAAGCGTTTGTACTCAGCAATGCCTCTTTTTAATAGCAAACACGAATGTTATTTCAGTCACAATGCTATTGATATTTGGTCCATTGACGCAATGTGTATCCAGAACTCTATAAAAGTTTATTCATTACGCGTTACACGTGACTTTGTTTGCATGCTTACTGCTTTTTATGTTGTCAACACGTTTATTTTATGATATGAAAACACGCACATCGAATGTGCTTACATTCCAGGACATGTTTAGTCAGCAATTATTTGCTGGCACTCTTGTTGATAATTTAACGAACTTTTTCCCCCCAGTTTTTATTACACGAGAATCTAACTGTGTGAAAGTCTCATTGAACATGTTAAATGCTTTCAAGTATTTGCTTTTTTCTGACTACCGCAGAAATCTCTGTGCTTGCTGGAAGCTGGTAGATGGAGTCAAAATATCTGTAACATATAGGAACATTGCTCCCGTAAACGGTATGAAAGCATCAGGCTATAGTGTGAGAAACGTTATCACGTATATACTCAATTACAAAAAAACGTTCAGCATCTAGAAGAAATGGTGATAATGAAATGAAACTACACCAGCTGCATAGCCATGTGACTTTATTTTAATGACTGTATCATCATTTGGAAAGGATATCAGAGTTCGCAGTACGGAAATACTGCTGGTCCCAACTCGGTAGGGTGTCGCTCCACCTCAAGCCTTGTCGATTGCGAGCGGAAGGGGTAGTACAGTAGTTGTATCTTCTCCTGTTACAAATCAGTCAAGAGGTGTCAAATTGGCCCTCGATATCCAGCAGATCTCACAAATGTTAGATTATGGACATATCAGAGGACTGGGATGGACACGAGAGAATATGAACCTTAAGCATGTTATACGTAGACATGTGGAGATCGACAATGTCTACAGAAAGACTGAACCTGGCTTCTGTTTCAAGAGGGTAATCCATATGGACGTAGGATGTTACTGACGTAGCGCTGCACCATCAGAATCCCCCGAATCACTATCAGAGAGGACTTGGGCGCATATCCCATGCCTTCCTAAACTGTGAAGCCAGGAGTTACGCGATTGTATCTCTGCACAGTACAGGAAAAATCAGTTTTCTAGTCTCGGCACCACCACACGGGAACACGAATGCCATCTATGGTTGGGCGAAACTGCAGTTCATCACCGAACATGATATGACGCGATTCCTCCCTGGTCCAGCCCCACCACGTAAGCAAGAGTCTGTGCTCAACTGTTAACGGCACCCATTGGAGGAGACGGCGAAGCCAAAATCCGGCCGATGTCAGTCATCAAGACACGGAGTGACCCCGCACGAGTGTTCTAGAGTGTTCAGCAGCCGTGTCAGGATAACAGGTGCAGATTACATTGGTTTGCGTAACGCATGGCTCACCATACGACGAAAAATCCTTGGTGTGGTCTGTCTGGGGCGACAGTTACGTGTATGGATGGCCTCATTACTCATTGTTTCAAATACAGTGATACTATTGCACCTGTATGCCCCACATGCCAGTAAATTTCACGATACAACTATCCTCACTCAGTTCCTTATAAAACTACTTCATGTGCCGCTAATGCGATCAAATGCATCCACAAGGCATACACTCTGCCTTGTGACCTATTCTCATAGCGTTGACTTACTGCAGGACGCTCCAGCCATCGCTGACTGTTACTATTTGCTTCATGCGTGATATCACAGCTCTCATGCACTCGCGTGACCGTTCTTGACGTCCGCCTTCAATGAACATAACTTCTCAGAGAGTGCAGAGAGTCAGAAAATGTGGACGGTACCGACTCCGTTATCTCCAAATCTCTATATTGACTGTCTGTCGATCTGGGTTTTATTAATAATACAGTGCCATGTTATAGGCTACCGCGTTGTTTTCGTAGTGTCAGAATTGGGTCAGCTTTCATTTGCGAAAACATTTCTCAGCTTTGTGTCAGCACAGGAAGAATGGACTGGTCATAAACTATTTGCTTTAGATTTCAGTATAATAAAATGCCTCCAAAATGCTTTCCATCCCAGCTTGAGGATTCATTGACTCCCTATGTTCTCACCAACATCATGTGCATGGGTCTACAACTTAAATCCCACTGAAATAAGTACTCAAATATTGTCTGCATTTTTACAAAAAGTAAATACTCTCCCTTGTTAGCACAAATCGGAGGGAAAAAAAATTCACTTAGAATTAAAGTTTCTGATTCTAAGGCGATCTTAAAAATAAAAATAAAAAACTTTAATGAGGTAATATTAAATATCCCCTGTAATATTTTTCATCAATATTGAAGTCATCGCCTTATTTATTTTCAAACTAATATGAAAAGTATTATGCCTTTAAAAGAAACGTGATTGTCAAATTATACATCAATTTGAAATCTAGCTCATCTCTGTTATAGGACTGTCCTTATCCCTTTTTTTCAGTTTTACTCTAGCGTCTTTTCCTTCTGATGGAAGTTTTGTTTTTACTTTAGACTACCTTTAAGGCTCTTCTTCCTTTTCTTCCAGTCTTCTTTCATCAACTTTACCTTTGGTGGAGGTTTTGTTCTTCACTTAATCTCCCTTTAAATATCTTCTTATTTTCATACAATTTTCTTTCATCCTCTTTCCATTTTGTTGGAAGTTTTGTTCTTCATTAAACCTCCTCTTCTTAACTATGGTAATCATGAGCAGTTAACTGAAAAATGGCGCTTCAATATTTATGGTGATCTTACACCCATGGGAGCCAACTAACCTTGATTAGTTAGAAAATAGTTCTTCATAATTCCTTACTGTCTCATTTAGTTTCTGATAATGCTGAATGCTCATGCTTACCATTTTTCCATGAAGTGTCAATAACTCATCAGTTCTTCCGGATTCACTTCGCCCCCCGCGTCACCCCCCTCCCCCCATGGTATCATTTCTGCAGGTGGTTGAATAATTCCTGCAAGAGTTCGCCTTCATTCATCTCACAACCATAGCGAGGACGGAGAAATCTTCAGTTCATCAGTTATCATGGTGGCTGAATAGTGAAGCATGGTCTTCCATCTATCCGCCGACAATTTCACATTTTTACTGCTCTATTTTCATTTCACCACGTACTTTGACACTGTTTCTAGAACTTCTTTCTATTGTTACTAAACTTCACTTTATTTCTCAAAACTCTGTTCTACTTTTTCGGGAATAGTTTCTCTCTTTCTTTGAAGACTTATAAGATCTTGTTTTTGACTTGCCTTATTTCGTTCTCGACTTTTAATTGTATTGTTTTAGCCTTTTAGTGTCTTTCAGCCTTTAAGTATCTCGTTTCAGCCAAGAAAAGTTTTGTTTAATGAATCTGAATAAATCCTGTATATTTAGGTCAGTGGCGCCACTTTTTTCTCCGGCCGTTTTTAAATCAATTAATGCATTACAGGCTATCTATCAAACAAGCTACTAGATACCTGGTACTGACAATTTTCTTTAAAAAAACCTCTTTCCTTCAGATGAGACACAAACACAGCAAAATCTATAAAGTCCTGGAAGGAAGTCACTTTCTACCACCTTGCATTCAGTTGAAAAACATATTCACTGGTACCTCTATTTGAAGTAGAAGTTTTAATTCGATGAGAAAAAATTCTTATCTTAAGAGGATCAGCTTCCGTTCGTAGGTCAGGCAGCGTCTGTCAGCAGGTGGCTGCTGGCTGCGTCTCCTGGCTAGTCCGGCAACCCTGCTGTGCAGCTCTCTCTTGCATCCCAGCCGCTTGGCACGGTTTGGCTCCGCGCTATGACAACACATTCCACGACTGCGTCTGCTCTGTTGCAAATGAATCTGACAGGCAAGGTTGTCTTATCGAAAAACTTTTAATTCGGAAGATCGACAGTTTTAACGATGTAACGACTTTCCAAGAACGGCCAGGGATGTCTTTGCGAGGTAACAAAACAGCTGAAAACCGACACGGATGTTTTCACGATGTCACAACACTCCTGAAATCTGGCGCGAATGTTTATGGAATGTGCCAATAATTTTTATTCACGTAGGTATCGCGACGGTAACTACTACTTTTCTATGAGTGTTTGTTAGTAGCTTTTAAATTCCAAATTCTTATGTCCTGGAACACAGTCGGTTATGTAAAATTACTAGTGTTGTCGAGTACGTTACTTAAAGGTTTCCCTTCGAGAGTTTGGAGTTACATACGTAGTATCGAATGTGGATCATAACTCTCTCTTCGTCACTATTGGTGGGTGATTCATTTTGGTTTGTGTCCAACAATATGCCTACCGACTTGTTTCCAGGTATACTGTAAACTAGTTAGTTAGTTAAACTACACTTCTGGTCGCCAGACTTTCTTGAGTTCAATAATGTATGATGATGAGTAATCGTCTGAAAGAAAATACTTGAAAGAGTGTATATATATATATATATATCACTCCGGTTTCTGAAACACAAGGTATTCCGCCTCCACTACTAATTTAATACTCTATTGTCTGCCGAAGACAGGCACTTTTCAAGAGACTCTAAATATTTGTTTAACACCGGTTTCACTCATTCCGAAAAAAGATTATACAACTCTCGCACACTCGATAATAACATCTTAATTCTATCCATTACGTCTTTAAACTCGATCACAGTGCTTCATGTTACTGCGCATAGAATACGACTTTCACGCGCTACAGCTGTTGGTCATCTACAAAGGCCATTGTCATCTCACTGGCGGACATTTCCTGTTTACTCGCCAAATAGCGAGGGTTTCGTCTTCTGTAAGACTTTATAGTCTTTTGCCGTTTGAAGGTACGATTACATGGAACAGGGTAAACATTCGATGATCTGGTTAATGACGAACAGAGGTGCGAGAACGACATTAAAAATGGCGAATGGAGTGGGGGAACCGAGAAATTATTACCATTTAATTTAATTGCGGTGAAGCACAAGCTCAGGTGGCAACTTCCCTACACATCCACTTTCCCCTTACCTGTACCCGTCTACTTTTGCCCTCTACAAATTTCAGCTTTAAATACTTTCAGCGTTTTTTTTTTTTTTCTGCACAGATACGTATTATGGCATCGACTCACTTGCCGGACAGCAACTCTCCAGGAATTAATTCATAAACAGTCCAGCCGAAGTATTCCTAAGGAAAAATCTGGGAAAATGTAATATACATCAATATTAAGAAATGCTGCTAGTTTGAAACTGATAGAAGCAGCTAAATAAATTACAGTGTAAAAGGGAATTCTAACTGGTGGTTCCTCTAAAAGCAATGACAAAACAAATAGTGGAAATTTTGAATTTAGGGATTGTGTTTTGCAAACAGCAGAAGCTAAGCAAGCTTGAACAGCCAGTAAAACAGGGTTTTGCTAGTAAAAGACAGCGAGTGATTGGAATAGCCAATAAGGTTGTGTGTTAGCTGTTAAGTAAGATGTTGTTTTCTCAGATCCACATGAACAATGGCAGGTAACAAATTTCGAAGAAGGAAGGTTTTGATAACGTCAGCATTTGCCGTTGAGCGCGCCTGGGATATAGTTGGCTTCGGGGGCGATGGAAGGAAGATAACTATTCTGTGATTTGAGACCTGCTTGTGATTCTGGGGTCGATCTTGCAGTCACCGAGCTCGATGCAAATTCTGAGCCCACATTGGGCTCTGCTGCTGATAGGTATACGATATTACTTTTTGCAGAGTTAATCCGTTGATTGACCTGTTGGTGTAAGTGGCACCTTTCCACACCGATGCCTGCTACTACGAGGCACCTGATTGGGGGGAGTTCACCTGTTTCTGCCAGCATATTTGCGGACGCGGCGCATTATGATCGGTAAGACTCATCGGTGCGAACATTTTCCACGGAAAGAGAAAATTTTTCGACCGCGTACCTACACTTTTTCAGACGCACGTCAGAGTGTATTATGCTCATATTTGTATAACATTTGCGTATTTGCGTTTTGCCAACATCTCGATTTGTTTTAATAAACGAGTAATTTTTCGCTTGTTTAATATTGTTAGTAAATAACCCTGTAATTAACTTATGTTTCCTTTTAAGATTGTTGATCTTATAATACTATTATTCCAAAATGCTTCCTTATCGCTACAAAATAATCTGTCAAAATAATTAAAGTTGTAAATGTGAGTATAATTTGTATTAAATAACCACAAGACCAGAAATATTCACTGTTGCTTCTGAACATTGATCTTCCCCAGACCTTGCCCATTGTGCCCACACAGCTCCTGATTCTACAAAAGCAAATTGTGCTCAATCGTTCCAAGATTGACTTGATTTAAAACATTTTAAGTTGATTCAAAATAGGAGAGCTTTGCAGTCAGCAGTTGATTTTATTGATTTACTTAATTATCTTCATTGTTGCTTGCTATTCTGTACGCAGATTCTTCTTCTTCATCACCTTCTTCCAACATTTTTGGGTCAGTTGCCTTCGATAAGTTTCTCTCATTATTGGCTTGGTCAAATTTTAAGCTATGGTTTTATAACCACATGCTCTTGCTGACACCCGGCATTTTATACCTACTGCCGGGTGGTACTAAGTACTGATGGTGGAAGTGAAGTGTTGCACTGTGTCTATAAAATGTTTAACTATGTTCAGCGTGTGATAAATGTATTTTTTGTTTGTAAGATGTGTAGTTTATGAAGCGGAGTTATAGGACCGTCCCAGTATTCGCCTTGATGGCTACGGAAAACTGCGTAAAAACGTCAGTCAAGACGGCTTGCACGCGGAGGCCGAGCCAGCGCACTCAGCCACACTGATAGAGGAATAAAATAGTTGCATTAACAAGTGGTACGGCTAGCTACGAATCGGCTATCGAGGAAATGTTTGAAGACTTTAGTGGTCTTTGCGGCCGAAGACATCACCGGCGTAGCTATTTTGGTGGCGACTTTTGAAAGGTGTTACAGTATTAACAATGAGATGACGTCGAGGCCAACAAGGGGAGTACGAACATACTCGGGCTTCAATAGAATAACATCCGATGAAGACAGCGTTCAGAACCAAATTCCAGTTCCATTTCAAAATGACTTAAACCTTGAACGTAAATTTGTTATTAATTATTATAAATATTGTCAATCTTTAAAAAAATCGGTTCGAGTAGAATAAGCGTCACAGAAATAATAAACTTGGTTTATAATGTAGAAACACTCACGAAGTTTTTTTATGATGTTTATGGGTCCCCTTTGTCACTCTGCATGCAATTACGTTAGTCAATCCCTCCCTCCCTCCGCCCCCCCCCCGCCCCACACACACACACACAAACAAACAAACGACGCAGCATGTCCCAGATAATAAAGTTTTAGGCATCTTTGTAATACTTACCTTTACTTGGTCCTCCAAACGGCAGAAAAATGGAAGTCATCCTGACTTAATTGCACACAATGTATGGTGAAATCCAATCTTTTTTTGCTTAGGGCTTTAAAATTTGTCGACATGTAGGTCATTACAAGTGGGATATGACGCGAAGCAATGAACGGAAGGAATTCTATCTTGACCTTTGGAAGGAACCAACCCGGAATTAATCTGGAGTGATTTCGGGAAAGCATGGGAAATCTGAGATCTGGATGCGAACTCACGTCGTCCCGAATGCCAGGGCCGACCGGTTACCCTTCATCCACTCGGTTCGGTGATGAGCCTTTTATGTAGGTACGTAAACTACATACACTGCTTCCTTCAGATCCGCCGCCTCGCGACCCATATGCATATAAATTATTATACTGCATTATTACCCATTTAAAGAAAAGTACATAGTTCAGATGTCTTTCATACAAACCGTGTTGGGGCAGCTGAGAGTTTTTATCAAAGAAATAAGAAATAAAAGCTGTAGTGCAATAGTTCGTGTCGGATGACAGCTGTAACGGAGAAACTACAATAAAATGGGATCGCCTGAAGAAGGAAGATTACTACGATGGATACATCTGTGGAAAAGTGTTTGTCATATCAGCTGAGATCCCTCGAGATGACATTACATACATATTGCACAACTCGTCGTTAGGTTGTCGGCGAGTGTGATGATGGGTAGAAGTGGCTTTAAATACAAGTGACAGAGTCTTCTCTTATGTAGGTACATCACAGTTAAAAAAAGAATTAACAGTGGCAAATATCGGTAGCAAATTATTTAAAAACATTGAATTTGTTTGTATAGACACATAAAGCAAAAACAAACAAACCAAAAGCAGAGAAGAATGCTGCTGTTTCGCGTTAGTCCTGTGAGATAACCGAAGTAAAATCACTTCAGACAAACGAAGGGTCTTGTTCACTGTCAGAGCTTCAGTAAAAGTGGAAATCTTGATCATAATAATCGTAAGATATTTTGAAACAATATGAAAGCATTCATCTCCTACAACCGACCTGATATAATAGCCTTATTGGCCTGCTTTTGTGGCTTGTTTCAGTATACGAGAGTAATACAATGGACATAACGGTTTAGACATCCCTTATTTTCAGATTTTTCTTATAACTATAAATAACTCCAGAGAAATTACTAATTGTTTCCTGAATTGAATGTATAATTATACGTTGAAAAGTAAAAAGTATGCCTCCTTCGGGAGGATCCAACCAACCTTCGGGTTGTGGACTAAGTTAAGTTTTAAGTTTATTGTAGATGGTACACAACCACCATTTTGATAAGTTAAATGAAAATAATTTTCAAAACCAACCATTATCACTAGAGGCATTTGATCAGGCGGACTTAGATTTTCTTCATAAATAATATCCTGAATATAACATAAAGCTCCATTCACTAATCCTTTTTCGACCCATAAATTAGAGTGTAACATAACTTCAGTTCCAATAGACAAAGTTATAAATTGTTCCCGTCCACCTAATAGTTCAGCACTTGCCGATTTTTCTTAAGAACACTTATGAACAGCTGGAATATAAGTAACAGGTTGAAGCAATTCTTTTAATTTAAATTCTTTTACATCTTTATTTGTTGCAAATCATCGTTGAAAAAATTACATTCTTCAAATGGAAACGTTTGTAGACAATGTGTCATTAATTTTTTATGGTCTTCAATTGGACTTTCGTCATTTCCAATACGATCAAGTATGTCTCGAAATATTTGTTGAGATTCATTTCGTCGGAATGATACTGATTAAAAAAAAAAAAAAAAACTATTTTTGAATACTTTATTTGAATAACAATTTCCCTTCTAAGAGGATTCATTTCCTTCCATTTTATCGCTGTAAAGTGGTCTGTCATTAACAGGCGGTAAGTGTTTGATATCTCTCTCCCTTCCCCCCTCCCCCCAATATTTTTTTTTACAGAAAACGGTTCATCTTGTCTTGAAGGACTAGCTATTCGTATTTGTAAATCAAAAGACTATCTAATCATACTAATTTCATCTATGAACAGAAATGTACACTCATGAATTTCTTGATATTGAGCAAGTGAATGTAAACAGAGTTCTCTAAA
This sequence comes from Vandiemenella viatica, assembly GCA_031002005.1. NCBI lineage: Eukaryota > Metazoa > Arthropoda > Insecta > Orthoptera > Morabidae > Vandiemenella > Vandiemenella viatica. The sequence goes on along the minus strand of JARYHS010013631.1, from coordinate 60,038,275 downwards.
TGTTTTATTTACTCCTATTAAATGTTTATAATGTATTGTTGAACCATTTGTATTAACAGCGGCAGCACCATTTGGAGTAAGCAATAGATAAGAAGATGGTTCCAATGTTTGATTCAATAGAATAGTAAAATGATTAATGTACTTTTCCACATCCAGCTTACATTTCCATTTCCGAAAAGGATCATAACCCGCCGTATCAACCAATCAGAATTATTCATTTATAACGTTTGGTTTAATGACAAAATAGCATTCTCTCTTCAGCTTTTCCGATTTTGAACAGGTCACAGTAAAGTTTCCATACTCCAGCTCAAAGAGCCGAATATCTTCATGTATCCTTGGACAAAACTGGTTGCCTGGTTCCTGAAAACAAAGGAATGTGTGTGGTAGCAATTCAGATAGAGTCAAACCATATTGCACCGTGTATGAATGAGCACGAGCAGTCTTCGTGCCATTGTATTACAGAGTGCGGTTGTAACCACATTCATTGGCACATCCAATTTGATCAGTATTAATAACAAATTTTTAATTGAAATTATGAATTTATAAATATTAACGAAATCTGCTTTCCTATATCAATAATAAGTACTGCATGTGGCTGTGGAAGGGTATTCTTTCCTGATGTGCACGTAATTTTTGTTTCAAATTCTTTTATGATTTACATAATGCGAATGAAAATAATTTAGATAATTTGTTTCAAAACAATGCAACAAGAACAAATAGCAATTTCAAAAACTTACAAACGGGGAAAAAAAGTATTTCGCTGGTCGTAGGATCAAACTGATGACCCCATAGTACAGAAACACACCGTCTTAAGACGCACGGCTAAACCAATTAAACTGTCTTCCGTACAGGTATAAGTCATTTAGACACAATTTGTACCCTTTTTAATTCCCCCCCCCCCATTGCAGAACTGCTTTAGGGCAAGAAACCGAGGTGACTTACTATTTACCAGACTTATTCGTTCTACGATTGCGATTTCCACATTGAAGACCTCTCCTAGGCAGCATGAAGGAATAAAACTTATTGCATTTTTTTTTTTCACGAAAATGATTGAAGCCACATCTAGAATTTACTTTAAACTAGTAAGCTCAGTTTCACTTACAGGTGCAGCAGTTTTTCAAAAATTTTACCACAAAAGTGTACAAATCGTCTCTTCGTCTAAGGGCGAGTGAAGCGAGCCCTAACTAAAGTTTCTTTTGGGCAATGGTTAACGGATACGTTGCTAGTCAGTGAATGGGTGGCAAAACAGGTGATGCAATTTGCAGGGTATCTACAATGGTATTTTAACGACAGACGTTAGTACGTTTAGTTCCGATTATAGAAACACGAACAGGAGACTAAAAATCTAAGACGTGTTTTATTAACATTTTCCACAGGATATGTTTAAAATATTTACAGAAACTGGCGAAGATATACAAGATGAGAGAGACCGAGTAAGACCGAAAGTGTGATAAAAACTTGTTTGTCCAATAATTATATTTCTTTTCAGATTATTACTTGTCATTTTGTCTAAGTATTTCGTTACACTTTTGAGTCTTTGAGATCAGTATGATAACACCATCACTTAGCAAAAGCTGTAGTGTGCCACCCGTACCACTGTATAATTATTTGCACTTGTAAAGAAAGCTATTGTACGATTTGAATGAATTCGTATTCACGAAGAAAAAGCTGGCGCCAGTATATAGTATATATAGCTCAATGACGAGACAATCAACTAAAATAAATTTAAAAAACCGGGAGAATAGGGTTATACAAAAAAATGAAAGAGCCACAGAAGTTAACATAATACTCAACGCATTTATTGTAATTTAATGCAGGCAATTTGTATGGACTTAACACAAACTACAGTTAAATGAAACATTTACTCAAAAATTGGCAAGATGAAATTAACAAACCATTTAGATTGTTCTGCTTTTAGCGATAATTCTTTTTTTTTTTCCTCGTGGCTTTAAGTCTAGGTGATTAAAGGCGGGATCGGATTATGGGGAAGGAACCTGAATGAATTCAGCCATGGCAGTTTTGAAGAAACCATCCCGGCATTCACCTGGAATGATTTTCGGAAAAAATTAAAATTCCAATTCTGGATGGCTGAGCGGGGCCCCATATTGTCTTCTCTAAATGGGAAGCCAGATCGTCATCTCAACTACGATGAACTGTTTCTAGACTGAACGACGGTTCCTCAGCTGTCAACTACTCTCGTTTGAGTCCTTTGACATTTCAACACAACGCAGACAATTTCAGTTTTGATGCAAAACTTTTCTTTAAGTACTTACCTTTGCAAGCGACCTGAAATGTTTCCATCATAATGGAACTTTAGTCTTATCTCCTTGGACACCTCAAAATTCTTTTAAAAAACATCTTTAGTGCTGACTGAAGTCTGCAAGTACAACTTACATTTAACCTACGTCAGTTTCGTAGATTTGAAGGTCCTCAAACATTTTGTGATACTCAATCCTTATCTCCATCCCAGCAACGTTGTAATAATGTATGAAGCAATTATCCGCTAATTTTAACACCAAACATTTGCGAAATTGGTTACTTCAATATCCGCAACTCTCATATTCGATCATAAATTCTCCCCTCGTTTTAATTATGAACATTTTTTGTTTACATTGAAATTACACGCTTCGTTAGACCTAACAGTAGTGCTTTAACGGTTTAAACTTCACGTACAATTTATATGAATTAAGATACCCATAAATTCCTAACACAGTCCTTTACAATTTAGACAAAAGATTTCTCTCAAAAATCATACTGAACTTTACCTTTCAGTTCTGAAAAGTTTTAACCATTTGCAGATTTAAAAGACTGCTTCAGATTCATCCTGTAATCACTAATCAGGTTTTCATTACATATGTATTAATATTTCACTAACCCAAGTTCAGATTTCCACAAGTTTAAATACACTATGGTAAATTGTCACTAAAAGTTCTTGTGTAACTTTAATCCTTAAAATTTGTCACTAAAAATGTCAGTTCACCATAGGATTTAAGATAATGGCACATTAAAGAAAGTCGGTATAGTCAAAACCCACAAATCTTTTAAAAACACAAAAATAAAGTCTGTATATTGAGAAATTGAATTTACTAGCCATTCATTTCTTACAATCCAGAGTAGGGAGTAACATTAACTTTTATTACTCTTGCGGATTACAGAATATTCACAGGAAGTCTAAAATTACATGCTAAATATATCTAGTATAGTGCCAAAAATGTCTGATGTAAACATGATCAAAGAGAAATTAAGACATGGACAGAATTAAATTGTTTATTGAAACTACAGCCTCTTTAGTCTTTACAGGAAAGTGAAAATATTTAAGTTGTTTTTTAAAAATTAAATTTTAAATGTTTACTTTACCATACAGTAGTAAGAGGACGCTTATGCAACTATTTTTTACCGTACTCGCTTTATGTCTCACCGAGAAGTTACAACAACGAATTATATGTATTTGAGCTAGTAGGGTTGGTAGATACACATTTCTTACACCACGATCCGCGTTCTTACTAGAGCCATCCGACAGCTAGATTTAGCGCAATGCAGAGTTTGACAGGTTAGGTTCTCTTGCTACATTGATCGGTTTTGCCAGGGCAAGCAGAATCCATCAAGTTTAGGTTCGTGGTAGAAATAAAGGAAGAAAATTTCAGAGATTTGAAGTCTCGACAAAACAATTAATAGGCTTTTGCAAGAACACTAACGAAACTTCAAAAGAACGATCAAAACGTAAGACTGAAGTTAAACGAATTGACTACATCGGTGGACTGATGATACAATTTATTTACAAGTAAAAAACCTTGAAGAAAGGTGGAAGTACCCTACAACCACCGAAGCCAGCGTTAATAATTTTTTCAGCATCAATAAAAATGTAGTGAAACAGACAGTTAAGACTTCGGCGATTTCACACATACCTTCTCCGGAACATTTAAATATTCTCACAAAGGTTTATAAATGCTTCAAGGCGCTTTCCGATCCTTACATTGAGCTTCACAAAGTCCTCAACGGTCTTCCTAGACCTTGAGTGTACGTTCAGAAAGCTCCCAAACGTCTTGAATCTTGCGTTAAGGGAGATTACCTTGCTGAGGGAATGGACGAAGGGTCGAAGTGGTAACTATCTCTTTCAGCATGATCCAACATTTATTCTCATTGTAAGTCTTGTAGAAACAAGAGTATACTCTCACTACTCTATTGAATCTACCTAAGAAAAGGCAGCAATTTCATGAATAGTGTAGAAGTCTTCAATATTAACTGTAAGAAACCTACTAAGCGTATTTTATCTAGTTGTGTTCGGCCGACCAATACCGTGCTTGCGTTTTGTGAGCAATGCTGAGTTCCGACAAATTTTAAGTTCATCTTAAAAATTTATCCTAGTAAATTAACAGTCATACGTAATTCTGTTAAAGTTTTAACGGATTTTCGGGGTTAAAACAAACAACGAACAGCTTAAACAGTTTTCTAACTGAATTATTTACAGCTTGCTCACTGACGCACGAATTACAGTGCAGCCAAAGACTTTACGATAAAGGGCATAAGTATAAGAAATTTCTCTGATAGAATCCAAACTGACGGCTGCATTGCGTCCAAGTTACAAACATGGGTGAGAGACAAATGTTTATAGGTTAGATTACATATAATTTTGCCATTAGCATCATTGTATTTTAAGCGACTAGTTTTTGCACAACAGTACTGCCGTCATAAAAATTCGAATTTTAAAATAAAGAAACTACACAGACACTATAATAAAATTTGAGAACCTGGATAAAGATTCCAGTTCCCGAGTGTTAGCTAAAAACATCTGGTCAATCGCTCTGCAAAAAATAATTCATTTTACATGCCCCATGCAAGACTAGCATCAGCAAAGTAATCGCCGTTCAGTCAAAGCCGAAGCAAGCTCGAAATCTTTCGTAGATGTGTCGAATAAAGTCTCCCGCTGAGCGCCTGCGTAAAACAACTTCTGGCTGACTTGGTTCCTCATCCACACAAGAACGCAGAGCTCTCTCCGCTTGCTGCAGCTCCTTCGCGAAGTCCCTCAGTTCCCACACGAACACGTCAATCAGGCTGGGAGCCGCGGAAAATGTGATTATCCGCTCCAACGCCTCCAAGTGATACCCGAACATTGTCCGCGCTCTCACTACCTCTGGGTGAAGATTGACCTGGAGAACAAAAATATTTATAACAGGTGAATAGTTTGTTTGGAAACTGCAATGTTTTTTTAAGCATCAGAATTCAGATTGTTACAGATGATCTTTTCGAAAAATCTTTTTACAGATTGATTTTCCTTAAAAATACGGTAATTGGTCCTCTTTCATAATAAGAATTTAAAGACGCTTTAAAGAAAATAAGGTAGTTTAGGTAAAATAACTAGTCACCATAGATAAAAGCAGGACAAGACGAATACGAACATGAGCACACTTTTCAGTTTTTCATGCTTGTGTAGGTTGAGACGTATGGGAAGGGGAAAGATTTTTACATATCCAGACCTACCACATGAATAAAGACTTAGGATACAATCCTCCAGTATGATTGGATAAACTTTACTTGCATCAATAGGTCGATTTCTCGAAACATGTTCCAATTTGCAGGGTGACATTTTTAGAGATTAAATACAGAGAACCTAGAACAATCCCGGTCACCCACGTCAGAACCTAAGAAGCGATATGCTGCAAGATATTAGCGAATATGGTCATACGACCAACTGTAATAGAAGCAAACTTATGTAATATGGCGCAGAATACTTTCATCTCAAAGAGTTCTGCATTTATATGTAGTATTTTCCTTTGCCACATAATTTAAATATTTCAGTTTTCACAACTACTAGGGTATTTAAAGGAGCTGCAGCATCTTTACAGACTCAGGTTTAAGAATATAGCAATTATTTCAAATATGGATCAGCCAGTTTCAGTACTTGAGCAAGGAGTCAAAAAACATTCTTACGACTCGTCGAAGTAGAGGATATTAGAGGCGGCAAAGGATATGTGGTAATGAAAGGTAAGGTAAGTAATTTGGCTATAGCCTTTTGAAGGATCCCGGCATTCACTTTTAATAATTTAGGGGAACTATGAGAAACCGAAACCTAAAGGTCCGGACGGGTATTCGAACCAACGTCCTCCCAAATTGAAAACCACCATGCTCTGTAATACTAAACGAATTTTATGCTAGTGCCAATGGAACATGCATCCCAAAAGTCAATAAAAACACCCGATCCCCTATTGAAGACAACTGACATTGATAATTTGCGCAGTCTAAGTTTAATAACTTATAGATCTGAATTCAAAGAAGCAGAAAATTTGTTCCAAAACAGATTTTGACTAACAAATAACTTAAGATAGAAGTTTCTCTCGTTGTTGAGAATTAATATAACCTCTGGCGCCTAGGCGAGTGAGCAGGGTGTTTTCACACTATATTTCGGCGATCGGAAACTCTTTCACCATCTTCAACATAAGAATACTTTAAATTTCTTGTATAAAGACAAACAAGTTTCAACAGACATCATGCAGCATTCATGAAAACCGAACCACTCATTTCAATATATGTCATTATGTCCGCGAGCCGTATGCTTTTGTTATTCCGCTTGCTAATTTTTTTCTGGATCGGAATCTAGGACAGTCTAAATTCATTTTAGGAACAATGTTCCCCAACCGACAAGCTAATCTAGGTAGCCTAATGCAGGAAGCCGGCGTTAACTGATCCACGTCTAGGCAAGCTCAGAAATGCTCTCCAGGACAACTGTACGTATTTACGAAACGGGAAGTGAACGGTGTCAGTATACGTCGAAAGCCTGAATCGCCCAATATAACCTTCCTTTACAGGAATATCTGATTCATCTGAACACTAAATATATCAATCAATACCAGAGTAAAATAATTTCCTCAGATTCAGCGAAGTTTAATTAACCAATCTAAATGTACTTACCGTCCTGCTGAACTGTGATTGGTCGCCACTACTCGTGGAAGCATTGCTGGACGGTTGCTGCCTATCGGGTGGAGGATCCGTGTCAGAGCCAGTGTCGTGTTTCAAGGGAAACGCGAAACTTTGACCAACGCCACTTTCCATTTTAGCACTGCCACCGACCGGTAGCGGCTTGTCCTCCCTGCAACCATTCAAATCATGAATTACACAAAGCAAGATATTCCAAGTTTCTTACATAAATTCATCAATCTTCAGCTGTGAACCCTTGACCGTGGACACACTGTGCGAAATAAAGTTTCGCCCAGCAAATACGACAAAGCATCCGTAAAATACGTCGGCCTGCTACTTACGTACCAAGGAAACTATCAGAATCATAAATGAACTAATGCAGTCAGTCTTGCTAGCAAGAGTCCCATCCAACCGCAAACCAAATTTGGGGTAGGTAGCTAGAGATACTACAGCAAGTGTTAAACATTAATGCGTTCTTCTTTAGCCAAATAGCCAGTAAAACATTTTTATAACCAAAATTTTATATAGGTACACAAGACAAAAATTCTAGGCAGTTACACCAAGCCTGTAACATCAAAGCTACCCGACACCTAACAATGACAGCTGTTTAAACTTTTTACGACTCCAGATAATAAAATCTATGCAGTGGTGTTTCAGATTACGTTTACACAAGTAAAAATGCCTAGGCTGATACAGTCTGCATCGTTGTGTTCTGAAGGGGAATTAAAGTCCATCGGATTGAATTCGGTTTCAGTAACTCCTTCCCCGCACAGTAGCGTACGTACCGCCCCATCAATGCCTGGGCTGCACGTGGCTCGCGCAAACACCTCTCCGCATTTCCGAGGAGGTTTTAGTTCTACATGCGTTCCACTGGTTCTCCTTCCACTTATATATTTACGTAATGCGTTTAGTACTCAACTTAAGGGAGGCTTCTTTTTCAATGAATTGAACTATGAAGTACTTAAGCACACTGAACTATGAACATTTTAACTATTCAAAATAAACATACCACAAATAACATATTCCAAAACAAACTTTGATACACCCACGAAGCTATTACGGTATATTTGGATATTCAGGTAATTTTCTTGTACACTTATTACTTTTAAAAGTAATAATTGCAGAAAGATTTATTCCTGCGAATGCTAGTGAAGCTGAAAATTATGTGAGGTCTTGATCATACATGAGCGGTTGGGCAGAAATAAGATTCCCCCACGTTTGTTTAAAAGAAAATTTACAAAGACATCATTTAGAGTCAATTTACTGTAATACAAGGCCCTAACGCCAAAACTTTAAGCAAAATCTTTGCCTACATAGCTTACAGACAATTACGTATATGAAAGATCATGAACCCAACTACGGTGAAAACCTAAAGGTGAAAATAACTTTTGATATAACATTAATCTTCTAAAAAGCACTACAGTGTCAAATGAATTAAGAGTTTTCCGTAACTGGAGGAATTAATAATCGAGCAGTGAAGATTAAAATAAGATAGCTAAAAATTATTTTTTTAAATTATTTACTTTTGTACACATGACTACTGCAATAACTATAGACCTACCATCTTTCCCTAGTTAGTCCTACCCAGATTTTATGACCCCTGGTCGAGAAGCCCAAGTTTGAACAAGACTTCACTAGTCAGACAGAAATAAAGAATACGGCAAATTTCATTCTCGTGCCGTTAGTTACTGGATACGTATAGTTACAATAAATAGAACAAGAGATTTCACCAATCAACTATTGGCCCATATTAAATCACAATTGGCAAATTAAAACCGTAATAACGTACCATTCCTTCAACAGTTCTGGTGACAGTGTAAAGTCCTGCAGACGCTTTATATCTTCCTCTATACATTCCGTGTAGCATTGGATGCGACGGCGATTGGCTATTTGGTACACCTCGGGGTATCTGCGTTGTGAATCAGTAGTGTGCAGCTGTAATAAAAAAGCTGGTTATTAATTTATTATGTTGTGAAATAAGTACGCAAATCTAAATTTATTTTAACTAGCATCAGCATAAGAAATAGTACACAATTGCGTATTTCACAATAAGAATTCAGAGTAAATTCGAAACTTAACGAGATATACTGGCCAATTACAAAATAATACTCCAAATTTTGAAGGCTTCATCTCAAACAAAACTGCTTCCAGAGATTTTCACAAAAAATGCGAAGGTGGACGTTCTATTTAAATTGTTTGGCGAGACATCTCTAAGAAACCCTCAACTTTGTGACGAAAACAATAGCGAGTTGGAATGAATCGAAATGCGACTATCTGAGATCGGGATGCCACAAGGAACTGGCGTCAATCTTTAGTAGTCAAAACACACTAGAAATAATTTTCGAAGTACATTTAACGGGTCATGATGGTCTATGGTGAATTAAAACCAGTTTTTTGCTTCAAAATAACAAGTCTTGCGATTGACTACAGCAGTATTATAACGTCATTAGTGAATGATTTAACGGAATCGCTATCTGAAATTTGATCTTTTGGTGAGTTGAGGTCAGATCTCAGAATTATAAGACTGGATGAATCTATATTATGAAGGAAGACAACGCCACAATGAGCTAAAATGGTGAAAGCTATTACGTACCTGCCATTAGCAATGGTCGGTAGAAATAATATGACAGTTGTATGGTCAGTGGTACAATCGACTTCAGTACCAAAATTTTATTCGAGTGAGTAGAAATCTCACCCATTTTTTTAAAATTAAAATATATAAAATGTATACAAGCTACTAAAATTAATCCCCACCTGCGGTTTCACAACGCGGTACTGTGTACTGGATACTAAAATATACGAAATGCTTAAAATGTTTCTATAGAGAAACAAAATGTCTTCAACAAAGCTTGAAACCGACTCGTCTCACGAATTATCAAATCAATTCCACCCACTCATTGAAAAAGACGGCCAACTTCGTGAGCACGAAAAGTGGATTACAAATCTACAATATAAACACAACGTGAACAGTAGAACATACTAATTGAGGCGTAAATTTACATTTCGACTGCAAACGAAGACCATTTATACTCTAGTGTTAGCTTACTTCAGAAAAAATTATTCATCCACGCTATGTTTATCTACTTCATCTAGTTCAACATACAGATTGGGATTCAGATTAAAACACTTTATCCGAATTTCAGAAGAACATGTAACCTAATTTATGTTCCAACAGTTCATTATATTTTCTTGGAGCAACAGATTTATTTACCACTGAGTTACGTATTCACACAAATTATTCATTCGCCTTAAAATGTGGGAAGTTCCACTACTGCTCAAAAGTAAAAAGCATTGTCATTCAATCAGTCAAAACACAGGTTTGAATCGTTCTGAAAGAAACGAGCAAAGAACAAGTGCTTTACCTTTATAGTAGTCATCTCCAGCTCCTCAAATTTCGCCCTGCTTCGGGCGGTAGTGAAGAACTTTGTCAAACTCTTCAGCAACGCAGCCTGAATCCGAGCCTCTTCGCTCTGAGCCACTGAACGGCGACTCATGGTAGCTGGAACACGACTCCTGCAGAGCTCACGGACAAACAGCGAAGTGACGGCTGCCCAATTTGTCTGTTGGCTCTTATATCAGCTCCGTCAATGATATTGCATGCTAACAACCCTACTAACCACGCCATTCTACGATTTTAAATACCAACGCGATGCAATATCAACGATAGTGCAGCTGAAACTGGCGGTATTCGGTTGCTTCATTCATCAACATTGTTTCAAGAGCCTTGTATAGCTTTTTTCAGCTAAGTGAAATGAGTATTTTCTGTGATTTAAAATGGAAACTGTGTGCAAACCTACCGGGATCGGCTTGAAAGGCATTGATATTAGGGCAAGTGAAGCGAGCCCATACACTAGGTGACGAATTTTAAACTTTTGTGGTACAGTTTTTGAAAAAGCTACTGCACGTAAAAGTGAACATAATAATTTAATTCAAAGTCATTTCTAGATGTGTCATCAATATTTAATTTTTCAAAAAAAATAAGAAATTAATTGCAATAATTTTTAATATTTTTATTAGTAATACACTCGTACGTCATAGTTATATGCAAAGTGCTGCCATCTGTGGAATTTTTGTGAAAACAATTTTAATCGAAAATAACGTTGCAGAGAACCTTGAGAAATAATTAAATTATACGTACAAAATAAAACATTCCACATGGAGGTTTTGAAAACGGAGAAACATACAGCCTGCATTTCAAAGTGTCAAAGATCACCGAGCCACTGGTTAAACTATAGACTAATTTCCGTCGATAAAGTTCCCCAACAAAACCTGTTTTCGTCATTCTTGTATTGGTATGGTAGCTCAGTGGTTAAGGCTTTTGCTTTCAAAGTATTATTGTTCTGGTCCGCGGTTAAAATCCCAGTGCAGCCAGGAATTTTTAAGAGTTGTGTGTTGACCATATAAGCTGCACCAGGACGTTCCGTCCTTATGATTCCTCGTTAAACTGTGGGTACCAGAGGGAAGGAACTCGGCGTCCTTCCTCTGACGAAATGGCTTAGTATGCTTCCTTCGGAAGGATCCAACCATCCTTCTGGTTGTGGACTAAATTAAGTTTTATCTTCGTAAAAGTATTCCGTGTTTTTCTGTGTTGTTCCCCTCTCATCTCGAATGCTCGATATTGCGTGTTGATTACTTACGGCTTCCATGTCCCGATATTTAGAAATGTATTACAATTTTCCAGCCAACACGTGACTGCGTGATGCAATGTGGAAGAGGGTGGTATTCTATATTATTGCTATCGAATTGTGTGTCACAGCATTTTGGTGTAGGGAAATGACGAGTTGTGCTGAAGATGTTCGAGGATTATGAAGCAATTTAGATCGAGGTAAATGATTTTTATTTGACGATGTTCTTTAAGAGGAGCAGTTGCAATATACTAGTAGTTATTCTGCTTTTAGACAAGTCCTCTGACTTTTGTAATGAAAGCACAATGGCTGTAATCTGTATCTGCACTGCTGGTAGTAATTGTTTGAGTTTTTTTTTTTACCATTCATTTATACAGCCGAATATCTTAGTGACTAAATTAGGCCCTACATATGAATTTTTTTGATTGTTATTACATAGTGTCAACATCCTTTCAAGTATCATTTGTATGCAAGGAATTTGGCATATAGTTCCATTATACTTTGAATTATAGTCTAATTAATTCTATAATACCAAATTTGAACTGGCTTACTATTGTAACAGTTACAGCCATGTCGTTCAATGAAGTCATGTATAAAGTATTGTAGTAAAGAAGATGGTGATTGCATCTTTAATGTGCCTGAGGGAATGCTATCATTTCATTTAAGATTACATAAGTGGGCGGAAAGGAATACGCATTTTGAATGCGCTTTTAATCCTTTTGTTGTGAATCATCATAATGCATACAGATATACAGCTCAATACCATGCTTCATTTTGGGCTAAACAGACCTCATTTGTAAGGTTTAGACCTATGTATCTATCATATGCAAATTGGGCTGGTGAAGTTGTCAACTGGTGGAATGATGGTTTAAAACATGGATTTAACAGGGTTTTGTAATTGTGGGGATTATCTGGAGTGGGAAAAAGTAGTTTAGTTAACATTTGTTTTAGATTATTCTCGTAATAAGAATGCTGTTTTTGAACCAACTCCTTCTGATTATGCTTTTTAAAAACTTGGAGACCGATACAAGGCTATCGTTTTAAGGAATTTTATTACGATAAGTGGAAGGAGTACGACATGGAGTTGAAACGTTTATTTGAAGGAGCGCCTTTTCCCACCAATGTCAAGTTTTCTTCTTCAAAGACTACAACTTGGAAAGGTCCAATAATATTAAGTTCTAATTATGATGATATAACTGATAATGCTTATGATAGACGACTATTGCGTGTTTATGCTGGTAGGACATTTTGGCTTTTTCCTATTAAGGTAAAACCCGAAGATTCTACAGATGATTTACCACCGTCGGGTTCGACGTTATTTCCATCGTCGTCGGACACCGATATATGGTCCACTCCGAAGAAGTTGGTTCCGCAATAGAATAATAAGGAGCATACTAATGGATTGAGGCATGTAGTATACGATAACCAGTAAAATCATAAGGTTCACATTTTCTTAGCTGGATTTGGTTATTACACAAAAGATTGGAAACCGTTGCAGTATTCTATTTTTGGTTTTTGGAATAGTGCAGGAGAAAGATTGAAGTGTTTATGAAAAGTGTATGAACGTTTCATTTTGTGAAGAGTCCATATAACAGTTTACGATGTCTGTTCCGAAAACTTTATTATTGTTGCTAAAAAGGATGAAAAAAATAAACCATCAACAAAACTTAATACAACAGTTGACAAATACTCACAGTTATATGGTAGTAATGGCACTGATGGTGTTAATACTACTTGTTCTGATATGTTACATAATTTTTGCCAAAAATCGGATAATTACAGTATAATTCTTGATTTACCGCAGAAGAGTTGTCCTCCAGAAAGATTGTATCTTGGATCTTGGAGAGAAATGGATATCGTGAATTCTAAAATTGGAGCTAATGATATGTTACCACAAGTCACTCATAGATATGGAAGAAAGTATAAGTTTACAATATTAAGTAAATGTAAAAAATATGTCAAGTCTTCTACTATTCAAACACAAGCAATTCCTATGATTGTAAATTTAATGGAGCCTTGTGACAGTTTTGATAATTGGCGATTTGTAATTGGCCCAGTTGATGATAGTTATTATTCTAAAAAGGATCAAAATGATATACTCAATGTAAAACACATTTATTTTTACTACACTTTTGTATTTAAGTTTGCTACATGAGCTCCTAATAAAACAATCTAGTTACAAGTGTTTCTTAATTCATTTCCAGATCCACAATCTTCCTAATTGTCCTTCACGCTGCTCTGAGTAATCAAAGAACAGGACGTGATAGTTTAATACATGTATGAACATTGATCTAACAACCTTCCTTGGTTGTATTTGCAGCAATTGATTGGACATATAGATCTTCGGCCAATTTATCTGAAACATATTTTTGTTCTGTTCAAATTTTAATAATTCAGATATTGTAACATTGTGTGCTTTTTTCTATGGTCACAATATTCCATACAATACTGTGTTATATACAGTTTCATCTATAAACAGAAATTTCACAACTGCCGTTGCCGCTATTTTCATACGTTGGTACAATAATTTTTTCTGTTTCGTATTTTTTGAGAAACAGGCGTACATATTATAATATTGAGAGGAAGCGTGTGTTGAATCTAATGATAATTGAAAGAGGCAATAGGTTACAGCTACTATTGCAAACTCTTTAATATTATAAATAATAAAAAATGTCGCTTATTGTATTCATACTCTATATCTCCTACTTACAATTTACATTTCCAGGAGCTATGCTTGAACCCTCCCCTCTGGCTACTACTTAGAATCGTATTCTTCAGTTGCTTTAACTTTTAACCGATTCTTTTTGTTTTGCTAATGTTTTTATTACTAATGCACATTGGAGTTTATATGCAAACTTCTGTTGTAGTAGCATGAGGGATATGCGAGAGTCCAACATTGCAGTGGTGTTTTACAGTTTTCTAATTTTACTGCAATATTTCAGTTTTCACTGAAGTACTGCAGTATTACAATGTTGTTTTACTGCAAAATGGAGGTTCTAATAACAATTGCTTATAAGTAACATTCACTTAATTTTATGTTCTAAGCCATAACAGTCCTGAGCCAGATCACATTTGCAGTAGATTTGCGCATTATAGTTCAGCGAAGAAGAGCGCTCAGTTTAGTTCGCAGCTCCCTCGCGAACTAGTTCGCTCTTTTAGTTCGTTAGTTCGCGTCTCGAATTCAGAGAAACAGATCGTTCGCTCGCCTTGCTACCGCTACTGCACGCGCTATTTTGTTTGTTATGTCAGTTTTATTAGGACATAATCATTTTTTTGTCGTTTCTAAATGGAATTTAATATGACCTTCTTAACAAAAGTTATTGCTTAATAATAGCCCTTTCAAATGACATTAGCATGATCAGTTGCCGCCGATAAACCAAAGTGCTCATTGTCCTTTGCACAAATGGGTAAACTGAATAACTGTGCTGTTTTTACTATTTACTTTACATGCATTCGTAGAATATTAATTTTTTAAATGGATTTATTTATTAGTTCATGGAAGAAACATTACTTATAAAAGGCGCTAATGACCCCGCCGTCGACGCGCCCTTAAACCCCAACAACAACACAACATTACTTATAAAATATTATAAATGCGTTTATTTTGATGAATTAAAATACCCGTTTATAAGTAATCGGCTTTTTTAAATTTAAATATAGTTTTGGAAATCATGAACAAAATATAATTCTACTATTGGCTACAAGTTAAGTACTATATGACAGAAACAATATTACCTATATTATTAAGAAAAGTAACAGTAATACTTCCAATGTGATACCTAACAATTAGACATATAAAAATGACAGTGACCCTTGAATGAGAAAGTGGTAACAATAACGAAAGTGCGTAAATTTCCAGTAAATTGGAAGTCATTGAGCTATTTTTTTTATTAGTGTAGGGGAGGATAATCCAACACACATTCACAATATTTTGGCGACGAATGAAACTGATGAAGACACAAAAGTTAAAATCTTTTTGAATTTCGCAAGTCATTTCTTTACATAACTTTCACAAATCTGTTAACCAACAGACTGAGATAAGTATTATATTATGTCAGCTTTAAAATCAGCGCTAGAAAAATGTAAAAGATACTGTTTCTTTGGTTAAGAAAACAAGAAAAAGCCTTTAGAAGCCAAATTCTCCACAGAAAGTGATAATATTAAAAATAATGCTCTAGTATTCGTTGATAAAAGTCTGGAGTATCTTAGTAAATAGTTAGATTTTAATGAAAGCAATTGGCTATAGAAAATCCAAAAATTAAATTTAAAACACGAGGTTTCATTTGATGGCTGTGAGACAATATTAGAGGTTCTAAATTTATGAGAAAAAATGAGTATCAAAGTGAACGAACTTTACTCTGAAATAACAATATTACACTGAAATCTAGGTAAAAGTAAGAGCAGTATTTCATTAGTAAAAATGAGCTTTTGATCGACATTAATTTAACAACTGAAAGCGATAAAGCATATTACAATTTTACTGTAGACAGAAAATTGTTAAAGATGCAAGAAGTGCAAAAAAATATAGCTTAAAAAATATAATAGTAAAAATACATATCCTTTGTCCTTTTCTACTCTTTCGTGAAATATTATATTTTTGAAGTGTACTATATTTTTATAGGTTATTCTAAAAAAAACATTCTACCATTAACCGAAAAAATGTTGGTAATCCTAGCGCGAATTGTGATAGTTCGCGACCGGGAATGCTCAGTTTAGTTCGGCGAACGGTACCGCTCAGTTTAGTTCGCGAACGATACCGCTCAGTTTAGTTCGCGAGCGGTAGCGCTGTGTTTAGTTCGCGAACTAGGTCGCTCCACTCTGGAATTCCAGAAAGACAGCTCGTTCGCTCGCTTTGCTAGCGCTACTTCACGCGCTCTCTTCTTTGTTATAATAGTTGTGGTTACTGATAGTTGTCTTTCAAGTGTTAATGGGATCAAAGTGTGTTTTTTTTCACATTCCACGTTAAATTTCCGTTTTTGACTTCTGCAATAATTATTAATGTTTAACAGTTACAATTTTTATTTTATTTTTATATCTGTCTCTTCAGTGAAATGTGTCCACAGTGAACTGTGTTACCTTTTAGATAATAAACTAAAACAAAAGTTGGTCTTCGGGAAAGGATCGAACGAACTAACGAACTAAGGAGCGAGAGATCTGGGAACTAGTTCGCGTAGTTCGCTCGTGGGAGCGCTCTTCCGAACTAGTTCGTTCGCGAACTACACAAGACTAATTTGCAGCATGCCTGCTTACCATTAATATGGAGATTAACTCCCCAAATATTGTCAAGGTTCATTGTGTATTTGTGCAAAAGTCAATGATATATTCCCTACACATTACAAACAGGTTACGACATTTCCATCTTTTGTTTTGGCCGTGGTAGAAGCGCTTTGTTTGTTGTAAGTGGTATGCTGACTTTTGCTCATTCTACCAGGCGAGCGTTCTGACTCAGGCCTGTAGTAGGCCTCGGTTCCGTTTTAACAATGGTGGCGTTACTTAATTTAACAGTTATACATTTGATTTGTTTTTGCAATAATCACCTATGGTACTGCAATCCACTTATCCCCTTTAAAGCCTTATACGTTTTTATGTTACAAAAATTTATCTACAACGTCTATACAAATCTAACTCTGAACCTATACTACTCTATGAACACTAATCTACCCACCACCATTGTCCCTGAATATTCTGCGAATCACTGCCCTTCTGGATTTCCAGTAGGACAGGATCGACCGACACATCGGGACAAAGCTTCCGGGTCCCGGACGTTTCTGTAGAATACTGTTTACTCTTATCCGTGAATAATTTTCTATGCCCGTAAGTTTGGCCATGCGGCTTCCCTTGGCCGGTCCCTATGCCCGACTGCCGCTCGGTTCAAATATCTTTTTCTGTGCAGTTGAGATACTTTGTTTACCAGATTATCGAGAATAATCCATGATTTCTCATCTAGAATTATGTCTTGCGTTAATCTATTCCGTATTATGTTGATGTCTGACGTCCTTACTTCTTCCGTTATTGAACAGGCCCACATTACATGTTCGGGAGTTCCTTCCACTCCGCAATCGCATAAGCTCGTTTCTTTCAGCCCTCTTTGACACAGTAGGCTTTTATATGGGCAGTGCCTGGTGACATAATGTATTAGGCCTGGTGTGGGGTGAAAGTATTCAAGTTGCAGTCGTTCTTGTATGTTCGGAAACACGCTGTATAAATCTTCTGCCTGTGGAACTATTGTCCCACCGCTCCTGCCATTCAGCGAGAAGTGCAGAGCTGATTTCTACCTCATTCTGTGCAACTGTTCCCACAATCTCTTTCACCCTTGCCTGATTTCCTTTTCGTAACCAGTATATGGCCCCTCTTCTTCTGATTTCGAGGTCCAGCGGCCATACACCCATGACATCTGGTAGGGCATTTGTGGAGGTCCACTCAATCGCAGCAACACACTTCTCTGCACTCTTAGGACCTCCCCCTAGGTTTCACCAGTCGAAGTCTGTGTGCCCAGACACTGGACGCGTACCCTAGGGAGCGTGCACAAACTACGTGGCTCGGTCCAGGGGGGAGGGGGGGCAGCTAGAAGGCTACGCTGGGCTGCGTGGGGGGAGAGGGCGTTCACAGGAGGCCAAAATGGAGCTACGTGGTTTATGCACGCGCCCATACCAGAGATGCTAAGATAACATCGTGGTATCTTCTTATAGTAATGTTAGAAAGGAGAAATCTGCTTTGGCCTATACTGATAAGTTTGTTAAGCACAGCCTTAGCCCTTTCGCACGTCTCAGTAATATGTGATGCAAAGTTCAGAGACTCATCCAGGATGACGCCAAGATATTTGGTTGTCCGTATTATCTTTATGTTATTCATTTTAATAGTAGGGTCACGTTCCAATTTGCCCTTGAATACCATCATATGAGATTTCTTTGGCGAGAGCACCATGCTTGGAGTTTTTCAATCACCTCTTCAGCTATATTCTCTATATCTTGTCTGGACCGACCTTCAATTAGCAACAGAAAGTCGTCTGCATAGGCAACCAGCCCCAGTAAACCATCCAGCCCCTCGAGTAGACTAATCACCTCTTCGAAAACTATGTCCCAAAAAACCGGTCCACTGACCGACCTCAGAGGACATCCCTTAGTCAAATGTTTATCTACCTTCCTTCTTGGTCATTTCAGTGTAGCGTAACGATTTTTACAATAATCCTTCAGTATGTTATAAAGACTGCTTGGACACTTCATTTCTCTTAGGCGCCGGAACAATATCGACCACCAAAGTTTATGAAAAGCGCCACAAATATCAACAAAAATTCCCATAACATATTTCTTACAACTGCTTTTAACTAAGTCTACCACTCTGTTAATTGCATCTTCGGTCGACCTGCCTGCTTTGAAGTCGTATTGGTTCATGTTCATAACCATATTACTTCGGTGATGTTGCAATTTAGCGATCAGTACTTTTTCTTGAACCTTTCCCATCACATTGAGCAGGCAGATCGACCGATAAGATTTTGGATTGGCCAGATCCCTGTCTCCCCCCTTGGTTAGTATTACAACTTCATTTTGTTTCCACACGTTGGGAACTCTACCTTGCAGCAGACATTTGTTTACTAACTTACATAAGGGAGGAGCTAACTTGACCACCAAAGCCTGCAGAACTTCAGCCACAATTCCATCCGGACCTGGGGCTTTATGTTTCGCCATACTGTTTATGGCTTTAATCACCTCATCTATTGTTATGTTTTCCCCATCCGATGTGACTGTATACAACTCTAATTGATCACTGCACATTTTTCTATGGGTATCGCTTTCACTGTCTTTTACGTCGTCGAGTAATAGTTGGTGCAACAGTACCTCGGCCAAAGTGGTCCAGTTCTTTGTCATGGTCCCATACTCATTCCTCACGATAGCCAAAGTTATGGGTTGTCTAATTTTACCTGCAACTATTTTGTATGTAGTTCCCCAGGGGTCTGACCTAAGATTTGTTCTAACATATGCCTCCCAACTTTGAGTTTTCGTCATAAGCAATTGTTGCTTAATAGTTTCTTTTCTCTCTTTGTATCTGTTGAGAAGGATATACCTATCAGCCGCCACAAGGCAGCGTTGGTATTCCCTTCTCGCCTTTCGCATGTTTGATCTCAGTCTATACAGCCGTTCGTTCCATGGTATATCTCTCGCCATTTTAATTTTCGCCAGTGGAATACTGCCCTTCATTGCTGTTTGATTCGATTTGGTCAGATCTCTCGCAATATAATCTACGTCATTCCCCTCCATTAGACCCACTGGTGTTCGGAAGCCCTCCCGTAGTCTAGACCATGCCGCTCTCTTTATATTGTACCGGTGTTTGATTTTCTCATTGCTAACAGCCTCCGTTAGATCCCTGGAAAGGTCATAAAGAATTATTTTATGATCACTCGTGGTTTGGTTGTCTAGAACTCTCCATTTTTTTTTTTTTGCATGTTCCCCACATGTTCGCTGGTGAGCTTTACATCTATATTGGATGTGGCTCCCCATCTGTCATTGAAAGTATGGGGATTGTATGGTCTATTTCTTACTTGCAGATGTAATTCGTAAATCAGCTCCATAAAATCCTCTCCTCTCTCGTTAGTTTGGTCACTGTATCAAAGCATTGACCGTGCGTTTGCATCAGCTGCTATGATTATTTTCTGATTCACCAGGCTATTGAATATATCTCTAAATTTATCTAGGTATGGAGCTATTGGATTTTTATATTGGAAGTACATTGACACCACTATCACGTTACACCATCCTGTGCTGATTTCTACACATGTCTTGTGATCATCACAGAATTGTACGATTTTCGTTGTTATTGTCCTATTTAGGACCATTATACCCGTTATGGGATGTTCCCCGTCTGACACTGGCATGTACGGTATCAATCGTCTATTTTAATATGGTTCTTGTAGGCATAACACATCCCAGCTGTTTTCTTCTGCTAATTTTCTCAACTCATGGTGGACCAGTTTCCTCCGTCTAGCATTTATCTGTGCGAATTTTATACTATCCATTTAAGGATGTCTAGTATATATATTGCACTTCGGCCATTTAAGCTGGGGATCAAACCTAACCCTTCTACCTGTATGAGTCATAACAAACTGTTTGTAGATCTCGTCAGGATCAAACATTTCGTTTCGTCTATCAAATATCTATTAACTGGGGTTAACAGCTGGGACGGTTCTGCAGGCAGGTTGTTGGCTTTAAGTTGAATTTTGTCTGAGGAGTTGACGAACAAAATTTGTACCGTTGAAGCAACAAACGCATAAACATGACGCATATTCCTGTCCGTTTAACCATGCTTCAAGCATTCGCCATCCAGAAAACAGAAAAATAATACACGCACACAGTTCGTGCAGTTGACTGTACGGTATCTGTTGTTTTTTCTAAAATAAATTGTATACATCGTTCTATAGAGAATTTGATTTAGCTCACAGTAAATATGCATTACAATAAGGTCACAAGTTCTGCATCTATATTTGAAGATGAAAGCATGTGAAAAATATAGGAAATTTCTGGACATAAATGAAATTTAAATTTTTGTAAGTAATTCAATTGGTATGATGACATTTCTGTTATCTGGTGAATTTTCCCCATTTGTTCGTGGTTCATTTTACACACGTTTTGTGATTCTTCAGTTACGTAGGATGCAGGTTTACTCGCAATATGCAGTACAGAATTAAACTATTTGTTTTTTTCGGGCAGACGTTCTTACTGTAATGACCTTACATGATCCTTTTGTTAAAAAGTGTTTAAAACGGCTATTAACAATTTCGCTGCTGTTGTCAATACAAATGGTTCAATAATGCAATCCAAACTTTTAACACGAGAAAATAAAGCATTTAGAATACTCAGTTTACATTCATTTGCTCAATTTCAAGAGTAAATTCCTGAGTTTAAATCTCTGTTTATAGATGAAATGAGTATGATTGGATGCATTCTTTTGAGGTAATTGATTTGCGATTACGAAGAGCTATTCCTTCAAGACAAGATGAACTATTTCATGGATTAGTTATGTATTATGATTTCTTTCTGTTTTGTTTTGGTATATCAAACAGTTACCACCTGTTAATGACAGACCACTTTACAGTAGTAAAATTTAAGGTAATGAATTCCTCGTAGAAGGAAAATTATTATTCACATCAACTACTAAAAAATATCGTTTCTTATCTGTATCATTCCGACAAAATGAATCTCAACAAATAATTCCAGATATACTATGATCGTATAGAGATTGGTGAGATTACAATGGAAGATTGAAAAATTAATGACACGTAATCTACAAACTTTTCCATTACGAGAATGTAACTTTTTCAACGATGCCATTATACCATTTGAAACAAATAACAATGAAAAAGAATCTAATAATCAAAAATGCGTCTATCTGTTGGTTATATTCCAGTTGTTCATAATCGTTTTGCAACAAAATCAGCAAGCGCTGAGTTATTAAGTGGACTGGACTCGTTTATAGTTTGGTCTTTTGGATCTAAAGTTATGTACGCTATAATTTATAGATGTAAAAAGGATTAGTAAATGGGGCTTATGGTTATGTTGAGCATATTATTTATGATGAAAATCTAAGTCTGCCTGATCAAATACCACAAGTGATAATATTTCGTTTTGAATATTATTTTCATTCAACTTATGAAACAATTAGTAATATTAAAAATTCAAGTATGCTGAAGTGTAGAAACCTGGAAGAAACTCGAAGGAGAAATTTTGTACACGGTTAAAAGCAAATTAAATAAATTGAATTGTTTCTTTTTTAAAATATTTATTAATTGCGTCATATTATAAATATGTATAATTTTTTATTCTCAATGAAATAAAGATACTATTTTTGATGATACTTAGTGAAGTTTAAATATTAACCTTCTAAAGATTACTACTACTTTCTTTATTTGTATTTATTATTTCTGATAACAAAAAGTTCGCGAGCCCTCACAAAGCCGTTCTTTTAGCTAGTGTTGATACTGACAACGGTTTTATGCGGTATTCTGTTATCTTCTCGGAGAACAGTCATGATTTTCAGTCATATTAACTACAGTAAACTCGTAAACAAAATAAGACGAACCACACGCAACGTAGATAGCACGGTTCACAGACGGATAACCACAATTTCGCTTCACCCAGTACTGTGCGTGGTGGCTGAGCGGTAACGGTCTGATCTTGCATTCAGGAGGAGGCGGGTTGGAATCCCTGCTCGACCATCCAGATTTGAGTTTTTCATGGTTTCCTCAAATCAGTCCAGGTGAATGCCGGTGAGTGAGCGATAATGCTCTGGCCTCGAATTCGGAAGGACGCCGGTTCAAATCACTCCAGGTGAAAACCGGAATGCTATCGTCGAATTCCTTCCCATTCCTTGTCCTCAGTCCTTCCTGCCTCTAATGACCTCGACGTTGACGAGGTATAATGCCAGAAGCAAAAAATAAGCAAAAATAAAAAATTCACTCAGAAGCCAGTAATAGGTTCTCGCAATAAGATTTCTAGTGATATAAGATGTCACAACTACTGAACCAAAGAGAATCCCGCGGAACAACGGGAAAGTGTTAACGAGCGAACTTGACAGATAACATGTTATTCTTTCGGCTGTCCCAATGTCTCACCAACCATGACCGGACTTATGATGTCAACTATTAAGGCACGTGTTCTCAAAGTTCAATGTCCTGATTCAAATGCTGGAGGAGCCAGACATTTTTTTAAAGTTTTACTTGATCACGTAAGATATTTCGTGATTCGATACCCACGTTAATCTCTAGATCCAGCCATGACAGAGGCGGAGTCCGCGGCAAATTCTAACTTAGTCACCAGGTAGTTATGTCATATATGTATATCTTATTATTGGAAGGGAGACCGCAAAGGTATTTCAGCTGGATGTGCGACAAGGTTCAATTCGTGGAACTATCCATCTGCCTCTGTTAAAGGCGCCTAAGTTGATCCGCATCCATGCCACGGCAATGTTCTAACGTACTTCTCAAACACAAACCAAGCCAAGCGGAGAGAAAAGACTTGTTAAAAAAAACTTTAAAAATTGCAACTTACATTCTACACAGGTCTCTTTCGACCTCCAGTAGATATATTGTCAAGGACTCAGCAGACTACGCTGATTTCCTCAGGGGCAATAATCACTGGAACTCAAGAATGAATTGTACTTTTGGCCTACAAATTGGTATAAACTTTCCTTGGATGATGTTATTTAATCTTTGTTGCTCTTAGAGCTATAAAATATATACTTACCGCACAGACGTAACGCAAGAATTGCCGAACCATAATTTTCCACCGTAAGTGAAAGATCGACACCATATTTACGTACAGATTTTACAGTTCCAATGATTATAGGTATTACCGACGTGCAACCTAGAATGAAATATGTTGTGTCTGAGACTTTAATATTCTACGGTACTTATGGAAGATGGTTGCTGCAATATTAACGTAGGTTGTGATTAGGTTGAAAGAACGGCAACACCCTTATTCCAACATTAGGCGCGAGAAATTTACTTTTTGTAAATAACAAGCTGAGATTGAAAAGAAGCCTGTACCAAAATGACAATTGACTGTTGTTAAAGAATAATTCGATAAAAATTTGGATTTTATTAAAAATTTAAGATATCTCCATTTTCGAGTAACATTATTTGCGGCGCTTGTCGATTGATTGAAATTCAGCCTGATCAAAATTTGGATTTCATTAAAATATTTATGTTACATTGATTATCGAGCAACATTATTAGTGACGCCTGTGGATAGTGTATTCGTTGTACGTAATGTTTATCACTATTGCTAGGCACTTATGTATTTTATTGCACGTAATGTTAATATCATTGGAGCTCGCATATGATTACTAGTGGCATCTTCTAATCGCTTGCTGTGTAATGTGAGGGCATTTTTTAGTGAAATTTGTGCAGTATGTACGTACTTCATTTCTCTAATCGAAACCTATTGTTGAAAAAAATAATTTAAGGAACCTGTTCATTATTGTTCTACGTCGCAATATGCCTGCTCCAAGTCGATCGCCGTTTAAGGTTGCGACAATTTTTGAGTGAAATTCGTGGGGTATTTATATATTTTAATAATTGTAACAGCAACATATGTTAAACAATATCGTCGAACCAACGTGTGTAAGAGTTTTCTGACCAAATGGCGATTCCTTTTTGAGTCCCATTGTTTACGCCACCGCCTACGCAGGTTGATTATTGTAGTATAAACCGCATCAGTGATGATGTATTTGTCGATGCATAAACATCTCCACATTTATTACCTGATACACTGATTATGGCGGTGGTACAAGAAATACCTCAGAGTAAACGACTAAAACGACAGTCGTGTGTTTCGATTCCATACGACTGAAGCACGAGTGTTCTCACAGCCAACAGCAATACAGTCGCTAAAATTCTGAACAATTTCAAATTTAAAATGCAAAAAAAACAATGGCAGAGAGAGAGGATCAGTGTTTATATACGGTGCTAGTCACATGTGCAGGCCACATTTCGAAGCGATTCACAGCAGTGCTTATGATAACCACTACCCTGAGTTAGCCGTGGAAGACAGGAGGTGGAATTTCGTTTTTAGCTGCACCTCATGTTATATAAAAGTAGCCACTGATAACAGAAACCATGACACAGTGCAAACAAATGGTCCTAAAACGCATATCAGCTATAGTTCGTTCAGTTAACAGAGGCTGCTCAAGGTCACACTGCTCTATCCCCACTCCGCTGCACTTACACATACATGCGAAGTGGTAAGAATTCCCGCTGACAAATTTTTTTAATTACTTTCCTGGACACAGCGGCATGCTCTTAGGGTTCAGCAACGGAAGAGAGTGGTGACTTATGGATCTGGGCAAAGGGATTATGACATTGAATCGGCAGTTGAGGGTGAACAGGATATTGATAGTTTCATGAATAATTTTCTTGTTTTCCGGATGCTGGTATATCATATTATCAAGTACCTATTTTCTTCGCATTTCACACATTAAAGACAAATCGTTAAAAACTGTATCATTTTTTCGTTCAAACAGTTTTTAAATATACCGCAGTTTTTGTCTTACACGCCACGTTACAGTTTAGATAATGTCACTTGTGTATGCAATTGTATAGTAACTAACATTATGAAAGTTTCGGTGGTGGAACCATAATAATAATCATAAGAGTAGTCATTACTGGAAGCATTACCCAAAAACCGTAAATTTACGTAGTTACAGATGAGAGAGCTGGCATTTACTTAGAAGGAGATACATTATTCATGAAGAATGTTACAAAGCGGACGTAGGTGGGCCATCCAACCATTTCCCGAAGAATAATTAACTATTGAAAAATAATATTGAAACTACGATTGTACTGTTAAAACCCAGCTGCAACACGCCAACGTGATGCTGGTGCCAAAGCTCCAAGATTCGGTTTAGTGACATATGATCCATGCATGCAGGTCCCCCAACGTTCCTAATGTATATTTTGGGTGATTTCCAATGGTTTTATTGATGAATTCTGAATTGTTTTAGTATCTCAGCAGCTCTAGTTGAATGAACGTTGCTGGAGACCCTGTATGTTGCGGGCCTGGCTGGGGTAACACTGTTTTGTGTGTATAGGAAGTAGGGTAGGGAGAGTTTTTTTGTTCGTCTACCTCTATGTTGCAAGAGCTTGGGAGAGGACAGGTGGCAAGGAATGAAAAGAAAAATGGCCACGGTTTTTTGAATGGACCGTCACTGAAGATATTTCGGGATACCATGGAATACCGAAATTTGGGAGGTGAGGTGGAGCAGTTCGAATTTTAATCAGGCTGGTTTCATTATTTCTTAAAAGATAATGCGTCATGCATGACACAACTGAAAATGACATTCAGTTCTGTCAAGATTATACCACGAAACTAATGAATAAAATTAAAAAAGACTAAATCATCCTCTTTCTACCATTTTCTATTATTAGTTCTGAAGCTGCAAGTTCAGTGGAATAACACAAAGTAAGGTTAAAATTCTTGACTATTCTGCAGTCGTACACTTTTTGTTATTACAGTTATTATTATGGCTTTACGGCTAGTCAACGTTCTTTTTATTAGAGCCAGGAGACAAGGGGGAAAAGAACGTGAGGGAATTAATCCACTGCTTTGAGGATACCAGCATTTGCCTGAAGTGATTTCAAGAACGTTGGAACACCGAAGTCTGGATTGTTGGACTGGGCGTTGGTCACATGTCCTCGCTGGCGGCTAACTGCTCAGCCACCGAGCTCGTCTCCTGTAGCAACTCTGACTAAGGATTTAAGAAAATTTTCTTAATAACCTTCTCGACAGTTCGAACGGCTCTCAACCTCCGTCTCGAAAACATATCTGTGGATAGGATTCTACATCAGCAGAAGCTGGTATTGTATAATCACTTGATTCACTGCGTTGTTTTAATATGAAGGACAAATTGCGCCAGAAATATTAAAGATAAAATAAAAACTTTTTTAGTCGCCAGGGTGCAGGATAATTTGTGGATGGAAACAAGGGAGACGAGGAATTTTTCGTCGTGTGTGAAGTAGCACAAGCACACTGCCTGCATTTGAAAGGTTTGAAAGTGTAGGTCCTGGTGCTGGGGTAATACTGGTACAAAAGGCAGGGACTTGTTATTTGCGTGTCACGTCCTCGGTCAATGTTGCTTTGCGGAAGATTTACCCTGAGGTCGGCGATATTTCTCTCAGTGTTTCTCAAACTTTTCATCTCCACATACCTCTATAAAATTTTCCAGGCAACGGCGAACCTCCTTGATAATCAAAACTGCGACATTTTCTTTAGTTGCACTAGTAGCGACAATGGGTAACAATGATCATTATTCACCATTGTGCGTGTTATATGCATGAGATAGCCAGTCCGCCATTAAGTAAATCTTGTCGCGAACCCCCTACGATCAACTGACGACCCCCTAGTGGTTCGCGTACCCCAACTTGAGAAACACTGCTCTAAAGGATCGCAAGCTAAGTTTAAATCCGATTATGTGATGGAATTACTTCGAGAGATGAGTAAGCAACGCTTTATATAATGATTGTTACGTGACTTGAGGACACAGAACCAACAGTTTGTGGGGGCCGTTAACAAGGATTTTAAGACAACTAGGGATCGCCGACAGCCGAAAAGAATCGAAAGGATTCAAGTGACTAAAATACTGCAACCAAAAACCAAAAGAAGGAAAATAGGTAGCCGCTAAATGGTGTTTTTTCTGTTTCTTCCAATGGTGGTGGGCCAGACTGATAGAAGCTAGTGCAAAACTTCGACATAGACATCACCTGGACTAAAAATAAGACTTGTAATGAAACTTTGGGAATGAGTAAACAAACCGGAGAAATAACTAAAATTAACATAACGGATTAGTATTACACAATGATATTTAAGAAAGAGAATGGCAAATACTTTCACCGCAAAGTTAATTAAAAAATTTAATTGAAATGAAATATTTATTAAAGATTTGAGCCACCAGTAGGACGGTTGTTTATATTTACTCAGAAATATTTCACTCAGGGGAATATAGAATTAAATTAAAAGTATGCAGTGAAAGATTAATGTTGAATAATTTTCACTCAAAGCAATTAACTCTTTTTGGGGATTTACTACAGTGTCTGGTATTTCTCTATCCTTCGTTTACCATCTCCTTGCATAAAAAACATATCACGAAAACAATTAACGCAGCAACAAGAACAGATGGCGCAGGATTCCCCACATGAAATGTAAATTATTCTGAGATTACGTATCGGAACAGTCCGTTTATTGTTACCTGTGCGAAACTTTTAATAACAACTAACCTCCAACATCCTGAAAAGAAATATCAGAATGTATTTAAATGACGCTGCAACCCAGAGTGTCACTTCATCTGCCGTTTCTTAACGCGATTGCCATTTTGTTTGATTCACCAACATTTCAATAAAGAAGTTGTGCAGTATTGGTGTGGATCGTGTTTAGCTGGATGGGATTGGTCCACTTTTATACAATACTGATGCATGACAGTACTGATTGCAGAATATTTGCAGCACTTAATGGACTTCAGGAATACTTCTGTAATGGCGGGAATTTGAGGATGAAACAGCACTGTGTCACAAGCCTATATTGTGTGCGGTTGCCCTACGTAGTACTCCGAGTAAATTAAGAACATAACTGGGCCAAACAGATCTCCAGACAAGAACCTTGTAGATGATATTTGGGACATGATCGGTATGACCGCTGGTGAAAGAGTTCAGCTCAACCCTTGAAATAACCTCTTAGCACGGATGAAATCACGTAATTCAAACCCGACGATGAGCAAGTATTAATGCTAGATTGATAAAAATTAATCCACGAACCAAAAGTAGGAGTAGTGATATGCCGAATATGGAACGGAGGAATCGATTACACTTGTGATGAATTACTATGAATCATGTTTATGGTTATGAAAGAGGGTGGTAGCATGACCTTCCGACTGAAGAACATCTTAAATTTCCCTTATCTTTCTAGTAACCGATTTCAGTAATTTATTATTTTATTTAATGAAATTCAATATTTAACTCGACTATATTTGTCGGAATGTCCAATTCAATAGGTTAAGTGAATTTGGACACCGAGAATTTTATTTTATAATAATGCAATTTTGAATGTTGAGTTTAGCTAAGAAAATGTGTCTACTCTCTGCCTCATAATAAACAATTTTTACAAACAAAAATACATTTATTACACAGAAAATAGTTACACGTTTTGCAGGCAGATGGCAACACAAATTCGTTCAGTAGAGCAAGTGCTCCGTATCCCACAAATCCGGTTCTATGAAGGGTAGGTCACGTGTTCTCCCATTCTCATAATTACACAACGGTCGCCTGTGGACAGGTGCCAGTGTCTGCTGGCTCACAAGGGTCCATAAAAAAAATGCAACCGAAAAGGGAACTTTCTAATGAAATAGTATTAGTATATGCCAAAATAACCACAAAATAAAAACTATTTTTGTTTTGTTATAAGACTAGAAAATCTATTACATAATGTATTTTTTGTTTGCAATTTAAATACAGAGTATGATCGATATTACGAACAAATTTCAAATTTGTAGGTAATATCTTTTGTGAGATAGATCCAGTAACAGAACAGATTTTTGTTAAATGAAAAAAATACATAAATACTCGTAATTCTTTGCACAGTAAACTCTAAACATCTGTACCTCACTTCTTTGAGTATATAAAAAATATATTTTTCCAGGCCTTTTTTTCTATTAAAAAACTAACTTAGACCACAAACGGAAAGTTCGTTGGATCCTCCCGAGGGAGATATACTATGCCATTGTATCGGAATGAAGAACGGCCAGTTCCCTTGCTCTGTTGCCTATAGTTTAACGTGGAATCCGAACCACGGAATGTCTTGGCGTACCGTCGCTCATACGATCAAACATAACTCTAGAAAATTCCTGGCCCCACCGGGATTTGAACCAGGGACTGGATCCAGTTGAAAGCACTGAACTTTTACGAACTTTTAAATAAAATATTCAGTGTAGGGTCAACAAAGCACATGAAATTCGAAAATTTGAACTCTCCAACATATTCCGTATAACTGCTAGAGGCCTGTGACAGGCGGACATAAAGCATAGCGTCAGCAATAGGGGTCAGTTTCCCGCTGGGCACAGAACCGTAACAACTCTGCTTTAACTTAACTTCCTACGACCAACTGATACCATGAACGTCTCTGCAATACAAGCAAGGCAAATTTTTAATATATTACTTATTTTATCTAACTTCTATTTTCTACGCCTATTGTTTAGCAACCAGAAGATAGGTTAGATCCTCCAGAAACAGGTGCAATATATACATGTTTCATTTTTATATACGCGTTTAGACGACAGCGATGATTACATATTAGCTGTGATCTGTTTTGCGATTGGCTTATGGGGATGGAAGAGCCTTAAGACCATGTGTAGTGATAACAAGAGGACTGCCAGACTGGCGATAAACTACATGACTCAGTGTAGGGGGGGGGGGGGAGTAGAAAGCTACGCTGGGCTAGGTGGGGGGGGGGGGGGGGTTGAGCCAAGCCACGTAGTTTTTCATTCATATTATTTGAGCTGTTAAAATAAGGTACAGAACACACAACAGCACGTGCATATTTATTTCGGTCATTTAATTATCTCCGTATGTAATTTATGATAGTCTGCCAAGATAAAACAGTAGAAAATCTCTTTTGGAATTAATGCGAAAATAGCTGCGTGCCACGCGAGAATGGGGAGGAGGGGACTACAGGCAAAAGGCACTTCAGGCTATGTAAGGGGTGGTGGTGGGGAGGGGGGAGGGGTCACTATAGGCCAAAATGGAGCTACGTAGTTTATGGACGTTCCCTTATGTATGTTGTAAGGTAGTACACTCTTAGTTACAGCGTCAGGGGATTTCATTCAAGGAGCCTTAGTTTCCGAGATGTCTCGGCCCAATGTTTTCATAGCAGTATACAGTGGTAGCTCGCTTAGCGGAACAGGGAACAGACATCCGAACAATGTTTGGAATATCAAGCTGCAGAATCCGGACCGCGCCTAGCAACCAGTAGCTTTTTTTTTCAATCCAATTGCTATTGCTTAACTGTCTCCAACTAGATGTAGAGGTTTCTTCATCTTTATTAGATGAAGTTCAGAATCTGCCAGCCAAACATTTTTGGGTATAAAATGGAACGCGGATAGAACAGATAAAACATATACGACATAGTGTGTTTTTTTTTTTTCTTCAAAAAATACAAGTCTACGAATTGAACAATCGAGGAAAATATTTGAGAGAAACATAGAACATGATATATTTAGCACAGAACAAAAACCTGGTGCGCATATCAGTATGTATACAAACAAGAAGTGAAAATTGTATGTATTTTACCTGTGTATTTTTTTTTTTCGTGCATTTTTCACGTTTCTTTCGTACTCGACTAGGCGAACAATGATATCCAACTGAGTTTTTTTTATAGTAAATAGGAACTTTTCCAAGTTATTCTTGTAAACAAATAGAAATTATTTAATACTTACTATGCATCTAACTATACAGTGTATTTTGTATTTACGTGTTTCATGTTGGAGAACTTCTTGGAGACAAAATTATTTGAAAACCGTTCTTACAATCAATTTTCGTTAATAGCTATCTTCTAAGCCCGTCAGAAATAACGTGTAGAACGCAGATTTCTTGCTCATAACCAAGCAACTAAAAACACTGCTTCATGTATCAGTGAGTAAAAATTCCCTTAGTAGCTAGCCATTACACCCGTCAAAAATGACGAGTTGAACGCAAATTTCTGGCTTATAACATAAATAATTTTTGAAAGCTTAAATAACATATTCCCTCTGTTGTAAAGACGAATGCTAATATTTCTGCATGGAAATGAAAGCTTTTACCGCACGCACATTAGTACATTCACTGCATAGCGATATAAACGTGATTCCATATTTTTTTCTTTACTATAACAGAGAATGTAATGATGCCATCTACACCCCGCGAATATAAATGAAGAAAAAGTAACTTGTAAACAAAAAATCAACTAAAGTTAATGGTGTATGATTCAATGTGTAATACTGACGACTCCCCAGGATTTATATGCCGGGGGTACCCAAAAATAAACGGAAAAGCATTGCCGGAGGCGGAGCTTTTGTTTAGTACGCGTTTCTGCCGCTAGGCGTTTATAGCGTAACTCATTGTCAGTTCAATGCCGACTATGATGTCGACTTGACTTGTTCTGTTAATCTGCAGTGAATGTTTTTGCTAGCGCTGTTTTGTTATTGTTTCGTTTTTGATGACGGCAAGGTTAAGTGAACAAGTTGCAGATGTGAAATTTTGTTTTCTAGTCTGTAAAAAATGCTGCTGAAACTGTTTTATTGTTGGAAACAGCTTACAAAGATGACGCTATGGGAAAAAATTCAAGTGTACGAGTAGTTCACTAGGTTTAAAAATGAAGACATGTCGATAGATGACAAACCTCGTTCTGGACGTCTATCAACTACCCGAATCGACGGAAGTGTTGAAAAAATTCCAGAGTTTTTGCTCTCAGACCGCCTACAGACAATTGACCAAATGTTGGGAAATTAGTGGGTTATCTTGGAGCTCGGTTCAGTGAATTTTAACCGAAGTTTTGCGAATGAAAAGCGATGCTGCTAAGTTTGTTCTTCGGGCTCTGGCTGACAGTCAAAAAGAAAATCGAGTAGAAACATGTCGTGCTTTGAAACTACAGCTTAACATTGATCCAGATTTTCTGTCAAAGGACATTACTGGTGATGAGTCATGGTGCTATGGCTACGACCCAGAAACAAAGCAACAAAGTCAATGGAAGATGTCACTGTCACCCGTCCAAGAAAATGTCAAGTCAAATCAAAACAATGCTCATTTGTTTTATTGATGCCAAGGGCGTAGTTCATTCAGAGTTTGTTCCCCCACATCAGACCCTCAATCAAACCTTTTATTTGGAATTTTTAAGAAGATTACGAAACAGTGTTCATCAAAAAAGACCCGATTTGTGGCAGACAAGAGACTGTTTTCTTCCACCATGACAGTGTATTTGCACACACAGCTGTTTCTGTTTGGCATTTTTTTTTTTTTTGCTAAAAGTGGCATGGTTCCACTGCCCCACGCACCTTACTCGCCGACCGGGCTCCGTGCGGCTTTGTCTTATTTCCACGCATGAAACGGGACATGAAAGGACACCGATTTAGCAACATTGGAGAGATCAAGAAAAAAATCGAGGGAGGAGCTGTCAGCCATTTCTAAAGATGACTACAGAAAATGTCTCGAACAGTAGAAACAACGGTGCGACAAATTAATTGTAATGTATAGTATTTTGTAGGGGATAGCGTAGTTTTGTAATAAATTTGAAAATATATAAACTTTAAAAAATAATTCTTTTTTTTTTTGGTACCCCCTCGTATACAGTTTGACGTAGTGACGTTATTAAAGTGGATATTGAAGTAATTTAAGCTTTAACATTTAAGTGCGCATGCGCAGAATGTTAAGTGCGCTTGCGCAGAACGTTGCGGCGCATACGCACTTACATCGTAACGCTGACAAATTTCTCCTTACCGCGCCCAAAGAAGTTTCACTTCAAAAATTATTTCTTCTACTTATTTTGACATATCATCAAAAATGACGATAACAGTTTAAGGATAAAAATAATGAAATTATATTGGAATAAAATCTAAATCACAATCATAGAAAAAGAAAGGATTTCCAAAGCGGAGTGGCAAACTGTTTCTGCAGCGCGATAGATACCTCGCCCGCTTGGATATGCCTTGTTCCGCTGATCAGGTTACTATTTGCTTTGTATATATGTTGCTATGAAACATGTCATCTAGGAAACTAAGGCATGTCATCTGAAATCGCTTGAAGCTTAACTACGGTGTAACTCCAATGCAATATGTCTAAGAATCATCGAAATCGACGATTAGCGAGCCTGATAGTCCCTTTGAAAGCCCCACGCCTTATCGAAATACATGCAAGAGACCGCCAGACTCAACGTCTAAATCTGTTGATTGTATTAAAACCAGAACTGTTAATTGCTTTCTCTCCTTATGTGGATAAGGTTCGATTTTAAACATGGATTTGATACCTATCACTGAGATGTGGAACGGATAACATCAATTTCTGTTGTTCTGCTGGTCAAAGTTTCAGATGGTATACAGTACACCATTGAGGCTCGAACTAGCTAATCTTGGGTCGAGTGGCAAGCACTGAACTACATTTTAATGATCTGTGACCTGTCTATGGAGGATTCTTTATTAGATTCTTCTCTAACACACAAAAGAAAGCGACACTGAAATATCAACAGTAAATGTGTATGGTATGATTGACCGGGATATCCTCGAAGGTTCTGGCCGCCTAGTTACAGGGTATTCGAACCACTTCGCATGCGCCTCTTGTCGTCGGTACACTAACCTAGTCCTATATAGCTACAGGGTTTAAGGGACATCTAGTTTAATGAAGAATCCAAACCACCGAAGCGTTCTGGCATACTTCAGATTACACAGCAATCTGCGCCTTAGATGAAGGTCGGGTTAAGGGCTTTTGAAAATTCCAATCGAAACCGGGATTCAAACAGGGAACCTTTCAATGTCCTGTCAGATGCCTTGATTACTGAGCCACCATACCACTACACAGTACTTGATGGTGCAGAGGAACTGAACGTCTTATATCTTTTCTGTTATTTCACATATTGTCTTTTGCTGTCATAGCATTTTGCTTTCCATCCATGAATTGGAATTATTGAGCAGTTACTACAGTTGAAACTTCCACGTTCGATTTATTTGCAAAATTATTAGCATTATTCCTTCAAAGATGGTGTTTTGTTAGTGTTAAGCTTATTTTTAATTTGATACTAATCAACTAAAAATTTCAAGTACTTCTCGTATTCTGAGATATTTCTGATGTTCTGGTAAGAACTTTAGAACAAGGCGAATATTTTAGGTTTAGGTTGATAATTTACACAATATTAAGCAATACACTTACAAACACCTACATCGTACGTGCTGTAGTTTCTGCTTATTTTATGGTAGATAAATGTCAGGGTCATTTTCAGTCCCATTCCTAAGTGTAGGTCAGCCGCTAGCTATGAAGGAGTGTCTTTTACTGTCGGGCAGTAACCAAGAGCAGTTGACTACTCTTTGACAGCCGCTTGTTAACAGCCTGACACCCTTCCATTCACCTCCCATCCGAGTCGACCATTCGAGTCTGTGCTCATAGAACTACTCACTACCGTATTAGGGCTCAGATGATTTGGCGACAGTTGGAATCCACTTTGCGGTACGTTATTAACTGTATTACTTACTCTTTAAGTCCAATAAATTAGTTCCGTTTGGAAGGGTCTCTTCCTTCATATAGTTAAAACTTCAATCCATTTCTAACCATCGGTTTGTGGCTACAGTCCACATTGGTGTTGGGGCTTAGCCCAAAAGAGCAAAACGGTGAGGTTCTAGAGGAGCTGGCTGAAGATGAGAAGAGGGCGCTTCGAGCAGAATTGGGATTCCATCAGGACAGTTCGTCATCTCACAGAACACATCCAAACTCGCCCACTAGCCTTGCTCAAAAGCACCCTGACAAGTTGGCGTCATCGTGAGATTTCGGCGTAGTACCGTTATTTTGGAACATAAGTGTGGATAGAAGCTGACGAATTGGCGAGAAATAAAGGATCGCCGTCAGAAGAGGTAGATGGGTAGTGGCAGAAGAACGGGGGGCCAGATCAGCACATGGCTGGGACGACGTATGCGGGAGGTGCGAAGCATTAACAACACTGCGTGTCGTCAGCGCACGTCTAGAGTCATCGTAAGAATGTTCAATACACGTGCAACAGCGGAGGCAGCAGCAGACAGCGAAGACAATAGAGGAATCATAACGCATGCGGTGAACTACTCGCGGGGACAAGTACCCAGTCATCGGTAAGAAGTCTTCACGACTGCGACGACTGGGGTCAATCGACCTCAAATTTTCCTTGTAAATATGACCTAGAGCAAATATACATTAGTTATCGGGTACTGAACGTAAATATCTCCGATTTGGAGACACGGGCGAAGCGAAGTTGTAATGGTGAGTTAAGCGGGGTAGTTTATCACTAGCAAATGCATGTTTTCAGCTAGATATATCTTTTAGTGGTGCAGAAATATTTTCCGAGGCCATAGCAGTGGTAGTGTTCACGAACAGATCGAAGTGACTTCTCCAGGTAAGTCTAAAATTAAGTCTGTAATGCAGGTATCAATGTTTAGAAAAGCTTCAGACGCTACGAAGCTGAGGAGGACATGTCAAAAGAGATTGCTCGTCAAATAGTCAACATAATTTGTTGCCATTGTTCAATATGAGAAAATACGCATTCTTTTTGCTTAAATATTTATAAAATCTCCCGCCACTGTAGTGTCAGGCCCGGCCTATCAAACATAATATTTTTTTTTTCTTTGGCTGACCACATGCATTCTTAAGTCCTGAAACTTATTATTTTAATCGAAGCAAAACATTTTGCCAATGTAAAGATAAAACATAAATATATATAAATATCCCGCAAACCGCCCATCCTGATTGCGGATTTTAGGCGAATTTCCACTGTCACTCTGGCGAATGCATTCTCTACCTCATAAACTATACATTTTATGAAGCAAAATAAACATATAATGGAAAAAATAATGAATCACATACAGATGGCATCACTTAAGGTCACCCCATTGCACTAGCAAGTGACAGTCCCTCGTTCTAATTATCCAGTGGAAATATTGGAGAAATTAATAATTGCTAGCCATGATATGAATCAAGGCTTTGCATGATCCCATAGGGAACATACGGAAAGTTTAATAATATTATAGCAAATGAAATTCGATTCTACATTGTGGACGGTTTTAAATGCAATTTTAATTCCGTATATGATAATGAAAGGGAAGGATGTTTGGTAACGTAAGAGTCTTGAGAATTTAATATAGCAGAAGGCTCGATGACGTACAAAGTTTGAAAAATAAAAATAAACCTTTGTGGCAAGAACCTTCTTGAGTCAGGAGAGGCATTAGTGAGGAAAAGCCTTGCAAGAATTTTTTTTTTTTTTCTAGCGGGTTTTTTCAATGTATCCTCGCTATCAAGATTTGTGCTGCGATAAGTAATGGATATTATATGAGATTTTTAGCAATCTTTATACTATATAAAGAAATATGAAATAAAGATCAATACTCCCTGTCGAAAATATTAATTGATCAGCATGCCAGCTTTCTATAAACTGTATTTAGAGCAAACACATGAACAAACCGGAACAGTCACGACCTCATCGTGTCGACGTG
This sequence comes from Vandiemenella viatica, assembly GCA_031002005.1. Lineage (NCBI taxonomy): Eukaryota > Metazoa > Arthropoda > Insecta > Orthoptera > Morabidae > Vandiemenella > Vandiemenella viatica. The sequence continues at coordinate 60,001,016 of JARYHS010013631.1, read as the reverse complement.
CCCTAAATCCACACTACCTCAGCGTGATCCCCAAGACGCGAAATTGCTTTTAGTTTCCCCATTTTCTAGTTTTTGTTCTCTGGTGTGTTCTCCTTGTACGCAGAAATAATGGCTACTGTGCGTCACTCGCCTTTAAACATGTAAAAACTACCAAGAAGTAATGTATTTACGAGTACACATACAAATTCAACTGATTATTCACGTAATAGCTAGAAAAAGCACAACCGTTATAAAAAATTTCACAAATTTTGAATGAATGACATCAGTAATGGACTGGCATGGATTTTCAGTGCTTGTCCTGGCAGGGATTGTTACTTTCCGAAATAGCTTTTCTCTGTAATTTAAGCGTAGCGTAAACACGTTCTGTAACGTTGCCAAAAGCGGGAGGGAACAAATGTATATAAGGGGGCCGGAAGAGTGCCAAAATTTTATTCCGTTAAATTATCTCTTGGCGAAAGTGGCTGATATTTCCCTTTTATATTCACAGGCGTGTCGGCCGTACGTACAAGTTCTGCGTCTGGCATTTATCCTGTGATTTCGTTCCAAGTGGGTCTCTGCTGGCGGGTTTGAACTTCTAGGCCTCACAGCTGTCTAGCAGGCATTTATATTAGCGACACATCCCTGGCATCAGAGCAGTATACTGTAAGAAATTAGAGTATCATTTTCTACTGATCTACAATTGCTTGATTGGTTGATTATTTACTGATTTGAGTACCCGAGAATTGCGGCAATATTACAACTTATAATGAAGGAAAATTGAGAATTCCCTAAGTGAATGACACATCAGCAATATGAAGACTTCCTTGGAATTTATTTGTTTAAAAAATATATTCTGAAGAAATTGGAATATTACGCTACAGACAAGAGAAATTATAGCTAGATGAGAATGGAGGCTGGCATGTGGGAAACGATGTACAGAATTTTTTACTGATGTATTACGGCGTTTCTTACCTAACTTGAAACTATGAGTGAGGTTTTTGTAAGATGGTTCCTGCAAAGGAATTCTTTAATAACTATGGAAAACTACCCTAATGTAACAGAAAAGCTGTTCTCTCACATTTAATTGCTTTATAACAAATTATTTTTCCTTTTACCTATATCCTCTAGCCTCGAATGCTGCAAAGAAGAGAAATATTTGGACACATGACCAACGTTATAGCAATAAAAGTAAATCCTTCAAATTTTTAAACAAACCATTATTCCTCATCATCATCATCATATTCTTTGATTTCGAGTGGAACGTTGGGTCAATGTACCCTGTCCTTTCGCATCTACTTAAAACTACATATATCTTACTCGTCATTCGAAGTCTGCCTAGCGGATTTCATTCCAAAACCGGTTTTACAACCAATCCTTCAGATTTCCTCAGAGCATGAGCAATACATTTCCACTTCATCTTCTTGAATTGCACCTCTACTGGTCTCTGGTTGGCTACTTACCAAGCCACCACACTACTAGTATTTTTCTGTCATCTATTCAAGAAGGTCTAGAGTATCTTGGTCAACACTTTGGTCTCTGCTCACGATTCGCACCCGTACATTACCATACATTAATATACGTTACAATAGAGGGCATGAGTTATTTGAGTTTTTTAATAATTTAAGTTGCTTTCATGAGCGCCATAGTACTGAACTTACTGTTTAATGTGGAAGAATGTAATTCTATGTGTGAAGTGTACTATCTTCACTGAAACAGAATCACAACTACAGTAGTGTTTGTGAATATTACAACGCCCTGAAGAAATGGTCGAATGACTTCAAAATCGGAGGATGTACAGATTAGTGGAACTATAATATGTGGTTAAGATTGCAGAGATATGGCGTGCATGTAGGCCCAGCAGCGCCCTCTTTTGTGTGACCGGACAGTGTGATGCTACGCCACGCACATTTAGTGCAGCGCCGTCAAACGAAATAGAAACGTACAATCGAGTGATGTCATGCCTCGTCGACGTCAAAGGGTTAAAATCAACATGTGAATGAGTTTGAATGTGGCAGAACGATTGGTCACCGGAAAACGAATTGGTCGTGCCGTGACTTTGCGGCTCATACATAGCAGCAGATCGATACACTATTTTTCCGTGTTACGACGTCTAGAGGCTCTGATTACAGTACGTGGTGGCTTCACATAGAATTGAACTCTCACTTCAAAAAAGTTCATACACACTTGTAATAAATTGCGCGTTGTTATGTCGCTAATCTGTGGAATAAATTTCATTGCAATCAAATGTCTCCATCTTGGTGTTGCAATTTTCAGGAACAGTAATATAATATTATGTGGCATAACGTAAATTGTTAAGATTTATTTTTAATTTCTTTTGCTGATGCCATATTAGTGGTATTATTTCCGATGCATGTACGTGGTTGCAACTGTATCGCTATGTAAACTACAACGGAAATATGCACAACATTACATAATAAGTGTTAGGATGTGCGTTACTTAAAAACATGAGAGTTTATTGAAAACATGAGTAATGCAGAGAATGCGATCCCCTTAGGCAAGCGATAGGCTGGGATCGCTGGTACCATGGAATGATGTTCTCAAGCATTGACCAAGTGTGGATTGTATTTGTGCTAACACTGTGCTATTAATGAAATAAAGAATGTTAACTGTCGTTACTGGTGGTCATTTCACTGCCTTTTCTTGGATGAACTCTTATCTGAAATACTGAATGCAGGAAATAACATCTTAAGTTGATATTGTCAGCTAACTGCTGAGCTGGACAAGTAGAGGCTTATCCGTGCTGAGGACCATACGAAAGATTTTGGTTCCTTCCACTCATCGACGGGACCATGAAGAGGACCCAACTCCGGCATTACCATTGCAATTTCAACGGGGTTAGAAACTATTTTAAGATAATTTTTTTTAAGGCGAATCACATAAAAACTAATGCTCGAATTTTAATAGGGTTTCAAATAATGTATAGCCCGTGATATCGCGGATAACGTAGGGTATGTTTGACTTTGTTATGGCGTAAAGAGCTATCCATAAATTACGTCACATGTTAAGGGGTGGGGGCAGGGGATCAACAATTTGTGACATCGTGTGATAAGGCGGGGGGAGGGGGAGTGTGTCATAAGCTTTGTGACGTCACACACATAATTCCTATCACTTTTTAGCACGTGGCTGCCGCGCGAGTTGACGGTTACTGTACCTACTGTGTCACACGTCGGCCGCCTTTGACATACGCCGAAAGGCCAATTCTTTCTTTGAGACTTTGGCAGAATATGACTTCCGCATATTTATTTAAACGATCATGTTGAATCTGTGGTCTACATCTTTCATCATACAAAACCACTAACGAACACAAGCAATCACATAAGAGGCAACAAGAGGTTTTTCCCATCACGAAGATTTGTCCTCAAAGAATTCCAACTAGACATAACAAGGAAGCTCTTTGTTTCATAAACGATGATGATGCTATATGGTTGGATGAAGAAGATGTTGACGCATACATTGTTCCTAACATTATCGAAATCGAGAACGAATTGACTGCTATGTCAGTCATAAATAATATAAAAGATTGGATTCAAAGTCCATGGAAACAAGAAGATTAATTTTTGTATCGTTCATTTGATTTGTTTTTTTTTTGTCAATTTTCTAAAATTTTTGATTTATTATCGATTTTATGAAAAATTTAAATAGAAATATGTAAATAATTTTGGAAGTGCTGTTTTAATTTAATCATTTCTAAATTTAAAATTGCAAAACACGCAAAGTTACACCAGGGGAGGTGGTGCACACAAATGTGACCACCTCTGACAAGGAAAAAGGGGGGGGGGGAGGATTCAAAAAATCGTGAAAATCGTGTGACGTAATTTAGGGATGACCACTCGTGAAGATAATAAATTTTCGACAATTTTTTGTGGAACACGATTCTCTCAAAAACTGCTACTCCGAGTTTGATGGACTTTCGATTTCTATGCACCTCGTGATCCAGTTTTTGTATTATTTTGATGTAACATCGTAATGATAAGTGTCCACATATTAATATTCATTTATAGGTAAGTTATTTTCGAAATCGAAATGTTAATCGTGAGTTCAGCGTACGAGTGTCGTCGTATTATTCGAAGGAATAAAGATAAAGTTTGTTATAGAGTACCTTCACGCCAAACAAATCTGCCATCAGTGAGCCACAGGGTTCGTAGATAGTATAGTTCTTGATCATGGTGATTTAAGAGTATTGCTGTGGAGTGCACTATAGCGAAGTTGCGTATAATTGCTAGCATAGAATGAGAAATATAGTGCACCAATATATTGTGGTGTGACAGCGTCACCCACAATGAATATAATTAAATTATTATTAATTATATTCATAATTCCTTTTTTTTAATTATTATATTCAAATTTATTAATTATTTAGTCTTGCAACGTGTAATTAAATTGTAAATAATGAGGGTTGTCTGGATAGGTTAAATGTATCTAAAACCAGGGCGGCCAAAGGTATATTTTATTGTAAATCAATTTTTCTGTAAACGCATGGCTCAGAAGGGCTGAATATCGAAGGCTAGAAACTGCCATTTCGGCGGTTGAGAGAGGAACAATGGAGCAGGCGAGGCGACTCGATGGCGCCGGGACAGCCCGGCTTGAGTCCCGTTCGAAATCGGGCGGTGACCTACCCCTACCCCGCTACTACCCCGAAGGCCACGTAGGAAACGCGCGAAGGAGACGGCGAATGCGACGCATGATATTAAACACGTGACGACGGAAATGTGTAGATAGCCAATCCTGAACATTTATTGGGGTCTACAATACTAATTCCGTGGAGTTCTTTTACATGTGGTGAGCAACTAGCCGAGGAAGAAGAAGGAGCCATTTTTAGACATCACTTCTGTCCAAGACGAGCTGATGAACGGACGTGACTTGGGTCCAAGACGAGCTGGTGAATAGACGTGTCAGCCCGGCACGCTCTCTGATGATCATTGTGGTTGATCATTTCTTGCTTTGGAAAAGCGAGATGTCGAGTGGCATGCTTGCCATTATTTAGAAGTTATGCTAATGACGCGGTCGTAGCCGCTTATTTAGCTTCCATTGCTGCAGTGGCATTGTGTTTGTCGCTCACCATCACGGCGATGATTCTATGGTAATGTACCAGAAACGACGGTCACTATTCAGTGGATTTTAACAGACTTATGTGCCCTTAAGCGACGCCTGGGTTAAGACTCTGCTCCCGTCACTTAAATTCTGAGCTAGCTGAATTTATATTTCGATTCAATTTTTTTCTTAAGCATCTTGCTGTTTGTTAATTCAATTTTGATGCTTTTCATTCACTTTATACGGCGCCCCCCGGGATTTTCCTTTGTACAGTAAAATGTTAGCTTCAATTTGATGGCCTGTGTTGCCATGTTATTTCAATGTTAACTTTGCTGTTTTTATTACTTGTTTGAGATATTTCATTCAGTTTTGTTTGCTTACTCCGGCGAATTGTAAACGTCGGGTATTGCTTGTTTTTGCTGATCTGATTGTGTTTAACGTAACGTTAATTACTACCCGACCTTGTAAGGCCATAAGACTCAATAAATGAGGTTTTATTTTGTGTCTGAAATTCATGGTTCTAGTTAGTAACCTATTAGATCCCCTTTTAACATCATTATTATATGTAATTTTCATTTTCAGGAATTATTTTAGATTTTAATAATTCCCCCCTCCCTTTTTTGGCAACTCACGTTTTCTTAACGGTAGCCAACAAATGGTCACTTTACAATTGGCACCCAACGTTTCGGGCTTTTGCAAGTCGAAATTATTTTGAGAATTTCACAAGTCTAAAAAAATCCATGGATGTGACCTGTGTTTATTTATTTTATTATTTTAGAATAAGTTTTATGTTGAAATTTGTTTGCTTTGTTTGCCATGCTTGATTTAAATCTAAATGTGTGATTTATTTCAATCAGTTGTTCAAGTATATTTTCGTTCACTTGCATCAAGCATGGTTAGTGTAAAATTAAAGATAGAGTCAGTGCTTTTGAAATTTTAATGCATGGTAAAAGTTAAGATTTTTCTTTATGCTGATTTTGCTCATGTGTTGAGGTATTTGTGTCGCATGAAACATCGTTGTTTTTCCTTGTTGTTTATTTTGGATGGGTTTTATTTCATGTTGAAGGGATTTATGCGCGGGATTTGTTTAATGCTGTATTTTTTTTTTTTTTTTAGTAAACTCGTGCCGGTTGTATTTTGTTTGTTGTCGATCGTTGTAATTGTTCGGAGTTGAGAGTTGGTATCTTACGTTCAAATCTATGAAGTTGAGATCGCGCACCATTAATAGGGCAGATCAATCTATTGTTCATAAAATTTCCGAGCAAACTAACGCGATGGATCAAGCACCGGAAGTACACGAAATGCCGTTGGCGGACGAAGAGTGCAATGATACTCCTAGTATGCGCAGCATTCGCTCAAATGCATCATTAGATGGGGAACAGTTAGGAATTTTTCCAACCCCAGGCAATGAAACCGTTCAAAATCCACCCATGCGGGCAGAAGTTGAAACACGTGCGTCGCAAAGCACGGTAGAATTGCCACCGGCGACCGCACAATTTCAAGACCTACTGCTTAGAGTGCTGGCGGACATAAGTAAGCAATTAGATGCACAAGGGAAATTGATAAATGCGCCGAGTTCACAAACAAAAGGTTTGACTGAGTCTGGCAAGACATAAGAGAATACAGAGATGGAATGCGAAGGAGCGTCCAAGCAGTGGAAAAGCCTGCTGATGACGTTCGAATAGTTTATACTTCATTGGAGAATGCGAACGAAGGAGTCGCGTTAAAGCTGAACACCAGTGTGACGGAAATAAGTAATTCTGCCGCAGTTGACCTTGAAAATCACGAGCAAACCGCTGTAGAATTAGAGCATCCCCACAACAATCAATCTGAGGAAGAATTGCAGATTGCGAATGAGACGTTTGATGAACTCAACACTCAGCGTCTGATAAAGGAAATTTGCTGCTTAAAGGCAAAAATTTCTGAGCTCAGGAATTTCGATTGTTTGCGTGGTCATGGGCCGAAAGAAAAGGAACGTCAGTCGGGAAAATACAAGGCATTCCTAGGACACGAGGCGAAAGATTCGCAGTACACATGCTTCCTTCAAGCCAGAGAAGTGTCCGTAAAAGTTTCATTGCTTGGAGAAAAGCGAGATGGTCCACCGAGTTCGCGATCTCTAAACATCGGATGGAATTTTTCCGTCCGCAATTTCGAGTGCAATGGGAATCAATTTGTTCACTCCTTGCCCTCAGGGAATTCACGCTTACAAATGCGGGGTTTGAAATTTTTTCTGAGTGGTTTATTGAAATTGATCGGAGTGAGGTGGTTTGTGACGTGGCACCGAGTACGCGAAACCTCGTGGTCAGCCGTGTCGGTGACCTGAGTAACTGTACATGTGCCGGAAACACCAAACCATCTGCCGAATCCGCTACCAAACACCTGCAGCTTTACAAAACGGTGTTTCGAGAAATTCCGTTGGCTGGCAGGTCGATACAAAGCGAAGCTTGGGACCTTGTAAGTCCAAAGTTTCGAGCCACCCGAGATTCTGTCGAATGCGGCAAAGACGCATATTCCGCAAACAGGCTCATTTTCCACAAGAAGGTCCATGGACGCCTCAAGGTCACTGTATAGGCATTATTATCGCATTATTGAGCATGCCGAAAAAGGACGACAAACGGGCGAGGTCTTGGACATATCGAATTTTGGAGTCGTAAAAAGGAAACGTTCATTCAGCGTTGAATCGCTGATTCCGCAGATTCACCCTTACAGCCGTGTAGAAGAATTTTATTGCCTTCATGAGCAAACGAAAAGGATTTGATGGACACCGCAAAATTTTGAGAAATTTGTCAACATAGGCGTCTAATGAACGTAGAAGATGACCGTTTTCTTTCAGTCATTATCAGATAATAAAAGATATGGTATGCATGTCGCGCAATCCTCAAGCGAATCAATACGGCATACGATTATTAAGAGCGAAGAAACCTTCATAGTTTGGTTTGTAAAAAAAAAAAAAAAAAACTCATCCTAATCAAGGAGAATACTTTGGTCCAAACAATGAGCTGACTGCTATATTCTTACCCATTTGGTCGTCTTGATACGTGAGTCCAAGGTTTTATAAAGGTCGCGTTCCATAAAATAGGTCGCGATGCTTCCTTCGGCGGTGTTAATGAATGAGTCCAAGGGTTTTATGCATATGTTTGCCGAGGCAAATGTGTTCGACTGTGGGATTGATCCACATCGTTCGGTAGTTTCTTGTCAGGTACCAGATCTTCATTGAAACGTGAGAAAACTTACTGATCAAATGAATAGGGGATTTCTTAAGCACTAAGTAGAGCCGTAAAATTCCGTGATGCCACGCGAGGTATTAAATAGTTTACCTGTGATAATGATGCTATAATGACTTGCACAGCAATTAGCGGGCCTGACAATCTAACAAGACGCGCAACATGAAGCAACGGGGTGTATAAAATTTATCAACGGACACACGCTGAATAACGAACGATTTACGGCAGCGGCTGACGTCGTCTGTAAATAAATTGGTAAATTGTAGTTTAAGGAGCTATGAATGTAGTTTTAGTAATAACATAGAGCATATGTTTAGAAAGTAAGAGTGTCAGTCTTGAGACACGTAATTGCCTAACAAGCGTAGCGCTAACGCAGCGAGAACAGGTAAAGGACGCTCAGATGTTTGGAATAGCAGCTGTGCCGACCGCCAGTTTTCCTGGAAGGATTGCAATCAGGTTAAACGAAAACAGGTAGCCTGAGCCGCAAGCTTAACGGGACAGCGCTTACTGACAACAACAGAGCGGGCAAAGTGGAAACAGCTGATCGCTTAGTTTCACCGCTATAATGTCTTTGCTACGAGTGTAGTTTGGAAAGCATAATATAGTTCATTTTGCGAGAACCGTCTTTCTTTTGTATTGGAAGGATAATTATGTAAATTCGCGGAAGATTTTTTCTTTTCCATCTGATTTTCATGTTATGTGGTTTCGGCATACTTGTGTCGGCCTTGATAATGGACATTCCGGTGCATTCTTTATTCTTGTTGTTGCTGTATCTAACTTCAACACATGTGCTAGATTTGCATAGCCCGTTGTAAATAATTAATTGAGTTGTCTAGTTTTAATGTTAATATCTTGTGCTTACATCATTTTTTTTTTTTGTTTATTGATTGAACAGATCTATTTTGTCGTTCATTTACATCTATGTACCTGTCAATGTTTTATGATGTTTTACTTTGCATATTAGGATAAGACATTTCATTATTTATGTTAACCAGAGTCACGTGTCGTATTTACATATTTGAAGAGGTCACATGTATGCGATAGTTCGAGTGAGCTGGAACCATGAAACTATAGTGTAGGCAATGATTTTGATGCAACTGTAGGGTTAGAATAGTTCAAATAAAATTATTGGCATAATTTTATTTTGATTGGGTAGCAGGTATATTGTGGTGTGACAGCGTCACCCACAATGAATATAATTAAATTATTATTAATTATATTCATAATTCCTTTTTTATTTTAGTATATTCAAATTTATTAATTATTTAGTCTTGCAACGTGTAATTAATTGTAAATAATGAGGGTTGTCTGGATAGGTTAAATGTATCTAAACCAGGGCGGCCAAAGGTATATTTTGTTGTAAATCAATTTTTCTGTAAACGCATGGCTCAGAAGGGCTGAATATCGAAGGCTAGAAAACTGCCATTTCGGCGGTTGAGAGAGGAACAATGGAGCAGGCGAGGCGACTCGATGGCGCCGGGACAGCCCGGCTTGAGTCCCGTTCGAAATCGGGCGGTGACCTACCCCCTACCCCGCTACTACCCCGAAGGCCACGTAGGAAACGCGCGAAGGAGACGGCGAATGCGACGCATGATATTAAACACGTGACGACGGAAATGTGTAGATAGCCAATCCTGAACATTTATTGGGGTCTACAATACTAATTCCGTGGAGTTCTTTTACATGTGGCGAGCAACTAGCCGAGGAAGAAGAAGGAGCCATTTTTAGACATCACTTCTGTCCAAGACGAGCTGATGAACGGACGTGACTTGGGTCCAAGACGAGCTGGTGAATAGACGTGTCAGCCCGGCACGCTCTCTGATGATCATTGTGGTTGATCATTTCTTGCTTTGGAAAAGCGAGATGTCGAGTGGCATGCTTGCCATTATTTAGAAGTTATGCTAATGACGCGGTCGTAGCCGCTTATTTAGCTTCCATTGCTGCAGTGGCATTGTGTTTGTCGCTCACCATCACGGCGATGATTCTATGGTTAATGTACCAGAAACGACGGTCACTATTCAGTGGATTTTAACAGACTTATGTGCCCTTAAGCGACGCCTGGGTTAAGACTCTGCTCCCGTCACTTAAATTCAGCTAGCTGAATTTATATTTCGATTCAATTTTTTCTTAAGCATCTTGCTGTTTGTTAATTCAATTTTGATGCTTTTCATTCACTTTATACGGCGCCCCCCTGGGATTTTCCTTTGTACAGTAAAATGTTAGCTTCAATTTGATGGCCTGTGTTGCCATGTTATTTCAATGTTAACTTTGCTGTTTTTATTACTTGTTTGAGATATTTCGTTCAGTTTTGTTTGCTTACTCCGGCGAATTGTAAACGTCGGGTATTGCTTGTTTTTGCTGATCTGATTGTGTTTAACGTAACGTTAATTACTACCCGACCTTGTAAGGCCATAAGACTCAATAAATGAGGTTTTATTTTGTGTCTGAAATTCATGGTTCTAGTTAGTAACCTATTAGATCCCCTTTTAACATCATTATTATATGTAATTTTCATTTTCAGGAATTATTTTAGATTTTAATAATTCCCCCCTCCCTTTTTTTTCTGAGCACCCAAAATTGTGTTCTATTACAATATGGTATAAATATATTGTTCCAACAGTGTTTTATTATTTCAATTCTGTTACGTTGTGTTTCTTTCACTAGCACGATTTAGACATATGGACTGTTTTCTGAATGAAATCCGATTTCACATCAATGTTCCTACAGCAGGCATAAGAAAACTATGTCTGTTCAAAATTTAAATACCACCATTTAATAGTATATTCAGCAATTTTTTATATACAACAATATATTTTTAAACAATTAAAAAATTAAGAAAAATTAACTAAAATAGCATTCGTTTCATTTGAAAAACGTCGCCATTTTCCCAACAGTACGACTATTAAGTTGGATTCAAATTATTGGTTTGCTTTGTTGAGGCATAATTCAGGCTTTTACGATTACACATTCTCAATCGCAAATGAAACATTGCAATTTTTATAATTTACGAAATAATTTCGCTCTATTCATGAAACTCATTCTGTTATTAGTGATTTTACTTTTAAATTTCAGTTTTGAAAGAAATAGCACTTTTCATTTAAAATAATTCTGTGCTTCATGCATAATTAATGAGTTTGCTAAAATTTGTGCGATAGTTTTCTCAAAATCTATCAGCCCCCAAAAATTAAAGAAGCATTATTTTAACGAAGTTATAATTAATACTTAAAAAAATATTTGAACGAATATAAGTTTGTGTAAATTTATTTAAGATTAGCATAGAGAATACGGCACATATAACTGTATTGTGTGTGTCAAGAACTTTTCAGACAATGCAGGTATGTCATCTAATTTTTTGAGGCTATATAAGTTTTCTATGCCAATTTCTTACACTATTTGAAATCAGAATAATGGCCAAACACTATTAATAATGGTTTTCATTTAGTGTTGATAATCGGCTGTTCGTACTTGGAATTCAACAATGTGCACTTCCGTGAAAATACGGAGGCTCTTTGCAATTACAAAGCACATGAACATCAAATGGCTGAAATCTCAGTTCATCTAAAATCTCAGTTCAGCTGAAATGTTAATAAAACTGTTTAAAAAGATCACCTCTGTAGCTTGCTTAGATCTTTCGGATGCAAGCATGCTAATAGAGCGTGCCAGTGAAAGGATGGTAAGTTATTTTATTTCAAGCCTCATAGTTCAAAGTGGAGTTCGAACTATTAAGCATTCAATAGTATTCCTTATACACAAAGCACCCTTTACCGGAGCAGAATTCAAATTCGTACTGTAAAAATTCCATTTTACTTGGTGGTAGTGGGCAGTATAGGTCTCATTAATGTTGGGGTAATTAGAGATGGGAGAATACTGGTGGAAAGAAATAGTAGGGATTTCAGCTATGGTCTATTGGAGTAACATTTACCTGGAGTGATTTCAATAAACCGTGGAAAACTAAAAATCTGGAAGGCCGAACGGAAAATTCCGTCCGTCACAAGGATTTGAACCCTTGACCTACTGATCTCTGATCAGATACCATACCATACCACTGAACTTCCAGACAGCTCTATTACACTGTTATGAACTACTTAATTCCGAGATTTATTTCACTAATAAAAAGGTTATTTTTTAATATTCGCATAGATAAATTTCGGAAGTCAGGAATCAGTTTTCATAATTAGTATTTTTATGACCTATTGACACGGTTTTCGTCTGCAGAAAGGCTTTGTTAAGTACACTGTGATTGGTTTATGGTATGAAACTTTTAGAGTTTAACATATGGCAGACTGTGGCGCACTTCAGTATAACGGCTTTCAGAAATCTAAGCCCTGGCAACAAATTATCCACCAACAGTTCGCTATATCGAAGAGACTATATTACTGTTATGACATTTGGCTTGAGCTCTGATTTAGTCTGGTCTAAGGATATTTCACTGTAATTATAACTGTTTTTACAACCTTTATTGGAATTATTCTTGCTGAAAACTGTATGTAGAAAGTACAACGTTCCACGAACACAACAGTTAGTTAAAACCACCCAGACAATTCTTCAGTACAGCCTAAAGCACTCTGGTCATTACATACCAGTTCAGGATGCGTTGGGATGTATAGGAATTTCATCCACTCTGTTTCTTCTTTGATGTGAACGCCTCTTAAATACAAGTTGTTGCATTTCATACACAATCTTGTTATTATGAATAATGTTTGTACCACCACCTCTCCTACCTTGCCAACAAAAGTCCAATTAAAAAGACTTTCTTCCGCCACCAGGACAGGTACCAGTTATACCTGTGTCAGTCACCGAGAACCATTGAACCAGGCCAACGGGCTCTGATAAGCTAATGACACTTAATATATAGAGCGCTTCAGTTTGTTCAAATACAAACGCATAATACATCGATATGAGCATGTAGGTAGTAAGTGCAGACGATATGACGAATTTTAAATTGATAACGCAAAGCTTTCTATAACGGTCGAGCTCTGAGGCTGTGAGGAGTATTTCGAACATGTAAACCATGAACCAGGAGTTAACCCCTTATGTCCCAGTAGATAGTGTGTATGAGTTTTCTTTTTTCTCTTTTTGGGCTTTACAGTTCGTAGATGCCATTACATCAATGCCATGGGAGATGATGGGGCAAGAATTGAAGTAATTCAGACACTGACTTTTGAGGGAATCATTCTGACGTTCACCTGGAGTGATTTCGGGAAATCATGTAAAACTGAAATTTGGGTGGCTGGAGGCAAATCTGAAACTGCGTCTTACCAATTGCTAGGCTCGATTGTTGCCACTCCCACCGTGCTTGGTATGTGGTTTTTAATTTGGATCTATACCATTTAAAAAAAAAAATTAGGTCTAGCGGTGGATTTATCACTTCTTGAATTCTGCTCCTTTTGGAACCAATACTTGCAAACTGAATTTACATGACTTCTTTTTTCTCAAAAAAGTTGTGCAATCGGTGTATCCTAGTGGTCTAGCTCCCTGCATATGTAATAGGTTTAAGCTGCTAATTATACTTGTAATTAACACTTGGAAGCCAGGCGGAAGTGGTAGAGGTTACCTGATTCAATGAAGTAATGCTAATTAATGAGTTCAGTTATCTCCCACTACCACACTTCTCTCCATAGAATCTAATTTTCCTTTATAGCTATTGGTTGGAGACTCTGTTACGATCCATACATCCCGTCTACAGCTAAATAAATTATTTACAATTTCACGAACTTTCCATGATATACACTCCTGGAAATTGAAATAAGAACACCGTGAATTCATTGTCCCAGGAATGGAAAACTTTATATACACATTCCTGGGGTCAGATACAACACATGATCACACAGACAGAACCATAGGCACATAGACACAGGCAACAGAGCATGCACAATATCGGCACTAGTTCCGTGTATATCCTCCTTTCGCAGCAATGCAGGCTGCAATTCTCCCATGGAGACGATCGTAGAGGTGCTGGATGTAGTCCTGTGGAACGGCATGCCAAGCCATTTCCACCTGGCACCTCAGCTGGACCAGCGTTCGTGCTGGACGTGCAGACCGCGTGAGACGACGTTTCATCCAGTCCCAAACATGCTCAATGGGGGACAGATCCGGAGATCTCACTGGCCAGGGTAGTTGACTTACACCTTCTAGAGCATGTTGGGTGGCACGGGATACATGTGGATGTGCATTGTCCTGTTGGAACAGCATGTTCCCTTGCCGGTCTAGGAATGGTAGAACGATAGGTTCGATGACGGTTTGAATGTACCGTACACTGTTCAGTGTCCCCTCGACGATCACCAGAGGTGTACGGCCACACCATGATGCCGGGTGTTGGCCCTGTGTGCCTCGGTCGTATGCAGTCCTGATTGTGACGCTCACCTGCACGGCGCCAAACACGCATACGACCATCATTGGCACCAAGGTAGAAGCGACTCTCATCACTGAAGACGACACGTCTCCATTCGTCCCTCCATACACGCCTGTCGCGACACCACTGGAGGCGGGCTGCACGATGTTGGGGCGTGAGCGGAAGACGACCTAACGGTGCGCGGGACCGTAGCCCAGCTTCATGGAGACGGTTGCGAATGGTCCTCTCTGATACCCCAGGAGCAACAGTGTCTCTAATTTGCCGGGAAGTGGCGGTGCGGTCCCCTACGGCACTGCGTAGGATGCGACGGTCTTGGCGTGCGTCCGTGCGTCGCTGCTGTCCGGACCCAGGTCGACGGGCACGTGCACCTTCCGCCGACCACTGGCGACAACATCGATGTACTGTGGAGACCTCGCGCCCCACATGTTGAGCAATTCGGCGGTACGTCCACCCGGCCTCCCGGATGCCCACTATACGCCCTCGCTCAAAGTCCGTCAACTGCACATACCGTTCACGTACACCTTGTCGCGGCATGCTACCAGTGTTAAAGACTGAGATGGAGCTCCGTATGCCACGGCAAACTGGCTGACACTGACTGCGGCGGTGCCGAACCGCTGCGCAGCTAGCGCCCTTCGACGGCCAACACTGCTGTTCCTGGTGTTTCCGCTGTGCCGTGCGTTTGATCATTGCTTGTACAGCCCTCTCGTAGTGTCCGGAGCAAGTATGGAGGGTCTTACACACCGGCGTCAATGTGTTCTAATTTCAATTTCCAGGAGTGTATATATTAAGTGAACAACTTACTACACGTGAATTTCTGCAGTGTTGAAAATTCCACAATATACGATATACAATCTGCATACCTCTTAGTGTACGATATTTGATGTCAGAACGGAATCATCCCGATTTTTATTTGCCGTTTTCTGTAATCTATATGAAAGTATTGTTAGATTTAGTGGCTCTTGAAAAGGATATATTGAGTTGCCTATGAGTAAACACAACATTTGCAAGTATAATGTAGTTCTTTGAAGTGTTGCCCCTGAAATGTATTGACAATCCCTGCAAAAGCAATCCTTCAGTAGGAACTCCAGATATAAAGAGTATCCACCATGAACCTGACATATTTGGAATTGCTATATATTTCATACTGCTTATGGTAAAAAGAAAATAATGCATGCAAGGTCAAGAGTAAATCACCAAGTTTTATTAAAAAAATCAATACACCTCTACATGAGATATCTCGTTGCACGAAGAACATCTAGCCTGAAATCAAGTTCCTGCCAGGTTTTCTGTAGCATCTCGGGCGTGACGGAAGTTACGGCATCGCGTATGCGGCCGCGAAGATCTTGAAGTTCACGAATTTTGTGGCCTGTATACACTTTGTCCTTCACATATCCCACAAGAAGAAGTCTAGGGGGGTAATATCCGGTGATCGAGGCGGCAAACTTGTCGGGCCACCACGCCCAATCCATCGACCGGGAAATTGGGTGTCGAGAAATTCTCGAACGAGGCGGCAGGGTGCCGTCCTGTTGAAAGATGACGTTCGGCCGGCTGCAAATGCATTAACTGAGGCACAACAAATTTTTCCAACATATCGAGGTACGTACTGCCCGTAACAGTTTTTTCTACAAAGAAAAAGGGGCCGATGATCAAATTGTGCATCAATCCGCACCACACATTTAATTTCGGGCTGTCACGAATGTGTTTCACAGTGCACTGTGGGTTTTGTTATCCCCAAATACGTGCATTGTGTGTGTTAACTTTGCCCGGTAAATGAAATGTGGCCTCATCAGAGAAATCAATGAGTTAAAAATGTTGGGTCTTAGTCAATGTAATTTAATATATCGATAGCAAATGCCTGCCTCGTATCACCGTCATCTGTTTACAGTTCATGAAGCAACTGCAATTTGTATGCATGAAACCGAAGAGAGTGATGCAGTACCTTAGGTACAGTGGACTTCGGCATCTTCAGTTCTTGTGCCGCTTGTCGAATGGACTTGAGTGGACTTTGTTCAAACGCCTGTCTCACTGCTGCTACATGCTCCTCTGATACGCGCTCATTACCACCACCATGCAATTTCTTCACACTTCCCGTTGCCAAAAAGCGCTATTTCTATTTCTTAATGGTGTTCAGTAATGGTGGGTCCTTCTTGAACACGCTGCAAAAGTTGCGTTGCACTTGAATCACTAAATATGTTTCCGCGTAACACCAACTAACTTGTGCTCGCTCTTGCGGTGACGCCATTTTTAGCTAAGCCACTGCAGGTTTTCAAAAATAGTCAACAGAACGTCCACAGTTTCTCTACATATTGCAATGTATGTTATCAACTTAGTTCAACTCGTTGATTTTTGACAGCCAATTGAAAGGTGTCAGATTCATGGGGGACACCCTATATTTTTCTTTTAACTTAGATTTTAAACCAACAATAAGTTTTAACGTATGCTATACCTTCTTCTATATCTCTCTTTTTTTTTGGTCCCAAATGCCAGTCCAAAAGTTGGTAAGGAATCCTAATCTCAGCTGCTGCTAACGCCTGAACCGCTGCTACCACTGTGGTTGATGTGTGGTTGTGTGAGGCTGGTTGCGTCACAGCCTGGGAGGCGCTGCAGTGAGTTAAACACTGTGGGGCGCCCGTGGACCCGCTTTTAACTTAGAATTTAAACTAACATTGAAGTTTAACGTAAACTGAGTATGTTATTTCAGACGTCAGTAAAAGATACTACCTGGAAATACTTCATTCATCACTGCAACCTTTCTATTAGTTGAGGAAAGGTTTGCTAATATTAGATGTAACAAATAAGATATGCTTGATGAGTCCGCTGAAACAGTTATGGTAATGTTCCTAACCACATTATTATTTAAATATTTGTTACAATTACCTATTAATAATTTAGACACAAAATTATACTATTTACAAGTATAAATCAAAGTCATTCCGTCGGAATTCACCGTAATATTTCTTTACGCCATACCATAGAAAGAGAGAGAACTTGTATAGGATTATTATAAACGATTGAGGCGACTTCACAAATATACTGTAGCTACATTATTTGACATATAGTCGCAACACTTTACAGTAATATAAAAAAACTGAAAAAGGCTTTTTTATGTATTTATGTGTTACCTTACTGATTCTGCAGGTATCAAGTCGAAAAACAAGTTCTTGCTACACTCAGTTCAGCATGATCATTTTTTTTCCCCCCCTGTCATCAGTCTTTCGACTGGTTTGATGCAATCCTCCATCCCTTCCTATCTTGTGCTAACCTCTTCATCTCTACATATCCCTTACAACCCACGTCCTCAATTATCTGCTTCATATATTCTAATTTCTGTCTTCCTCTGCAGTTCTTACCTTCGACTGTTCCTTCCACCAGCAAATGAACTAATCCAGCATGTCTCAAAATATGACCTACCAGCCTCTCTCTTCGTTCTGTACACTTCTCCCACAGAATTCTTTCCTCACCCATCATTTCCAAAAATCGTTCATTTCTTACTTTGCCTGTCCACTTAATTTTCAGAATTCTTCTGTAACACCACATTTCAAATGCTTCAATTTTCCTTCTTTCCGGTATTCCTAAAGTCCATGTTTCGCTACCGTAAAGTGCTGTGCTCCACACATAGAGTTTTAAAAGATTTTTCTAATTCCTAAATCAATATTTCAAACTAAAAGATTTCTCTTTTTTTATGAAGGCTCTTTTTGCTAGTGCTATTCTGCTTTTAACATCATTCTTGCTACGGCCATCGGTTGTAATTTTGCTTCCTAAGTAACAGAATTCACTTATTTCTCCAATTGCATCCGATCCTATTTTTATATTAAAACTACTAGTATTGGTATCATTTCTGCTACATTTCATCACTTTAGTCTTGCTTTGATTTATATGATCCTATCAATCTGTTTAAAAACATTGCTGATTCCAGCTTGCAATTCTGGTAGCTTTTTGGAAGCTTTTTAAACGCTGACTCTTTCACAAATCCCAAACAAGAAAATCGCATATGGTTAAGTTGGGAAAGTTGGAACACATAGACAGGGACACTCTGAACCGAGTGTTGCAAGAACTTGATTATCGACCTGATAAACAGGTAAAACACCATTTTCAGGATGGCCGGAACGCCGTGCCTGGGACTTGAACCTAGCACCATTGTACCTCGATTCCAACATGGTGGCTCCTTAATGGCCACATGAAGTATTCGCAAAGCAATTCATGATGATTTTTTAAGTCTCAAGTTCATACAGATAAAGTCATCTTAAAAAAGTAATAACTAAAATATAAAGATGCCGAATCTCCGATATTACTATTTGAAAACATATGAGGAAGAAGCAGGAAGGCACAGCTTTCTGCTAGTGTATGCCACTGGCTTGGAAGAGAGTGAGGACGGTCGCTGTGGCGGTGTAACTCGATTGTGCGGGAGACGAGGCACAGCTGCTACCGCTCCCCAACGTCAGGGTTGCCCAGCGTCGTAATGAATGGGAGTTGCCCCACAAGACGACGCACATTGCCCTCGCACTTCAGCATTGAAGTCGCTGAGGTGAAACATTACTTGTACGTCCTTCCAAGTTTATGTTAGTCCTCATCGATTATCCTAGATAGCCTTAAACAAGAGTCGACATATTCCTCTTCACAGTTGTAACCTCTTCCCCTTTCTATTACGATGCTGTTGCTGTCCCTGTACTTACTTGCTCATCATTTTCTTCTGTTACCTCCTGTTTATTCCTTGGTGGCTTTGCTACTATTATCGGACTTTTTGCTCCAAAAACCTGCTCCCTCTAGAGCCATATACACAAAAGAAATCTTAAAGCGGCAAACTTCTGATAACTACAATAAAATTTAATTATTAGAATCACTTTCCACATTTATTAAATTTTAACTCATAGTAAAACACATTACCAATGAAACTTTCACGATCTTACTACTCTTTTCCTCTGAATATGATTTACAATCTGATTAGTTCATTAACTTTCAACATCTTCTTTACACACATATTAATGTTATCACTGCACATGTGTGAGACAGAGCTTAAACAAAAGGAGAGAGAGAGAGGAGAGTATTACTTATTGGCATCATAGCAGCTTGGTCGTCATGGCGCGGCTTCGCCACTGAATTACCAAACTAACACATTGAGATGAGACAGTAGCGAGATGGTACTGCACACTACCTTTTATAACGCACGTCTAACGGGATTCTTAAGGCGGGCCAATGGTAGGGTTTTACTTTAGTCGAAGTCTAGACAGAGCTACGACTCTCGACAAACAAACCGGAGGGGGCCCAGCGTAACACCACTGGCTTATGTACCCTGCTACACAAAAACCTACCTCTACCCTAAAAAGGGGCAGTTTTCATTTTCTGAGGTTGGTTGCCCACACCTGGATCAAGGCGCCTACGAGTCTGGTGATTGATGTCACAGCGAAAGTCTGACGAATAAGCTTCTCTTCAAAAAATTTCTTTAACTAACGCATCGCCTCATTAATAACGTTAATCCTCTATCTCCATAAACCAAACTATTATCTTAATGAATTCTTAATATTAAAGCTTATAGTTCTAGTACGTTATATTATTCTCCGTTGCTTTTAAGTTATCACCTTATTAATTATAAACATTCTCACTGCTAGAAATCTCTTACCTTTAAGTGGATACTAATACGCCAAAATAAATCACACCTTCTTCTACTTATGGCACCACATACTGTACATTATTTGAGACCTAAGCAAAAGCCTACTGTACCCTGTTCACTTTCAACTGGCGGCTCAAGGTCATGTTCCCCTTGCCGCACTCCTCAGCTTACCACCCCCTCCTGTTCCTACTTCTCCGAGCTGACAGCAGCGTCCATGTAGGCAAATGGTAAATTTCCCCTTCGAATGTAGGGGTAAGGGCAGCCGAGTGTGGATAGAAGATACAGACTCTAACCGCCTCTGTTAACTGAGCGGACTATAATAATATTTGCGTGATTCCCGTTCAACGGAAAATTACCTTAAATTTTACTGCTTTTCGACGTCACATCAAAATGAAACATACCCTGTTTTTCTCGTTCAGTAAAAAACTTTTACTAATATGTGGACAATTTTGTCTTAATTTATCAGCTTTCCGAAATTATTTAAAAATGAAACATTACCTGTTTTAAGCGCGCGACCACGAGCTGTGCATTAGTAATAATAATAATAAAAAAACGTCAAAATCGGACCAGCAGTTTTTGTGTGATTCTCGCCGTCGATCCCTACTTGCAACCGACAGACAGACACAAATTTAAAGCACAGTTTATTTCTTGTGTCTAGTTTATTAATAGTACCTCTAACTCGTTTAAAAAAAGATATATATATCCTTAGTGTTCAGATTTTATACCCGATTAAAGTTTTAGTTTATTTATAAATGCAATGTATCTGATAGTACTTACAATAAATTTGAATGTAACTGAATGATAGCATTGGCACAACTCACGGCAAAGTGGTGCGGAATTATATAGAACCGTGGGGCAGAGTCCATTATTTAACATTAAAATGTGAATTTATTCTTGTGTCAAGGGACCGCCAACTGTCCTACTACATGCGATATATGTCTTCCGATCATTAGAGAACGGCACCTTAAATCCGCGATGCTTGACCAGTTCTTGTCTGGTTTTAACTAAGTATTTTTACACTTGGTAACTTTCGTATTGTTATGAATACGAATACCTGAACCATGCTAAATGTACACTTAGGGAACTGATAGTTGAAAAATCGATACAAACTTGTAGAATAAAGTGAAGCTTAAAAAGCCGAAAGCCATAATTTTTTTAAACATAAATACTTCAACACAGCGTACCTTACGCAACGTTTATTTAATGTTAACGGAAGTCATTACTTGGTTGAGTGGAGAGTGAGCCATTGCACTCTGGAGTTTATACATGAACGTTCTCAAGCAACGGGTACTCGGTAGCAATTATTTTTTAGGCTTTACGCCTCGTCTATGTCAAGGTCATCTAAGGCGGGAAAGTATTGGATGAAAGTAACAGGGAGTGTTTCGGAAATGGCATTTTGAAGGGACCATTTCAGCATTCACCTGAAATGACTTAGGGAAACAATGGAAAACCGAACTCTGGATGGCCGAACGAGGATTGGAACCAGCGTCCTCCAGAATTAGAGGCCAAAGCGTTAAAGCTCACCCACCACGCTCAGTTCTGGTAACAAAATGCCATTAAAATGTCACCGGTTAAAATACGCCTTTGGGCATAGCTGGTTTTAATTCACGCGTGCCTCGTTGCAATAGATATTCCGAAATGTTGTGCCGTTGTAAAATTCTTTGTCTTAAACGCCTCATGGCCAGTGGAAATTCATTCACAGTTTGTATAGGTTAACTAGCTCATACCCGCGACTTCGTGCACGTGGATTAATTTTTTTTGCCAGAATTAAATATAGAAAGTTGTTGGTAACGAAGGATTGGTCCCAAAAAATATCGAGTCGGAATAATATGACAGGAAAGCTAATAATATATCACTGTACCGTCGAACCTGTCTCTTGAAGAGAATCAATTTCAAACATATTTCTGTCACCATTCGATAAGGTCTCAAAATTTCGTGACTACAACTGTTAATCATACTGGAAAAAATATCCTGTGCCCTTCATACAGATTTCCTTATAAAATTCCATCACAACGATATAGCCATTTAGTCGTAAAAACGTAACAAAAAGACGGAGACTTACTTCCGTATTTATAATAATATTACTGTGGTTCACACTCACACACTGACTGCGAACAACACCTGAGGGTTCAATACAACGCAAAAAAGTGTACGCCTACAACATTGCAAGACCACCTACGATTTGCCTCGCATTGCATCCTTAACTCTTTAATATCTACAGTTTAACATTTAATCCGAATAACCTACGGCCCAGGCCTGACTCTTACGAAGAAAAACAATTTTTAAAAGTCTTAGCCTCCGCAGTGATTTGAACCGGAGACCAGAGACCACGACGTTCGTAAGCAAGCGGTTTAACCACTGAGCTGCCAGTCCACTACACGGAAACACGGTACGGAGACGTCCACATCTAACGTGTCTGTCTATCGCCGTATTTCGAAGTTATGACACAACATGTGTTATTTATGCAGATAAGTTTTCAACCAAATGTAGACAGTATTTTTCTCCTTGTTTCAAAGGATAAGTGTGCAAAGTTTCATCGAGATCGGATGAAAACTGTGGATTTGTATGAAGAACAAACAAACATACATTCATCTTATAGATAAAGATAACACATCTCCTCCTTCATTTCCATCAGTGAAGAAAGGAATTGCTGACTTTAAACTTGGTTTTTCATCTCTTGAAGTTGATCCACAAAAAGGAGGATCTGAAGACTACAATGCAACTACATATGAAAACATCGAGAAAGTGCACAAAATAATGTAAGTTATACGACGTATCTGAGACCGAAGACCTGTCAGAATTGAGGATGCGGTACATTTCACATCAGGGGAATTTCGGTGCCGCATGTGTTAAATGTTGAACAAAATCAAACGCAAAACGTTTTTCTCTACACTGTTTTTACCATTTTGAATAGGATTCTACTAATTTTGTACGGAATTTTTCTACTATGTATGAGTCGTGAGTCCAGCGTTGCACCACAAGAAACGAAACAGTAATTGACACTGAGGATGGGAAAAGAAAAGTCGGTTTCACATGTCAGAAAGTTGCTAACCTGTGTTTTTTTGGGACTTCATTGATTATCTTGAATTCGGGAAACCAATAACTGGTGGATACCATGCAGGAATTCTTTGCTAATTCAGTAATAAATAAAATTTCGTGAAATCGGATGTGGATTACAAAAGAGAAATATCATCTTTTATCAGGTCAATGCTCTGCCCAGAATGACGCTTTAGTCTCTGGAAATCCGAGGAATAAGAAACACGAGTTGTTGGAACATCCACCGTATTCGGTCTCCTCTGCGGTTGACCTATTTCTGAATCTAAAAAAACGTGAAGAGGTGACTGCAGCCTAGATAGGTATCTCTCAGATCTTTCGGAATCGAACTTCATTAATGGAATCCATTCATTCGAGTAATATTGGGAAATGTGTGTCAAATGATGAGGGGAACCACGTAGAAAAATAAACGTATTTTGAAATTAAAAGCACACTGTTTCATTGCCAGGTCAAGAAATTAACTCTTTACCCTCGTAATTGCTCATTAGTAAAGTAGGCTGTGTTTAAAAACACGCCGGAAATCTTAAACGTTTCGCCCTCTGCTTTATATACGGCCATAGAAAAGCAAATTACAGTCTTTTAATTCAAACAGATAATTTGGAGTGTTAGGGATATCACCACGTTTTCTACAGTAACACAACCACTAATTGAAGTAAGCTCTATGATACACAGACGGAAAAAAAAATCCCAACACCAAGAAAAAATTATTGTAGAGTAATGAAATTTGGACAATGCATTTGTCAAGTTAACATGTTTAATTGATTAAATTTTCAAGATCACAGGTTAATTTAAGCTCAAGAAAATGCATTTCAAATGTGAAATACTGTTAAATTAATAGCCGGTGTAACCTCCAGAATTTTGAATGCAAGCCTGCAAACGTGAATGCATTGTGTCATACAGGTTTCGAATGTCACTTTGTGGTATGGAGTTCCATGCTTGTTGTACTTGTGCTGTCAATACTGGGACGGTCAGTGCTGGCTGTGGATGATGCTGGAGTTGTCGTCCAATGATATCCCATACGTGTTCAATTGGAGACAGATCTGGTGATCTCGCAGGCCAAGGTAACATGTCGACACTCTGTAGAGCACGTTGCGAGACAACAGCGGTATGAGGGCGAGCGTTATCCTGTTGAAAAACTCCCCCTTGAATGCTGTTCATGAATGGCAGCACTACAGGTTGAATTACCAGACTGACGTACAAATTTGCAGTCAGTGTGTTTGGTATAACCACAAGAGTGCTCCTGCTGTCATAGGAAATTGCTCCCCAGACCATGACTCCAGGTGTAGGTCCAGTGTGTCTAGGCCGCAGACAGTTTGGTTGCAGGCGTTCCCCTGGCCTCCTTCTGACCAACACTCGGCCATCACTGGCACCAAGGCAGAACCTGCTTTCATCAGAAAACACAACAGATCTCCAGTGTTGGTCAGAAGGAGGCCAGGGGAACGCCTGCAACCAAACTGTCTGCGGCCTAGACACACTGGACCTACACCTGGAGTCATGGTCTGGGGAGCAATTTCCTATGACAGCAGGAGCACTCTTGTGGTTATACCAAACACACTGACTGCAAATTTGTACGTCAGTCTGGTAATTCAACCTGTAGTGCTGCCATTCATGAACAGCATTCAAGGGGGAGTTTTTCAACAGGATAACGCTCGCCCTCATACCGCTGTTGTCTCGCAACGTGCTCTACAGAGTGTCGACATGTTACCTTGGCCTGCGAGATCACCAGATCTGTCTCCAATTGAACACGTATGGGATATCATTGGACGACAACTCCAGCATCATCCACAGCCAGCACTGACCGTCCCAGTATTGACAGCACAAGTACAACAAGCATGGAACTCCATACCACAAAGTGACATTCGAAACCTGTATGACACAATGCATTCACGTTTGCAGGCTTGCATTCAAAATTCTGGAGGTTACACCGGCTATTAATTTAACAGTATTTCACATTTGAAATGCATTTTCTTGAGCTTAAATTAACCTGTGATCTTGAAAATTTAATCAATTAAACATGTTAACTTGACAAATGCATTGTCCAAATTTCATTACTCTACAATAATTTTTTCTTGGTGTTGGGATTTTTTTTTCCGTCTGTGTATAACTGCGCAATTTCAGTACTTCGGGGGATTTAAGCTGCATCACATAAAAATATATATATTTTTTTCTTTCTTTTTTACAGTTTCTACCATGTTGGCTTTATTTTAAGTCCCGTTGTAGTATTACTTGCGTTGTCCGGTTGGGTGGTTTTGAGTTCTCTTTAGTCGCTTATCAAGGTAGTCAGAGTACGATCATTCTTGAATCCCCTCATTTGAAACCTGGATTTGTGTAGTTATTTCTAATGAAACTTTGTCCTGCACAGCACAATTGGTGTCAGGTTGTGTGGAATTGGAGTCACTATTAAAACAACATCATTTGGGAGAGGCCCTAAGGGATGGTGCCAGGTTCGTTCATTTTGTCCACAGTCCTATTTGAAAATGATATCTTATGCCTAAAATTCACTTGCCAATCGAAAAACGTTAGCTATACTGAGCGTGTGATGCGTAGACTGCCGACAGCGGGAGTGAACGAGCAACTTTCGGAAACATCGCCATAGCATCATATCGCTACCGTATATATTAAACCAGTATGATCTTTGTTGAACGACAAACAATAAAATCACTAAGTTACATTAAACATTTTTCCGTCCTACAAGGTTGTATTTTTCTTTTTTGCTTCGGGTTTTATGCCTCGTCGACGTCGAGGTCATTAGAGGCGGGAAATGACTGGGGCAGGGAACTGAATGGAATTCAGCCATGGCCTTTTGCAGGAACCATCCCGTATCCCGGCATTTGCCTGGAGTGATTTTGGGGGAAACGGTGGAAAACCAAAATATAAATATATATACCGTGTTTACCAATGAATTTGATCTCATCATATTAAATCTTTTGACATTCCATAAATTCGTTATCAATCTAAGTAACGCATCGCTTTTAGTACACTGTAACTACCTCAAGATTTTTGGTTAAATACACAATATTTATTCCTAAAAAATAATTTCGCGTTGTCTTAGTGACTGACAGAGTTTCTCACCAGCTGCGCAAATAATCATAAAGGATATTCCCGAAGGGTTCCGTTGCGGAGTGACAGAATTTTCAATTTGCCGCGTATGCACCTTTGTCGTTGTTGTCCTAATCTAACGCGGTAATGCTACAGATTCACAAGGAATCCGAATCACTCAGACTTTTAGCATATTTCATATTAACAAAGAGGTGAAAAACAGTTTTAAGGTCCGTAAAAATTGCGGCTACTACCAGATTTCGATACGCGAACCACTCTATCCCCAATAACGCAAATTAAGCAATTGAGTTACGACAGCTCCCAAACATATAGAAAGAACAGAAAGAAGAAGAAAGGATAGCCTCAAACTTCTTTCTTATTGCTTTGATCAGGTATTAATTTCTGCTCTTTCTCTAGTTAAGTTTAGGTGACGAAATCCATATAACATTTTATGTCAGATCCCAAGCTTGTAAACTGTAAAAAGCCTTTAAAATATGTTTAATAGTTTTTAAGTTATGCTAGAATCAGAAGACTTTGGGTCAAAATATGAGGTTTCAAACAGTGAAATCCATTTCCGATTTGGTTAAGTAGTTTGAGTTTTGCTGGAATAAAGGTAAGAATCTTTAGTGATCAGAACAGATGTTGATTTCCTACTCTGTTGCAACGAAACGTAGTGTCATAGACATACATCACATTCTAAGTTAGCTACTAAGCTTCCATCTGTTGAAACACAGTCAATTTCAGTTCAGTAGTTTTTTGTGAGATGCCGGAGCAAAGATACGGATAGACGCAACCTCATTATAAACTTTTATAAAAATATAAACATAGGTGCCACCCCGTAAACGTAGATGGTTGCGGTGCCGTGATGGTGTCCGTCGCCTCATATTGGGTTAGTTCGTTCAATTCCAAGTGGTGGATGAAATTTCCACCGTCACGACTTGGCCGACCGTAGCCTATAGGTAAGTTAATGGTGCCACCAAAGCTAATCCCATACATCAGTGCGTGTGGAGTGGGCCGTACGACACTGTTGATGGGGATTCGTCCGTCGGATGGGGATGTTGAGCTTGGCGGCCTCTAGGAGTCTTTCGGAAGAGTAGGCCTGAAAGAGCCAGTACCGAGTTTCAGCCACTCCTTCCATCATCTTTAATTCATTCACAACGCAAACAGCACACCACATTGAACATAGGTGCACACAAAACTGTAGGTTGTACAGCACGTACACTTCCATCACTGGAAGAGGCAGAGAAAATTATCGCAGTTAAATTTCTCAATGAAGGTGCGATGGAGTAGTAACTCCCTCTAAGGTAGCCACGAAGCCTCTGTCACCGCTAAAGAAGATAATCATCTATTACTGTTCACTGACATATCATTAGTTATAATGCAAATTCCCACATTTTAACGTAGGCTCGGGCCCAAAAGAAATGTACACTTGATGCAAACAAAGTTTTTTGATTTATTTTCAATCAATTAGAAACAGGAATTAAGCATATTGTTTTTTATTTGCCCAGCATAATTCCGCTGTATGTTTAAACGCTAATCGCAATCCATTATAGTTTTTCATATCCTATGCAAAGATTTTTTTTTCAAATTTACAATCTCACGTTTCCTTTCCTCATCGGATAAAAATGTTTTCACTCGAAGATGCTAGGTCAGGGTTAAAAGAGGAATTGTCTGGGAAAAACAGCAATGTTTGTTGAAGGAAGTCTTTCAAGGTCGAGTCCCTTGAGTGATCGACTGTCATTAGAGACTGGCATTCAATTCGGTCTGGCCATCTAGTTTCCGGAAATCACTCCAGATAAATACCAGAACGGTTCTATCAAAACGCACTGACCAAATTCCTTCCAGTTCCGTGTCCCCAATCCCACCTGGCTGTAATTATCTCGACGTCGTAAAGCTGGAATAAAGTATTTGATATTATTAAATATTAGTCTAATCTGTATAGAACATGCAGTCAACAGAGAGATAGGGACTGTTATTGATTCTTGGGATGAAGGAATGAGCGCATCTGTTAAAACTACCTTCAGAAGTGTGTGGTGGAGTCGTCGAAGAAGTGAAGCATGTAGTCAGTCTCGTGGAAAACACAACGCAATCGTCTAATGAGCTGTTTTGATTGACTATGTTCAGTATAATCTGTGTACACTGGCGAACTAATAGCATCACTAGTACCTGAGACTAATAGCATTTTCACTGAATGACCAAGTTTTATTGACTTCTCTTTTCAACGTCTTGGTAGTTTTTTCTTCTTGTGTTGTAAGACAGTGATTAAATCGTTACAACCTAACTGTCCCTTCCATCAATTCTGTAATAAGATATTTCCAGGCCGAAGCAGCTAAAACACTGTGATACAGTATTAACCTGGTAGTGTTAAACTAAAATTAATTTCCCTTGTCACTACAGTCATTAAAACTATTTCAGCACTTTCAAGAATTTTTCTACTTACAATATTGCTTAACATCTGGCCCACTTCCTCAGTCATTACTCATTACATTCTCAAGGTATCTCAAAATGGAAGTTTGACTAATATTGTGATGTAAAACACATTTGAGAACACATAATTAGTGTCAGTAACTCCAGGAACCAAACTAGATTCAAGCCGTAATACTAGTCTCAAAGATATCGTTTATATTAAAATTTTTCATGTTTGAAAATTAATTTCGGTTATGCTGGTAGACAGCACTTTATATTTTAAGGATTAGTATTTAATGGTGATCTCACTCTATCAAAATAACGGAAAGTAGTACCCTATATTGACCAAGTTAGGTTGTTACTAACGTAAAATAGTGTTAATGTTACGACCAACATGAAACTAGTATTAAACGCAGAAAAGGCTAAAAATTACTAGCAGTATTTATTGTGTTGGATAATGATTATAAATTATCAGAAGCAAATAATCAAGATATAACAATAACGGCGGCATTAACTGCAGAGGAAGAAATGTAAACTTGTTTTCCAGATAAACTGGAATGAAGTGCCAGAGTGCCAGCAGTAGATGGCCACGGTTTATTCAAGCCGTGAGTGAGGCATTTTTTTAATTTTATTTTTGAAGAACTGCCCGGGGTTAATTTCGTTCCCCATTCCCCAAACATCCATCATCGCGTAACGGAAGTCTGCAGCGGAGAAGCGAGCTGCGCACAAGTATTTTCAATCTCGTGAAACGTCAATTAAGCAGCAGACGTTTCATTAATTAGATAAAATTTTAAAGAGCCTGTGGTAAATAAGACCTCTCCTCAGACAATTTTTCAGTATAATATTCGATACTTTGACGAAAAATACCAGAATTGTATCAGCCTGCAAAGTATCATGAAATGTAATTCATCCTTCTTCGCTAATGAGATGGGTAAAAGAGATAAAGATGTGGTTTTTTCTTTTCTGTTAAAAATATTTGTTTTATTACTCAAAAGAGTGCACCTTGTATTTCAGTACGCGAGATACTTTATAAACAGAACACCAAAATTCCATCCCACTCACTAACGTTTTATAGTAATTAGTGAATTCGTTAGTCAATGGGCGATCTCACAATGAAATGTGCAAATTAGTAACATTATCCACAGTGGGAAATGCAAGGAGAAAATATTTAGTTATGTGGTAAGAGAAAAATAACATTATTTAATAAAGGAATATTTCCTAGCTACTCCCTTACATTACCCTATAGTAGTGTTGGAATCGAACAAAGTCTAAGCTGTTTCAAAGGTGTTAGGGATAATCATACGTGACTTTGCCAGAAAGGCAGGAAATGTGGTAGTGCACAATTACCAGATTGTGGATCAAACACTTACGATAATTCCAAAATTTATCCTCTATGAGAGTGGTAACACTCTGACCTTGCATTCGGGAGGACACTGGTCCGAATCCCCGAAAGACCATAAAAATTTGGGTTTTCCATTGTTTACCCACATCATTCCACGCAAATGCCGGGATGGTTCGATTTTTTTCCACCGTCTCTACGCCGCTCTACACTACTGTTATACCCCTACCGTTTGTTCACATGTCGTTAAATAATGTCATTATTGGGTCGCACATACACACAGCCATGTGGCCTTCCAACTATTCCGTCGCTCGGATGGGCCCAACAGCTTCGTGCCGTCTCGTATCCGATCGGCTTCTCTCGGAGGTCGTATATTTTGCCCTACTTACTTTCCTCGCTTGTGAGAACATATGATTCCCTGCGAGCAGTAGTAGTGACCTAGGCAGGAAGCCATAAATTCAAGTTGACGTGTGGATGTCGGTGTGGTAAAGTTCTCGTCTCCCCACTTTAATGTCTATAAGCGGAAAAGAACCTTGAAATTTAGTATACAGCCAATAATTATTCTGATTAAAGATTGTGCGAACTATGTCTGGTTACAAGTTGGTTGTGTTGTAACATTTGCCGATATCTTCTGTTAAGGGAAGCAGCTGGCAAACTGCAGACACCCAACTCGTAAATATAAATTGTTCCAATGTAAGTGGTTTTTCAGAAAGCAAGGCGTTTTATTTCTTTTAAGGTTTTTTTTTTTTTTTTTTTTTTTTTTTTTTTTTTTTTTTTTTAAACTGCTTTACGTCTCTCAACAGCGAGGTCTTTAGAGAGACGGGAAAGGATGGGGGGCAAGGATTGGGAAGGAATTCGGCCATGGCCTTTTGAAGGAAGCATCCCGGAATTTTCCTGGAGTGATTTGGGAAACCATGGAAAACCCAAATCTGGATGCCCGGACGGGGATTCGAACCGCCGTCCTCCCGAATGCGAGGCGAGAACGCTAACCGTTACACCGCCACTCTCGGTTTTCTTTTAAGGATGGTTCGTTCCATTAACTTTGAGTTTGAGTTATGAAGGCTGACTGGTCGGTAGTTAATGGGATCAGTACGATTTTGTCCGGGTTTTGGCAATGAAGTAACTTAACTGATATTCAAATACTCCGGAAAATAACACTTCACTAAACAGGGACTTGTTAGCAGCACCAATGCTTTTATAGGAAATTTCTTCAGGTGTTGATTTGTAATATCGTCATCTCCTGGTGATTTCCGGTCTCCAAGAAGTTTTATTATTTTTATGAACTTCTTCTAGGGTTGTGAGTACGGGTGATTCTTCGGGAGGAATTTATCTTGCCAGTTGTTAGATTTTCTGTACTTCTTGTTGCACGTCTTCTAACAGTTGGTACTGTGCCATTGATTACTGAGTTGCAAAGCTTTCGGAAACGCCTCTACTTTTGCTATTGGAACAAAATACGGCCCGAGAGATCCACATTAGCTGGTGTCTCATTCTATCGACGCTCTTTAGTTGCCATGCATCCTAGTGTTGAAGGGATATGTTCGCCATTCCCTGTTCCCATTTGTTACTCTCCATTCTTGATGTGCCTGTTTTAGTTGTTTTGAATATCTTCGAAAGTCTCTTGTCATGTGTGTCCCTCTGTCATTGTCATCGTTTCATGCAGAGGTTTTTCAGCTATCTCATTGTCTCCATTTCGGGAGGCAACGTCTCACATTCGCAGTTTGGTAGGTTGTAATGATCGAAGCATGCCTGTGTGACCAAAGAATTACATTCTTCAGGTGCTTTATGGCCTCTTAAATTTTCTCATTTGTTTCTACGTTGTATGTTGTTCTAGTTTTGTTGTCCATTAGAGTTGTTATGAGGTCAAATAGGGAATTTTATTTTCTCAATTTTGCCGTGAGTTAGAATCCAGTTTTTAAGAGTATTATTTACATAGCTATGGCTAGATGATAGTTCTAGTCTGTTTTCCATATTTATTTCAATAGCTATAGTTTGCCTAGTAACTATGTCTAGCACATCGGGTTCCCGATGTCTGCATGGTTGGATGAAAGTTTATATAGTTGGAACCATGACTTCTACTTTTCTCCCGTCCGTTAACTGTAATAGATGCTCACCTAGAGTGTTGGAATTCCTTGAATTCCAGGCGAAGTGCTTGATGGTCATGTCTCATCCTACCAGTACTTTGTCCCATAGAGCCAGTAGCACATCCAAGTGAGCTTCAATAATTTGTTTATTTGGAGATAAATTGAATGTATTTAATTGATGTGGCTTCTATTTCTAGTAGATTTGATATATCGTATCTGTCGGTGTGATAACGACTTCTTTATAGCCACAGATGTTCCAACTCCTCTCCTTCCTATTCTGTCTGTTCTGTGTACTACCATCTCTGACACTTTGAATTTATCACTCAATTATAAAATAATTTCAGACAACAGTGTTATATCGATGTCGTAGCGCTTCACGAAGTCTTTCATTTCTACTGCCTTATTTTTTTAAGTTGTTGGCGTTCAATATTGCCATCAGTGTGTTAAATTGTGAGATATCGAGTTTCGCCATTAGATAAAGAATTTCACTATTCCTTTTACGAAGCAAAAATTTTCGCTATTTATTTTTTTTTTTTTTGTCTTTTGAATAATCTTTTGTAGTACAGAACAAACAGGGATGATTCACCATCATCGTATCATCTGAATCGTCATTTATTCTGGTTTATAACTTTTTCTTCTTCTTCTCCGTGGGATTCCCATTATCTTCTTGTAACCTGTCAGCTGGTGTATCGGCTTACGATCGTTGGTGACCTGTTTCTTCTTGTATCGTCTTTGTTGTTTTCTCATTATTATTTGGCTTATTTGGATAATTTCCCCTTCCATTGCTGACTGGTTTAGGGGGTTTGATTAAAAGCTGGTATTTCGGACATTCTTTCCATGAAGCCACGTACTCCTCTTTACAGTTAACACATCTTGTTTTTTACGACGTTGGTAGAGTGCACTTACTTGTCGTTTGGAGTTGTGCACATTTTACTCACTTGCAAGGCTAATTGCAGTAGTTATAGGTATGTCCATGATGTTGACATTTTGTGCATCGAGTTGAACCATTGTTGTGGCGGTAACTGCAATTTGAATTTTTGTATATAAATTGTCATGAAAGATACAGATTTCCTCTGCCTTAGAGCATGTGAAAGAGAGACTACGTATACCGTTAGTAGCTTAAAGTTCCTCGTTTCTTTGTACCTCTTCGTGAATCAATAAACTTCCTTGACATCAAAACCTTTCAGTATTATCTCTTCTTTTACTTTCTCAGCGGTTATTGGATTCTGCAGTTCTTTAACAACCACTTTCAATCTTTTTCCTCTGGTAATTGGTGTATGTAATAGGAAACATTATATTTCTCCTTTCACAACCAATCTCAAACTTTCTTCTAGTTTTTTTCAATAGTATGTTGTTGTCTATATTTTACTATCATATGCATAATAACTGGTGGTACTTTAGGCTTCTCTTTCTTGACTTTTGCTGAATTATCTTCTGCTAGCGGAATTTCTGTCAATATGTTCCCGACAGGATCTTGGTTCAATTGAAGGGCATTGAATCGGTGGCCATGTGGAAAATCATTCTGTGTAATTCTGACTTATAATTTATGCTTGAAAATTCTCTTCCTTCCCTTGACTTCTTCGCAAGTGATCTGTCTGATGCCCTTAACATGATGTATCCGGTCATAAATAAAATTATTTTCAAGATCTTTTGTGTTTTCGGTTTCTGATCCGCTGAAATCCTCTGTCTCGTTGCTGGCTTCAACAATATTAACCTCTAATTGCCCCATGGTGCAGGAGGGGCCGCTGCTGTTGCGATCTCGTTAACGCCGTTTGCATTCCTGACCGCAATTGCAACCCGAATATGTACGCCCGGGACTTTCACTTCTATGGTGGGTTGTCGGACAGTAAATCCCTGACAATTCTGACGAGTATGTATAAACGTAAATATTTGTCCATTATGCAAGCACTGAGAAGTTGTAATGGGAGCATACGACACTGTTGATGTTTTATCGGCATAATGTGAATGTTCAACTTGGCGGCCCTGTCGGTGTTTTTTCAAAAAGTAGGCCCGGGATTCATCAACTCCTTTTCTTCATCTCGCGGTGTGTTTTCGATGGTTTCCCAAATCACTCCAGGTGAATGCTGGAATGGTTTAATTCCTTCAAGTTTCTTGCCTCCAGTCTTTTCCCGCCTCTAATGACCTCGACGTCGACGAGGCGTAAAGCCATAATTAAAAAAATATCGTCATGGAAACCGACTATTTCTTAAAATTGGTAAAACTTGTATAATATCGATGATCGGCATCATAAAAAAATCCGTCCCCTTTCCTCTTTATTCGCATGGAAGGAAAATTCAACTTCCAACGACTAAGTGTTCCAACTTAAGTTCATAACATCACTTTGGAGTTTCGGATCAATTAATGATTTGTACTACTTAGTTTTTATATGGCATGAAATGGAGTAGAATGATAAATATATAATATTGCTTTGTAACCACAAAGTCAAAAAGAAAATTATCTCAGTTTCAGTATATCACGTCATTTGGCCAAAAATACAAATTATAATCCATGCAACTAGCATTACTACATAGAGTGAGTAGTGTCGTAATCCGAGGTACATAGAAAGATTGTGTTCCTACAGGATATATCTTAAAGAAGGAAAAATCAGGACACCACGCTTATATAGCATCCACTAATTGCATTACATCGTACCATGTTGACATTTTCATGAAAAACCTCTACCGCCATGTTTACAAAAATGTTTCTTCTTTTTAGTATTATTCTTTATACGTCGCATTTTCCAAAAGATGTCAAGTTAGACCTGGTATGAGTACATTCGCAAATGATATGCTATAATATCCAAAAGAAGCCAATGGAAGAGATAAACAAACATATTAGCCCCAGAAAGAAAGAAGAAGAATTAGCTATCTGACGTTTCTAAATGAATTGGTTTGTTGTTTTTGTACTAGCGATACTAAAAAAAGGTAGAATGAATTAAATCAATATGTGTGATATACGGTATAAGAACACACACACAAATTGACACATTAGAATGGTTTTAAGTTAAGACAAATTTATATGCTAGGTTATTTATCTAACAGGCTTATTAACAGATCATCTTACGATATCGGTGATCATATAACCAAGAAAATCTTCTCTCAAAAATAAGTACTCTGTAATTTCTTGGCAGTTTATATAATATCACTGTAAATAAAACCTTAGATTAATTTCTAATTGCATTAACTGAAATGTAATTATTTAAAAACATTGTTAGCCACTGTAACAGAATCCATAAAGGTGGATATACTGTAGAGACAGTATATCGTACAGGAACAACCACTTAATAATTAAAAAGTGTTTGGTGCACTACATCGTAAAATATAGTCATTAATGCACAGTATCATCAGGTGGAACCGTGAATTGTAGCTGCTAATTATAAGTTAGCTTTTAAACGGTAAATGAAGACTCCACAAAACTCGCAAACCATAATTATAAATTTCTATTATTTACGGCAAGCTCAAAAACCACTGCAAAGTTCTCACTGATGATTTTTACTTTTGGATTGTAATTATACTGTGTTACTCTTATCTTTGTTATATTTAAATATCTGCCGTAGTAATAAGCAAGTATTATGTGGTCCGCAGGCTAACTTAGAATCGAAACTGTGGTCATTATCCAAAATTGGTTGGGCAGCCTTTATCTACTGGATTGTTAACCTTGCAGTGAAGGTACTCCCCCACTTAAAAAAAATTAGATGCCATTAATCGCAGTGACCACAACTTTCATTAATTATGTGGTTATGAAGTTTTTTATGGTTATTAGCTTCAAAAATTTCTTTTGCATGTATCTTCTTATAACGAGTTATCAGCGAGAAGTTCTAAGAAAGAAGAATTTAAAGTAATTATCCTTAAATAAAGAGAAAGAAAGTTGAAATTGTGGATTAACTTGTTTAATTTTATTGAAATAAGTACATTGCTAGTCAAATTTTCGTAATCGGAATAAGTATTCACAGATATCCGTAAAGAAAAAAAGATGTAGAGACATTGTGCTGTAAGGTCAAAATACTGTCGTATCCAGTTTTTAATGAGTCTCCGATTTTGTATATGAGTGTGATGTCAGAACCGGATACACTTTCCTAGCGTACCCTGTTTTTTAGATTCTTGATTCCAGCCAACAAAGGGGATTAACAAGGGACGGTCCTATCTACCACGTGCAGTTTTACCGACCAAGCGACCTTGCTGTGTAGTACGGGAGTAACAGAAGATGGGAAAACACGCGCGGAAATTTATAGACGTCCCAGATTGGCTGGGATACAGGATGACTCACTATGAAAGGACGTTTGACTATCATTTTGCAAGTGTTCTCGCATAACTTTTACCCCGTGACACTTTGACTACGGTTTCATGCTCAAGACTCGAACCTGATCCCGTTGTATCTCTCCGACACAGTGTGTATCGCCTTAACATACTGAACCACACTGGCTGGCAAACAATACATGATTATTATTGATTGAGATTTATCATATGCGTGGCTGCAGTTTCCCTACATACCTACCATGCACCTGGACGAATTTTTCTTGCTAAATTCTTTCAATGTTTGAGGTAAATCGTTCACTACATTCTTTGACTCCTTTACTCGCAAATGAAAACTTTCCTGTTCCTTTATGCTCCTTAAATGGTGGTTTCCAGTTATGGTAGCCTTTTCCTTCCCCATACTACTCTTAATTCTTCTCTCAAAATCTCTCCTGGTCTCACCGCCAATACCTGCAATCTCTTCACCCGCCAACTCTCTTACAATGACTTCCAACCCAACTCCTTGATTTGTGAGTTACTTGATCTGCTATAAGGCAATTTGCAAACAATATCAGTGTGTCCTCCTTTGATACTCATCAAAATTCTGTATTTGGTATCCCCATACTAAACCACTGAACTCGTGGATGAGTCTGAGGAAAGTTGTATATCCCAGTTTCATCACTTATTTAGTACTTCCAACGATCCCCCTCTCCAGTTAACCAAACTATAGTGTAAAAAGGTGTCATTAAAATGCAAACTGCTATCGCAGTCTCAGTAATCCATAATTCTATTTGAAAAGCACACAATTTATCGAATATTTGCTCCTTTTATATGCTTGGAAGACATATCAGAAGGTACTTGAAATTTGAGAATAAATAGAGACTTTTCTGTAATGATTTTATTGAAACGATAAATTAGATATCGAGATGGCCGATTAATTTTGAAAGGAAAGTAATTTTGTAGTTTTCTCAGTTGCGGAAAAGGGGTGAAGGATGTTCTGGTGGCAGGGCAGCCCCGAGGCTGGTTTCTTGCCGAGTCGTGACAAGCCTTCTTGCCATGCTGATGATCTGCTCTGCCACCACAACAGTGGCTGTGCTTTTTGTAGCGAGTGGCGGTAATTAGCTGGCTGCAGGCAACAGCTCGCGCTGATTACAGTCGCAATCTACCCACAACGCCAAGGAGTCAGCGTTTTTATTATTCACTCAGTCACAAGCACGTATATTACTAGCTGACCTACTATGCTTCTTGTCCCAGGAGTGGAGTGCGTAGTGACATTGACAGATTGCAATACAAGGGTCTGAAAATGTATCATTTATTACAGTTGTTTTGGTTTAATAACAGACAGCAGTAACACAAGACTTATTGCTGTTATTTTTTCAGGTAAAAGGTTTTATATTTAACGGTCGTGTATTACATATTGTAACAAATATGTATTAGTTAAAGGTAGTTGTTCCTGTCAAATTTCTCGTAATCTTAGTTTTCGCTGGAAAACTAACTCTTATTGGCTGAAAGAGATTTATGCACATAGCCAAGAACCCTGATATATGATGCCATTGATATATGGATAATGACGGTAGGCACGCAGAAGGGCCCGACATGGTTACGAAGACACAGGACATCCTATAGCGAAGCAGCATCCAGAAATACATAAAAGAAAGACTCCTGATTACCAGCTCAGACTTATCCACGTATGTGTTTTTCAAGTTAATAGACATTTAACCACCCCTTATTCTATAGTTTGTTCCTAAGCAAATGTGGTTTCTCCTTGCAGTATATTTAAAAACCAATGGCTCAATCACCTCTATTTCTTGCATGATCACCCTCTCCAGTTCTCGAAACTTCCGTTCAAAACACTACAATTAAAAGATGAACTGTTATCGTAGTATGAGTAATACATAATTCTACTTATATCAGTTATCGATATATAACTAGTGTAATCACATTTGGCACACTCTTCTTAAGGCGGCGACAAGACTCCGTTCAAAATGCCACCTACTAGCTGATGCAGCGTTGGTGCAAAGTATTGGCTGCAAGTGATGTCTTGCGCTTATTCTTGGATCAGCTCCCATCAAGACCACGTCCAACTAGCTTTTTCTCTTGGGTAAGCTCCTCGACTTATTTTACTTATGGTTTTACGCCTCGTCGATGGCTAAGGTCATTAGAGGTGGGATGTGACTGGGGACAAGGAACGGGAAGGAATTCGACCATGGCCTTTTTGAAGGAAGCATCCCGGAATTCGCCTGGAGTGATTTGGGGAAACCATGGAAAACCCAAATCTGGATGCCCGGACGGGGATTCGAACCTACGTCCTCCCGAAAGCGAGGCCAGAACGTTAACCGTTCACCCACCACGTTCGGTAAGCTCCTCGAAACTGGCATAAACATTAGTGGAGGAAATGACCCTGCTCCTCTCATATTTCCCAAAGGAACGTACTACTGGTTCCATCATTGCGTCGCTTGGTTCACCTCCTAAGGAATTTCTTGAGTTGTTGCCATTAATTAGTATTCTTTCTACTCCACAAGTATATATGCCCAGTGTCTTAGTCATGTAACAAGCATTTTAAGGATGGGTTGCCTTCTGGTCCCTTGGCGTTATTCCGTCACATGCGTGGCTTCATCTAGTTGTCGCCGTTTCACCCCAAACTACGTGCTGTACAGACGTCGACCTTACATGTGCCACTCTCCATTGTCCTGTATTCCATCAAACCACCCTACCGTAAGGGCCAGCTCTCTTTCCAAGAGATTCAATTCATGGCGAAATGATTTTGCTAACTTTCTCCACTCTCATTACTTTATTCCCTCATTAATACAGATGTGTTTTTATTCATATTAAAGCTAACAATGGATTGAAATATTAATATATTGTTTCTGCCAGCGAACCTTTTTATGAAACAATATGAGAATATGAGGAGTCAAAATGACCATTACGTAAGGAAGTAACACAAGCAAAATGGGGCAGTAGTGTGAAACCTAAGTTAACATGAAACTGAAATGTGTAAAATCTGTAAACGATCAGTTGAGGAAAAAGTGTTAATGAAATTCAGATGAAGAAGAATGGAATAAATTGAAGTTGAGGACCATCAAAGCTCATAAAAGAATTTAAGGTATAAGACAAGAATACAGCTAAAATCTTCTGGTGTAGAAGAAGTATTGGAGTAGATGCATCATATTAAAAGGTAAAAAAAAATCATTAGTATAAAGCAAGAAGACAGCAGTACTGATATTTTAAAAAATCAGGTAAACAATAAATACAACAGAGGTAAAAAAAAATACTGGAAGAGTAATGCGAGGAAGAGTAATGCGAGGAAGAGCAGAAGGAACGGCCTGTAGATATAATACTTTTGGCATATCGCAATATCAGTGTTTTGTAGAACTGAAGAAAAAGTTTATTTACTTAATGAGCTAATCGATGGAAGCAATAACTAGCCAAACTCCTTTGACGGTCACTGCCAGTACCAGAGTGTGCTTGAAGGAGAGGTAGACGTTGATTTGATGATGTTTTAGAAATAGTATTTGACAGGATAAAGAAAGATATGAACACATATAAGACAACAGGACTTGATGAGGGACACACAGGACTGTTCATAATTGGAGAAGACTTTAAAAAGTTAAGGACTCAGACAGATTCAAGCACTTTTTATCACAGATCCAATTTATTGCGAAATATAATAAAGTAATGGGATCGAAAACGTTGCAAACCAGGAAATAAGGAATGATTAGAGCTGGGTAGACACTGAAAGGAATTATACAAGTGGCGAGGCAGCAAGCTTAAAATAAATGCCAAATGTTAGCACATAAGTCAGATCAGATTTTACTTTCTAATTAAAGATTCCCAGACTGAGGTAAGTATCTGGTTGTTCTACTAAACGTATACAGAACTTTAAGAAATACTTGCGCATTAAATTGAATAAAATAACACTAGCAATACTAAAAAAAATAAAAATAATAATAATAAAAATATTCGGGTAGAAAGTAATCGAAGCTACTAACGCAAGTGTTAACGTGCATGTATTTTTCTTTGTCCAAATAGCCAGTGGCCAGTTAAACAATAAATGTTGCTTGTGACTTAAAACTGCATTTAAGTACCCTAAGTAATTAACTACAAAACCTTTTCATTAGGTATACAAGAGAAACTACTACGTGGTGGCAGAGCGGTAACGCTCTGGCTTCGCAATAGAGAAGACTTGGGTTCGAATCCCGGTCCGGCCATTCAGATTTCGGTTCCATGATTTCCAGAAGTCACTCCAGGCGAATGCTGGGACAGTTCCTTTAATAGGCCATGGCCGAATTCCTTCCCGTTCCTTGCCCCCGTTCTTTCCCGCTTCTAGCGACCTCGAAGACGACGAGGCGTAAAAATACTGTTCCGTGCTTAACTGCTACAACACTTGTTTCAGATGAGGTTTACTGAAGAAAAATATAACTTATAACTTAAGATTTTATTTAGGTACCCAAAAAAATCTACTGCTAGGTACTTCACTCCTAAATACTTTATTTAGGAACTTAACTGCTATAACACGTGTTTCAGACGAGGTTTATAACTTTTCAACAGGATCTAATGTAGTAGCATTGTGTTCGTCTGGGCAGTCCAGTTATATGAGCAGTTCCTTTAGCGTAACTCCCTCACCCACACCACTAGGTCTCCCTAATCCGTGGCCCTATAGCTTTCTTTCGCTCAACTTTCTTCCTCAATGTGTAAACCTGACACCACTCCGCATTTTTTAAAAGGGTTTATACCTGCGTTTCACTGGATCTGCTTAAACTTCCTAACAATGCAATATGACATTTTCACTCTTAAAGTATCACAATTTTCCAAAATTTGCTTTTTCGACATTGACATGGTTTGAAATTGTACGCAGTAGTGTATTTTAAACGAGACAATATTATTTGCCTCAATTTACGCAACAAACAAACGGGATTCGGTCTCTAAGGTGACTCGATGTACACTGAATCTCTGTGTCGTTACACGACTTATCGCATCTTTTCTCCGCTTCGGGAGAGATAGCGGCTAATATATGTGACCCTTTCATGCTTTCTCTGTCGAACGATTTCCACCCAACTGTCCTCCGCTTGTAGTCTTTGAGTACCAGACGTTTCAAACTGGTAATTCTGGGATGCAACATGTATTCACGTCAAACTAAATCAAAAGTAACGTTCCAGTGTGGTTCGGCGGCATACCACAACTTTCCACAGCGAATGCACAGTAGCTAAATGGATTTAAGTTGGCAGTTACGGAAGCAGGAATCAAAAGCAACTACGTTTCAGCCGGGTAAAGTTACAACAAGTGGGTCCCGATTGAAGGCAGTTTTATGTTTGAATATTACTCTTAGGCACTAAACTCTGGTAATTTTTCTCAGCATGCGAAATAAAATATTTTGGTAAAAATTAGGGCTAAAAATAGTTCATTATTCAATTGTGTATATGCTTTTAATGATATTTTGTACTGATGTAATGAATAGGTCCCATTTATTTTTCTATTAACGCTTTACCAGGGTCCGGTCGTAGGCAGTTATCGTGGGAGATATTTACCCTACCATGGGAACGTCTGGGAAGATGATCTGGGGTGGTTTACCGTTGTCTTCTCCAGTGTGACAGTGATCGTAAGTGGTATTGTAGTGTGGATGACTGTGACAGAGTGTGTGTGTTCGGTGTAGAGTGTTCTTTGTGTTGTTAATGAGAGATGAAAGAAGGGAGAGGGGGGAAATACGGTTCCTCCCCATTCAGTCACGCTCTTCTGAAAGACACCAGCGGGGTTACGAAGCTTAACGTCCCCATCCAATGGACGAATCACCAACACATTTCGAAGAGGTATGCGATTTACGCCAGGACCATCTACATCTGCATCTACAGCTATACTCTGCAATTCACAAACATTGTGGGTGGCAGAGGGTACATAAAAGTATCAGTGCGGCATCTTATTTATCTAATCTTATCCATCCTGTCATTGCGGGCTAAATAGGTTGGTGGAGGAAGTATTTCATTGCACTCGTAAATTAAAGATTTTCGCATATTCTCGACAAAATTCAAACGAAAGCGACGTCGTCTGTCCGCCAAACAATCCCAGCCCAACGCACAAATCAGCTCTTTGACACTTACGTAAGGACTGTAACTAGCAGTCACGAATCGAGCGGCTTTCTTCTGTACTTTCTCTAACGTGTGGTAATAATGAAATGTGCACCACCACCTCTTCTACCCTGCTGGTTAAGTCCTAATAATAAAAATTTCTTCAACCACCACCACCAGCTAACACCGAGCCAGCGTCGGACGCCGCAACCAACTGAACCAACAGGGCAGGTTAGAGTCTCTGCAAAAACATAATTTCCGGTGTTATAATGCATATTACGTATTATTAACTTTATTTTCAACAGTTTACGCATTAATTTATTAGCCTAAAAGTGAATATTTTGTAATAAAATTGAAGCTACTAAGTGTATATTGTTTTTCACTTTTCATTTAAGTATTTTTTGCAGTTTTCTTTACGATATATGGTTATTACATTATTGATAAGGTCTGTAAGGTAGCAGTTTACCGGAACATTGCAGGCCTAATGCGATATTGTGATAACCTTCAAAACGCCTTAATCGTGTTCATAAATAGTATCAGGTTTGACATTGGAAGGAATTCTATTCGATCCCCGATCCGAGGATCCAGGTATCGGTTACCTATGGTTTTAATTAATTGTTACGTCAGCTCTGTATCGCCTGTACTTAGTTAAAGCAAAATATCGTGGAAAATCAATCAAATTTAATCTGTCGAATTCAAAATAATGGAGCGTTCCATATGGCCAGGTCGACAAATGCCTTCTTCTTCTTCTTCTTCTTTTTTTTTTTTTTTTAAAAAGCTAAATGAAATTCATTTTAGAAAACTTTTAGTGTAAAATAAGAAACTGTCAAGCCAATTATATGTTGTTACATGTTTTGTTTGGGCATTACACCTTGTTACGTCGAGGGAGAGAATTTGGGACATGGGATGGGAAGGAATTTGGTCCAGAACTTTTGAAGAAACCATCCCAGATTTGTCCTGGAGTGATTTCATGAAGCCGTGGAAAGCCGAAGTTTGAATGGCCGGACGGAGATCTGAATCCACATGCTCCCAAACCGAGCATTATTACTCTCCTACCGGACTGTTGTAGTGCTTTTGTACTAGTAATTCGGAATCAAAACAAGTAGTAGACAGACTGTTTAATGAATGCAATTCGATATAATTTTCTGGTTTCGTCCTCAATGCTTATACTACTAGGTGCAGATTAAAATTTTCTTGAATATCAATAAGCAATTCCTCTGTAGTTCTATTCGGAAGAAAGAAGAATTTTTTAACATATACTTTTGCAATACAGCTTTCCACGGTTTCTCTATGGAAGTCGGCAATCCTGTATAACAATATGTTTAAGAAGAGCGGTAAACGGTGATTTCGTTCTTCAATCGTTACAACATCGTTTAACCACGAAACTCCAAAACTTACGGAAATGTTGCTACGGTAAAATAAGTTCTCCGATGTTATTAGAGTACCAGATTCCAGTTTCCAATAATAAGTTAAGTATTCCGACAGAAAGAGCTCCACATGAGACCGTGAAGTCTACTTTTGAATATGTTGTATTGTTGAGCTTCCCATCTGTTTCAGAGTATGGTGAAGCAGCGCCCCGCGCATGATGGATTGCTTCTCTCATCACCAGACTCTGCCGTAAGCACCGCCTTCCTGAATTAATAACCAAGCTTCTCCAACA
The DNA here is from genome assembly GCA_031002005.1 of Vandiemenella viatica. NCBI lineage: Eukaryota > Metazoa > Arthropoda > Insecta > Orthoptera > Morabidae > Vandiemenella > Vandiemenella viatica. Next base: position 59,956,931 of record JARYHS010013631.1, on the reverse strand, counting down.
CACCACGTATAACACCTGCTAACTGCTTTCTGCATTGCGCTCGCCTGGGTGAACATATGCAAATGAAATTCTTGAAGGTCAAAGATTTGTTGATACGTGATACAAAAGTATATTATTGTTTGCTTTAGCTATGAAAAAAGCTTACATTGTGCTGCCTGAAATAAAATTTTCAGTCACGAAATAAAATTGAATCGATACTCACTGTAGTAAACTATACTGAAATAATAGTTTTATAGTGGTAACGTTAACTTAAAACAATCGTGAAACAAAATTACTAATTTGTAACGGAGATGTGCCTGTCTGTTGTCGTATATGTATTACATAAAAGATTTGGATTGACTATTTTGAAGTCCCTGAAAACAAAACAAGTACTTTTTTTTAAAAAAATTGTTTGGTGTATTTGAGTGTTAGTTAGTTTTTCCGCAATTACGTAAAAACTGTTTTTTTCTTTTATTTATTTCAGTTTTAAATCTTAACATCGGAGCTGAAATCTGAGGTATGGCTCACCATGATGCGTGACCTCGCGACAGAAAAAAAATTAAATCTCTTCTGAAATAATACTTTTTAAAGATAATTTGGCATTATTTTTTAAAAAAAACTACCTAAAGGATTTTCATGTCATGGTATAAAGTGCATTGTGTGATATTAATATAAGCTATATGGCATCACCTCATCTCACCTGGGAACGGAGCAGAAAATTAAAATCTGATGGATTCTAATAATAAATACACACTTAATTTTCATGAAGAGATTGAATATTCTGAAAATAACAGAATAAGAGTAAAATATTTAACTCAAAATTTAGTTTCGTTTCTGGGAAAATTAAGAATTTTGTTTTTCTCGATCCGGCTCTCTAAGGATCACGTGGCACAGTTTGGCAGTGTGATTCACGAGAGAGGAGGTAGAAATTGTGTTCACATCAAATTCAAACCGGGTTTGTTAGACCTGGCGTACTTAACATATAGGAGGAACATCTGTGTTGGAAGCTGTTAGCAAAACGTGTACCTTTTCTTTGTTCTGTACGATAAGGGTATTTTTGATTGTGAAATGTGTATTTTATGAGGTGAAGACTGGGGACCGTCCTAGCATTCACTTAGATGATTACGGGAAACCGCCTAAAAAACACAGGACAGACGGGGATCACGACCCGAACCTGGTCGCGTTGTACCTCCCCGATCCAGCATTGGCCCACTTAGCCACCCCGGTGGATTAAGTAAATTATAATTAATTATTGTACTTGAGTTCTCTGATCTGGTCCAGGAAGAACGTGGGAACCAAAATTCTACGTTGCATCAGTGTTTTACAATACTTAATAGGTTGATCGATTTTTAAAATTATTTTTATCTACGCTCAGGGTTCAATTTGGAGGTCGCTTTCTGTGTGCTTCGGGCATTAGATTCATAAATAGGCTACTTTCTTTCAGGAACCCGTATTACTAAGACGGATGTTAACAGAATACGGTCCAAAAATTATAATTAGTAAGCAGTGTTCAGCTAGCGATGACAAGATTTCAACTATCCGTGGTCACATCCCACAGTATCGGCAGCCAAGATGTTGGAACGGTCTACTTGTTCAGTGGTAACGTCGTAAATACGGTTCCAGTTTGGCTGTATGGGTCAGAGGCCAATGATGCAGTTTTTACATGTGTCAAAGGTTTGAAGATTTCAAACGAGCACCATCCAGATGCGTTAATCAAATGAACCACAAAACCCATTAGTTGCATCTAAAAAAATTAGATAAAAACGTGATTTTATCCTACCTAGCACTTACCTTGCTATTGCAGGGTCGGTTTTTTGCAGGATGCGACTTGTTGGGATTTGGCCGGCTTGTCAATGAGCCTGACGCCTGGCGGGGAACTTGTATCTATCTATATTCCGTGTACGTTAAGTGTATTTTTATTTGCGAAGTGTGTAGTTTATAAGGCGGATATTGGAGACGTCCCAGCATTCGCCTTTATGATTGTGGGAAACCGCCTGAAAACTAGAACTCGAACGATCCAGTGTGGTGGCTCCTTAACACACGAAATGGAGACAGACAGACCGACACATGTCGGTGAGTTTATTTTATACTACTTAAAGATAATTCGGAAGTGCCGTAGTGGCTCAGTGGCCCTGTAGATTGTAAGGTCCCTGGTTACTATTCCTGTCTCAGCGCGGAATTTCATAGACCCGATCTTCATCTTTGGCCCAGATTGAGGTGCATTGTATGCTTGATATTCATCGTGGTTCGTATTCCACGTTAAACAATAGATCCCGAATACCGGGCTACGATAGTTAAGGAGGAAAGGAACTGGCCAACCTACCTCCAACACCAGGTAAAGTATACCTCCTTTGGGAGTGTCAAAACAACCTTCGGGTAGAATACCAAGCTTAGCTTTTTTTAGATAATTCAACTTATAGATAAAGTTGTGTGTTTAAAACTCGCTTATCGGTTTATCAGTTTGATTGCTGGCCACGGGCATGTACAATTCTAAGATTTATCTTTCCATTGTTGCCTGAGAATATTTACTCAGTAACGCGAAAGGAGAACTGAATGTACTAATTGCAAACATTATGAAATGGTCGCGTTATTGCTGCAGTTACTAAAAATGTGATGTTACAGTAGGGAATAATAATTTAAATTATTCTTAGCAGTAATGGCAAATAACTTTTCGAAATTACTCATGAACTTCATATTTGTCTGTTATAACAATCATTCCGCATGGTCGTAATGACCTGGTGACAGGGTTTCACTTGGCTGCACATTCCGCCCGTGTCGTAGCCGCCTTAACCTAACCCGGTAATTCTACCGGGTACAGGGGATCTACAGTTTAAAGTGAAATCCGAACAATGGAAGCGTTATGGCGTACTTAACTTTACACAGCAAGCTGTGCTAGAGGTGAAGGTCAGATTAAGGGTCTATGAAAATCCCCGCCGAGGCAGGGAAATTCAATGTTTCATAGTTTCTGCTAGCATCGCCATCTGTGGCCGAGACCGTGTACGTTTTGGATAGAGCAGCGGTCGTGTGATTTAAGAGCAATCAATCAACGCAATGTTAGCGCCAATCTTCATTAGTCAACTCTCGCCTCTTTTTGGTCGGGTGCCTGCACGGACGCAATAAATCTTTGAGTAAACATCCTACAAATCCACTATATAGAATTAGTTCGTCACTATACCTTTTTTAAATGGGGAAGAAGCTGCTTGTAAAGTCCAGCCTCTGCTGCCATTTGATACTCATTACTATTTGATGTATTTAAACTCATTTCCAGCCGTTTTGTCGGACTATGGAATTCCTGTCTGGTGACAAGTTGCCGGCCAGTGGCAGTGTTCCTTTGTTTATTTAACGCAGGTAGAAATGTCGCCCCGGGAGACCGGAGTGGTACGAGGGGGTGAGACACATCGAGGACACTTGTGGGTGGAATCCCGGGAAGTACGCACGTGTGTACGTGGACTCCAAAAACGTGGAGGCCGGGTTTTCTCACGGCACCTTTTTGGCGTGGTGGTTTCTTCATGTGCCTCCACGAGTGAACACACGTCAGTTGGTGAACGATGTTATAAGTATTTCTGCGTCGTGAAGAAAACCTCAAGGTTGCCGACGCCAACTGTAATTACGGATAAGTGGCAATATTATGTAAACATTTTTACCAAGTACTATACGCCCAAACTGAAGGAGTCTCTTGCTCTCCCTATTTTGTGCATTAGCTAAAGTTTGCTTCCGTTCGTTTTGTTGGCTGAGTTCGTTTTGATGTAATGCTAATTAAGGTACCACTTGTAATATTTCTCAGTGATATATATATATTTTTCTGTTTTCAAGTTGTTTCTTTTGTAATTAGAGAGTGTAAGCTCAATTTACACCTTCCTACGCGATCTAAAATATCCATAATTCATAAACAACCGAATCTTGAATCTCGAGCAGAGAAAAACCTGAATGTCTTTTATTATCTGGGCAAGTATAAAGTCATAAAGAACAAAGAAATTTCTTACTGAAGTCAAGCAGCGGATATTAGTTCTTACTTTATGTGATGGTGTTTACCTGTTCTATGTTTGTCAAGTATGGGTGGATTGTCTGAAGTGATAATAAACAACGCATAAGAAATGTATGAAAAAGTTAACAACTCCTTTACGAAGTAGAGCATATTCATCAAAATTTCGTGTATATCAGCAAGTGTTATACGTGAAGGAAATAATTTGTGTTGTAACGGTGATATTTTTGGCTGGTGTTACTGTAGAACTTGGCCGAATTTTATTCGTCAGAGAAACAGTTGTGGTTGAAGATAGTGGAAATCAGATACTGAGTCTGCACAAGTGTTAAAAGTAGTTTGAATATTTCTTCGGATACACAGTTTTCATTTTGGAGTATTTCTAACTGAGCACGAGCCCGGGCATCACGTACCAGCTGTCCTGATTGCTGTTTTTAGGCGGTATCCCGCAATCATCAGAGCGAATGCTGAGACGGTCTCCAATCACCCCGTCATAAACTACACATTTTACAAACAAACAAAAATACACTCATCATACAGAACACACAAAGTTAGATATTTCACAGACAGGTGGCAAAATAGATTCTCCAAAAGTGTAAGTACGCCGGTCCTAAAAAACCCGGTTGGACTTCAGGCAGGTACTCGATTCTTCCCCGCCCCCTTCACATGATTCACACTAAGTACCTGTGTAAACAGGTGGCCAGTGCCCACGTGTTCCTTGGTGGCCTAATTGGAGGAGAAATGTATTTGATAACAAAACAGCACACACAATCTTAAGTAATAATTCCTTCCATGATTTATATAGTGAAAATACTTACAGGTAGGTCAAACCACATGACTGATACGTTATATTGCACAAATTATTTTCAAGAAACTTTCTGTATAACCCTGAACAGGTTTTTACGTGCCAAAATGGTTTGTGATTGGAACCATCTTTTTCTCAGCGTTGTGTATGAATACAGCATTCTTGTAGATTAACCGACTGAGTTGCATGGTGATTCACGACGTTTTGGCGATCATATTTTCTGTCTCTTGACGATAGCAACAGAGACTATGCTCACCGGACTCACTCTGCTATTCAGAGAAATTATTATTCACGATTTTTAAGCAGATCTGAAAATATCGTTTCACCTCTACATATTGCAAAACCTGCTAATTTCCAACGTGTCTCAAGAAATACAAACTCTAGTTACATAATTTAATTCGTTAGTTGAACAGGCAACAAAGAGGAATAATTTAATGCTTGTTTGAGAAAACCTTAGCAAAAAAATTTTTTTTAACAAGAAGATGTTTTCTGGAAACAGTTACTTCATTTAAAATGAACTGTGGAATCAACTAAGAGTCGTTGCGTCAGTTCAAAAAATAAAGAGTTCTTTTAAAACTAAATATAAGCTAAAATCCCAGATGAAAGATCAAAGGCAGACATTATTATACTTATGGTATCTGCTAGTGTTAGAAAATGTTCGAAAAAGCAGAGAAAAATTCACACACAAACGATAAATGTTTGATAACGCCATGAACAAGTTAATGTCAAATGTAGCAAAGGAAGTTTAGAAACTGTAATGCTAGATTTAATTGGCAACTGCTCAGTATTACATTCTCCAATATTCTCAAAGAAAATCGAATGAAATGATTAATGGTAAATGTAAACAGTTTGACAACACCAGTGTAACTTTCTTATCCGATGTGAACTCACAGTGGTTTAACTGCCACCATGAAGTTAATGAGATATTTGGATTGATTATTACAATTATTTATCCCTATATACATGTGGACGTTGTGAGTGACTGAACTTGAGTGACTTACCTTCTTGTTTTTAGGTCTCATCTAAGTCTTCTGCTCTTCCGTGAAGGTCCCTCGTCCTGCGGCTACTAATAATGGTTATTTATCAGGATATCTGACACTAATCCGTTTTACGGTCGGAGAAAGGAGGATAGACATGCTTAGGACTGGTTTAGCACTAGATGATATAAACTATCCTATGAGAATGTTAAAACGGCCAATTGGTAGTGAGTCCTATTGATTGGTGGATTGAATAATTATGACTGATATGGCAGATTGGTTGGAAGGCATTAGCTCTAGGCGAGGCTAAGGAGTCGGCTGGATCTGTTATTTAACCCATATTGACTGGTTCAAGTCTACTCGAAGAGTGAGAGGGAGTAATGCCACTTTTGTTCCAAAGTTAACGTGTATTTGCGTATAAGTTGACCGGAACGAAACAGCAGAAGGTGACTTTGTGGTAAGCATTTTTATCGAACAGCAAGCTATGCTGGATTGCGTCTGTCTTCATCGACCAAAGCCGTTGCAAGTTATGTATATTCACAGAATACAACAACCATTTCGAAAATACTAATTGCTCTTAATCAAACCGTTAGGTCAAAAACGACCTTTACATAAGAATTATGGAATAGTCTGTTTGTGCCAGTTGCATTTAGACCACCCATACAGGAATGCACAAGTGTCCAGCACGCTACCAACGCCCCCTTCCCCTTTTCCACCACGAGTGTTTACCTCAATAAGATATTTCTATGCAATATAATTGTTCTTTTATCTGCTTTTAGTCCATATCTGTCAGCGTAAAACTTCTGAACTACACATTCAATAAATATAATTACTCCTTGATACACCCTCATATCGTAACACAAGAAAAATCCTGACAGGTAGAGCCATGTGAAACTACCATACACATCTGCTCATCAAATATTAACTCTTCTTGAAGTTGGCTCTATGTCGCCTTACCCGGGGAGCGTAATGTGAAAATCATGTAATTTTAATTTCCCTTCAGTCGATTACCTCTTTCGACCTTCCTCTAAAACTTGCAAAGGTCGGAAAAAATCTAAAAACGAATTTTAAAACAATTAGTCAGAGATAAATTTTCTCCACTTAATTATTTAATTTACAGAACCTTTTTCAACATTGACTCACCAACCGGTATTATAATATATATTTTTATATCCAGAAGATTCCACTACAGCAGAATTTATTGGGTAATTATTTCTTCTAAAATCACAGTTCTATGTTGCTTTCTGTTACTTTTACAAATCTTAATATTTGATGAGTGTTCGGTGTCCTTAAAATTATCTCCCAGTTGCAGGTAAGTTGCGCAATTTTGATTAATATATGTTTTCATTGATTAAGTTCCCTAACCGTTCTTAAAACTCATTTGCAATTACCGAGTGTTTCATAAATGACCGGTATATTTGAAAAATCAATAAAAACTAAACGGGCAGTGATAGAAATACACCGTTTGTTGCAATATGTTTGGGACAACAGTAAATTTTCAGGCAGACAAACTTTCGAAATTAGTTACAATTTTCAACAACAGATGGCTCTGCAGGCGATTTGAAAGATACAGAAGTAAACGCAGTCTGTGAGTTCGCCATTCTGTAAGTCGTCTTTCTGCTGTAAGCGTGTGCTGTTCACAGATTGCAAGTTTGCTATGAAAAAATGGTTTATTCCTTAGAATAATCGTTCTTTAGATTTTTTCAGAATGAAGCGCTATCTGTTGTTGAAAGTTGTAACTAATTTCAAAAGATTGTCTGCCTGAAAATTTACTGTTGTCCCAAGCATATTGCAACAAACGGTGTATTTCTATCACTGCCCGTTTAGTTTTTATTGATTTTTCAAATATACCGGTCATTTTTTAAACACCATGTATATTGCACAGTCTTCCTGGTGAAAATGAATGTAATTAGTGCTTACTAATTAACTTGCTACGTTCGCTTTCTTAACAAATGACCTGTGACGATCTCACTAACATGGCAGTATTACTTTGCCTCGACGAACTAACTTGCCTCTGTCTTCATCGCCCAGAACCATTGCACGTTATATTCACAAAACACAGCAACTAGTTTGATAATACTAACCGAACTAGCTTGGAGTGACTACTAGAAAGTCCTCCTAACACCGAATTATTTCTTTGCCTCAACAATACACAATAAAAGGTGATTTACCAAACTTACTCCCCTCAAGAAAATGAACACTCGGACAAACACAGAAAACAGACGCTCACACGCTCTTCCTCTACTCATAAATTTAAATTGGTGAACACATATGCCTCTTCACTGACAAGTTGTGACATCATCCCACACACGCTCGTACTGAAAGAATCCCTAACTACTCGCACACACACACCGGCGCTGACTACTGGTGAAAGATCCCCGCTCTAACTTTGCTCCAGTATTTATAACTTCTGTCTGAACTACTCTATCTGTTGCTGTTTATCGACGTGTCTCAATGGGGCGGTTGTTGCACGGTACACCCTAGCTGTGAATTTGATATTGCGCCATGGACTAAACCACTAAACTCACTGTAAAAAAGCCTAATATTGGTCCTTGTTCTTCTTAATAAAGCTCTAGAACCGTCGCAACCTGTATGCCTCATTTACCAGGTAGGATTATGAGAATAGGTAATACGATGTCATCATGGATATGGCCAGCGCGCAGGTACAACGTGATCTAGTTTCCAGCATTAACTACTGTCGTTAGTGTTTGGACACAGTTTCGAGTACCAGTAAGGGATGGACTCCGATTCGATGCTTCGATTGAGGTACCACCCACCGCAATACAAGTGAAAGTCCCCACGTTTTGAGACGTTGCAGAAGGTATCCTGTTCGACCCCAGTTTGGAAACCATATTGTTAAAATGATACCTCCAGCGGCTATATTCTCTGTTCAGAATGCCTTTCTATCACTGCAATGACTTCTCCTCACTATTATTGAGAGTAAACGATTCAAGCACTAGGTAATACTACTTGTTTTTATTCCGCAAGTCTTGTGTTACCCCGATTGGATGCAATTAACATTTAAGCCCATTGTTTTGTCCTGGTATTAATTTTTCATTGTAAATGTAAGTGTTCAAAGGTAATTTAGTATATTTTACTCAAACGCCTGTATTTGATCGGGTCCGTGGAGAGGTGTTTGGTAATTTTTGGATCTACTTTTTTTCTCAATAAGTGCTTAGTTTTTCAGAATGCTCTCTTCAAGGCTTTTCATTTGTCAAACCACACACACACACACACACACATATATATATATATATATATATATATATATATATATGGGCGTGAACTCGATTCAGCAAAGACTGCTTGGCTATCTCTGTCTCCACTAGCGAGGGTACTGCTTACTTGGTATTTAAGCTATAAGAAATCTTTAGTACGCATTTTCTCGTAGATTAAGGCCCATCTCATAAAATTACTTGAATCTGGTCTACGCGGATGCTAATTGAAATTGATGTTTACTAAGTCTGGCAGTCCCTTTGTAGGTAATGTCATGATCAAAGTGATGAACATTTTTGTCCCTGGTTTCATTTCAAAGTTATCGGTAAAAAATTTAGGTCGAAAATTTTGGTTATTACTTTCTTAACATGCTAATAACAGTTAAAGGTATTGTCCTTACAAAAAAAAAAAAAAAAAAAAAAAAAAAAAAAAAAAAAAAAAAAAAAAATAATAATAATAATAATAATAATAATAATAATAATAATAATAATAATGTGACTAACTAATTTTTTTTCGACAATTATCATGATACTTAACCTTAACAGTGGATTGGTGAATTAATTATTAATCAGTCTCTTTGGCTTTGCTACGTTACGGCCGTCTTTTTGGCTGTAGAGACTGAATATACGATACTTATACAAAAAGCCTACAGATACCTTTGGGATAGTCATATTTGGCTGTTACTATTTCTAGCAGATATTAATTTTCCTCTCCACTCCACATAACATTTTAGCCCGGAACCTAACTTTCAAAACAAAAAAACAAACAAAAATCAACATACACGGTTCCACAGTTTCAAAGCTTTGCCAGATTGTGGGCAAGGTCCGAATTTAAGAACTGGTTTTATTTTTCTGCTATGGCAACAATTAACGCAGCATTACAAAACAAATCTGAGATTTTAAGTGGGACTCTGAGCTTCCAAACCGTTAAAAACTGTATCAAAATTTGCCCAGTGCCATTTACATGTTTCCCGAACATACAAACAGACACAGCTACGATATAGATTGAAAATATTACTAGCTTTTACCTTCAGCTTAGAACTCAGGGGTGTAGACCAATTCAAGATATTAACGGAGGAAAAGTCGAAATTTATGAATTTATTATTAAATCAATAATTTAGTTTATAATTTTTAAAAATATTTTCATCTAATGTTACTGGTGTGGAAACATCTTATGCAAAAATCAGCGAATCCATCGAAGAAAAATAAATTTGTAATCAAATGAATTTTTTTTTAAATTAATTGGAAATGTTAGAACCCGGAAATAGCCCCTAGCGAGATTAAAACTCTCACTGATGATTTTTACACTGGCAGTTTATAATATACAGTGTTCTCATCAATAAATACGCATCAGTAGGAACTGAATTGGGGTGTATAATAAACACTTTAAATTCATAAAATTGTTTCGTCTTAGTCTATATCTGCATCAACACATATACTTTGCGATTCACAGAATTTTAGGTGGCAGAGAATGCTTTGCTCCTAAACTAAAATACTCTGCGCATTCCAGTCCTGAATGGCACGAGAGAAGGTACTCGTAGCATCAGTGCGGCATCTTATTTCTCTAATCTTATCTCTCCTGTCATTGTGGCCCAAATAGGTAGGTGGACGAAGTATTTCATCGCACTCGTAAATGAAATGGGTGTACGCATGTTTACCAGTAAGTTCAAACGGAACCTACGTCGTCTGTCTACCAGGAGCGCTAGGCGATATTTTATAATAACCATTTCATAAACGAAACACACAATCCAAAGGTTGGTTGGATCCTCCCAAAAGAGAAATACTAAGCCCTTGTGTTAGGGGCAGGACTGCCAGTTCCTTTCTTCAGAGACCTACAGTGTAACAAGGAATCCGTAGCTCATACGATTAAACACTATTCTTAAAAATTCCTGACCCCACCAGGATTTGAACCCGGGACAGGACCATATAAATATTAAATGAAGCCCCCTAACAACCGAGCTATCACACAGCTTACACACTGAAATATTCTTCAATTAACATTTTTCTTTTTCTTCTACTTTTTCACCTTTTCTCAATATTTTTGGGGGTCATTGTCTACGGAGAGTTTTAGTAATCGTTGGCATGGTCAAATTTGGAGCTTTGATTTTGTGTCCGCATGCCCTTGTTGACGCCAAGCATTTTATACTTACTGCCTGGTTGTACTAATAGGTTTGTAGTAATTGGGAAAGTGAAGTGTTGCCATCTGTCTGTGAAACTTGTAAGTATGTTCTATGTGTGGTAAGTGTGTTTTTTGTTTGTAAAATGTGAAGTTTATGAGGTGGAAATTGAAGAACGTTCCGGCTTGATGACTGGTAGCTCAGTTGTTACGGAAGTTCGGTGTCCGGTGTCCGGTCCAGGGTTCAAGTATCGGTGCAGCAAGGAATTTTTATGAGTAGTTTTTTATTTAATGAGTTGCGCCAGGACAGTCAGTGGTTCGGTTACGACGTTAAACTTTAGGTCCAAGAGGAAAGGAATTGGACGTTATAGCTCTGACTCAATGGCTTAGTAAGTCTCCTTCGGGAGGATCCAACCAACCTTCCGGCTGTGGAATTAGTTAGTTTTAGTTTGGTATGACATTTATTACGCCCCAGTGTAAAAAATAAATGAATTTAGCAACATATATTTAAATCACTAGCATCTATCACTTTAAAATTATCGATAGCAATATTTGAGGGATATTAGTTACCAATAAGCATTATTTATTTATGCCATACTTAGAGTGCAACTCCATCGTTTTAGGGTTACGTTGCTTTGACCAAAAGAAACCTAAAGTTATATTAAATTATAAAACACATCTAAAAAATCCTAGAACGTAGTATGCACAAAATTACATTCTTTGAAATCCAGGTATATAAATACAAGAAATTATTTATGATTTATGACTTGGTTTTACACGACCAAGGAAATTTAATTGGATACTTTAGGCACTTACGGGTTCAAAACGGCAGATGGTTCGCTTTACGGTTATTTGGAGCTTACGACGTTTTACTTGTTGTCTGGATTCAATTATTGCAAATACAAGACCTCAAAAACTCATTTTGGGGCGAGTAAGTTTGTTATTCTGCGTCTGACTAGAGATAGAAAGGGCCCTCGTTCGAATCCCTTTCTCTGTTGTGGCTTTTAACAATCCTTAACACGACACCATGCCGTGTACTGTGAAGTACGCTAGAACGCTAACGTGGTTCGGATTCCACGTTAAGCTGTAGGTCTCCTATACCAGGTAGGATTACCGGGTTAGGTTAGTTAGCCACGACGAGGGAGATACTACGCGGCGAGTCGAAAAATCTCTCACCTGGTGGCCGAACAATACTTCCGGATCTCCCGGCCTACAATGCCAAACGGTGATCCTAAGTCATACGTAAATTTGAGTTACCACCAAGACGATAACGTTCGTTCTTTCTCAATGCTGAAATAGAAATCTCAGACTATTAATGAACTCATAGAGATTTTTTACAAGTTAACCAAATAGAGATGATAGCATTTAGCAGCGAAAAATATATATTTATTCCCTGCAATAATATAGGAGTCACATTTCGGCAATAATAAGTTCACCGTGAAAATGAGCCAGTTGATGATTACTTGAAGGCTCTTTTGGCTCTCTCTTAGGTCTATTCGGTTGACTTGGGCAGATAAATTGTGTTTAAAGGAGTTAACTATTGCTTCAAAATAGAAGTCAACCCTGTAAACACGCCCCGAAAATTACACCTTATCTGCTCGAAGGACACGCCACCGGCCGGTATTCAAAGATACACAACGAGTTTAAGTGTACCTAAGGCGTGGTAATACATTTTAGTAACTGCAGAAAAACTCACGACAGCAAAATCGTACATACCGGTATACAAAACATGGTTTAATCACAAAACAAAATTTCATGCGGCAAGAAGCCACCAATAAAGAAAAGCGCAGGACCTATCACGTCTTAGAATCAACGATACTTGAAGTGCCTAGCATCAAGTACCATCCAAAAAACAACAGACAATATTTCTGCAGCAATCAGTAGAACAGAAATTTTGGAGTTGAAAACTGCTCCGTGTACTCTGCAGAAAATACTACACAACCTTCACCTGCTGCTCGATCACGAAAATATGTGTGTGCCAAATGAATCAGAAAGCGCACTAAGCTAGCTGAGAAATAAAAAAAACTTGCACAACCTATTTTTTGTGGTTGGGGATTTTCGACTGGTCGACGTCGACGTTATTAGAAGCAGTACAGGAAAGGGAGTAAGGAATGGGAGGAATTAAGAAATATTTTTTCCGTGGAAGCATTCAGGTAATCGCCTGGAGAGATTTGGGAAAACCATGGAAAACCAAATTGAATGGCCGGACGGGAAATCTGCCAACGCGTCAGAACTGAGTGCTACCGCCTATTCATCAGGCTCGATCCCCAGTGATTTAGATCTCGTTGATGCTCGTATTAGACGTGAGAGGATTGTAAACAAGGGATGGGAAAGATATCGGCCATGATACTTCGAAGGAACCACCCTTGCAATTGCCTGCACTGATTTCGCGAAAAAATTTGGAAAACCGAATGCTGAAAGGTCAGACAGTGACTTGAACTCACTCCCTCCCACCATTCACGGCTGCAACATCTGCGCAGATCGCAACCAATCCTGCATAGCAGGTTTACAGACATTACGCACCGGATTCAATAATCACAACTCAATACATAAGTTGTCCCATGTTTCCGTTCACAGACTTCTGTTTGGCATCTTTGTTACAAAAAAAAAAAAAAAAAATCACCTCAGGGGTAGAAGAGCTTAGTTTCGCTTCCGTGGAATAACTATGGGCAGTAACGTCGATCGTCGATCTCATCCATTTTTGTCACCTATACATCTCCAAACACCGATATCCTATTATTGGACTGAACTACTACAGGGCGTTCGCCGGGAAACGCAACCCACTGTTAGCGCTACAAGGAAGAAACTGCTCCCGGCGAGCGAGCGGTCAGCTTCCGGCATTGTTCGACCGTCGGCCGCGGACTATTTCATAATAATTACGCTTCATAAACTTCGTAAACTTGTAAGTGCTAAGCATTTAAATGTGACGTAATTCATTAGCTTACCTTATAAAAGATGCTGGAAGTGTTGACCCTCTTGTGTAAAGCACATTTCACATCTTCTGAACATATTTCGAGACACACGCTGCCCTAACTGACTTAATGATTTTTTGGGTGACTGTTCTAGACGAAAAGCGATATCGTCAATTTTCTCCTCTGTGAGAATATGGTTGACCGATAGTCTCTTTTTGTAAAAAAATGAACCCGTTTCTCTTACTTTTTTAACCAGACGCAGAATTGTTGATTTAGCTGGCAGTAAAGCGCCAGGAAATTCGCGACGAAATTTACTGCGACACTTTTTAAACGACTTCTTCTTCACATATGTATCGTAGAGAAATATTCTATGTTGCAAACTGTAACGTACCATAATTTTTACTCACACTCAAACACGGTACAGATTAGTAAGAGTATGAAGCCCCAAACCAGCCAAACCGCAAAGAAACGTTTATTCACAACACTGATTAATAAGAGACTGAAGTCACAAACTAGCTACAATGCAAAGAAACCGTTCTTAACAATGTAAGGGTCCCATTATACTGCGTCACTGCACTGTTGGGGCAGCGGAGTGTTAAACAGTGCGGTGATTCACGGTGCCGTGTGGCGGGACTTGCTGGCCCCACTGACCGAGCAAGTTGCCGACGGCAACAGACTGGGAGGGTAGCGTTTCCCGGCGAACGCCCTGTAAAAGGCAAGGATTGCCAGGTTCGTGGAGCATGACGTATTTGAGCTACAGAAAACCTGTCACCGGACGAAAAAATTTGTTAGAAAGAATAGCATACGTGATGCAGTAATGGCCATAATTATGCAGATGGACATACATCAATGAAACGACCTGCTTTCCAGGCTAGAGAGGACCTAAGCCTCATTGGTGAGAGACCGGTTTAACGGAGCTTAAGCGAACAGCAATCTCTAACCACCCCAGCAAGGTTATCACGCATGACATTAACAGGCTACTAAATACTTCACCACGGGTAATAGTCGCTGGAGATATTAGGGCAAATCTCCGTTGCTGGATTTTGCAGTGTCAAGACTCTAGCTCCACTACATTATTATATGAGAACCAGGTGAAATATAGGTCCTCCTCCACTACAGGAGGAAACATCCGGACGAATTATATATTTCGTAGACTTCTACAGGAGCATTACAAACACCAACTATCTAAATTACGTAAACGGTTACTATTCAGGATACTTCCAATAAATATTAAACACTGTATGTATACGACAAAACGGAACAAATAAAAAATTCAGAACTATGGATATGCCGACCATGGTAGTGCATGGGCCACGTGAACCAGTTTAAATTCGGTCTCGGAAACGGTTGGTTTTAATTGTGTATTGCGTCTACCATGTGTTTCCTATACTACTGGAATAACTTGCAAATATTTCCTTGACGTAGGACGATATTTGGAATAACCACTTGCATCATCATAATAAATTTTTTACTTCATACTTTTAAAACATTTTCTACTAATTTGAAATGTTTATTATTTTTGATTAAAAGCATTTCACAAACGACTGTTACATTTATATTCACACAAAGCAAAGAAATCAAGTATGCAACATGTCTGAACTTTAATATTAACTAAATATTATTAGTAATATTTAATATTAACTAAAATAAATTCACGAGCTTCTTCATTTCTAAAGCAAAACATTGATTCACGTCCAAACAAATGCATAAAATAGGCGTATTAACATCAAAATGATATAAGACATTAAAATACATACCGAAACAAATTACAACATAAAAATATCACAATTTACATATATTCAAAAAGTATATAAATTTCAGTTAGCTAAATAAGTGACGTTAAGTACGATTTATGACTTAGTTGTGCGTGAGCATTGAGAGTTAATGTAATCCTACGGGCATTGATAGGTCTATAACAAAATTTTCGAAGGATAGCTCTCGTGATAATTATTTGTAGCTCAAATTACCGCTTCTCTGCATGTTGAATTTAATTATTTGTCAGCAGTCATATGGCTATATAATATTTATTCACCTCTTTCCTTCGTATAGACAAGACTGTTCTTATGCTGCAGCGAAGGACATAGAATTATGCTATCATATGTTCAAACATAAGACTGATATGACCGATGTACTGTACATGGTAGAATAGTGAAGTCATACTTGGCCGGCTGTACATCAAATAAATTGGATAGTCCCCACACCACTCAATTCGCTTCCATCTTCTAAGCTTTAATATTGAGTTTCACCCATCGTATTAATTTTTATAGTTTAATCATCTCTTATTGGTTATCTCCGTTCCCGGGAGTGACTTTTGGAATTTCCAAAGGGAGCATCGTGTATTCTTGCAAGGAAGGGTCTGCTCGTCATTGAAGTGGATAATTTGCCCTTGGATTTTGGTTTTCTTCGAATTTCGGGGGTTGATGCCACCCATTCGCATTGCCTACCCGTTTGTTGTCTCCAGCAGGTATCGGGTCAATTCCGCCAGTCCGTTCTCACTCGAACGATAAATCTCGTTCACTGTCTTGCCTCCATGTTGTAATATCTCGCCAATACTCCCGTATAGAATAGTAGTAGCTGATTTTAACATATAAATATTATACAAGCGGAGAAGGATTCGTAACAACTTTTCATCTTCTTAAATGATTTAATTAAAATGTTTATTTTAATTGAGGGTTATATGTGGGCCATCAAACTGTACAGAACAAAAATAAACGAGTGACGAAATATTAAATACCATTGTTTGGAAAACAAAAGTACTAATTGCGGATGGCGAAAAGTTTAAATGCTATTTAAAGAAAAAAATGTCGATTTACCAACTTGTCTCGTTTCAAGGTGATGTTAGATGCACACATTCCCATCAGATACGAGCGTAGTCAACAATTCGTAAACGAGTGAATCGCAAACCGTTGCCATTGCAAAATATTGCACACAGCGTCCCGAAATCATTCCTCAAAAATCGGAAGCTAGACTGTAGGAACAGGCTGGCGAAATACTTGCAGTGAAGCAGGCATCATTTTAAAACTTGGACATTTAAAGAGTCTAAGAATAGTTTTAGTGATGAAACACAGGAATAGCAGCACAAAAAATGGTCATCATCTTGAAGGCACTGACACATAAACCTGATTGTCAATTAATTCGTAATTTTTTTTATCTGCTTAACGTCTCTATAACAGCGAGGTCTTTTAGAGACGGGGACGGATGGGGGGCAAGGAATGGGAAGGAATTCGGCCATGACCTTTTGAAGGAAGCATCCCGGCATTTGCCTGGATTGATTTGGGAAACCATAGAATACCCAAATCTGGATGCCCAGACTAATTCAAAAAGAAGTTATGCTGCTGTTTCACAAGGACCAAGATAATCTTAGTTCAACCGGTAGATGAAACAGATAGCCTTTACAACCGCTTCGTATAATCAACCAAACGCAGCCCCCTCAATACCTTGGTATACGCAGGAAAAGACTAGGATTTTTTATGGCTTTACGCCTCGTCGAAATCGAGGTCATTAGAGGCGGGATGGGACTGGGAACAGGGAACGGGAATGAATTCGGCCATGGCCTTTGGAAAGAAGCATCCCTGCATTCACCTGGAGTGATTTGGGGAAATAATGGAAAACCCAAATCTTGATGCCCGGACGGGAATTGCAACCAGCGTCCTCTCGAATGCGAGGACAGTACGTTCAACCGCTCACCCACACCATGTAGGTTTCGGTTTTCCATTTTTTTCCCCTGTCATCAGTCTTTCGACTGGCTTGATGCAATCCTTCCTATCTTGTGCTAACATCTTCATCTCTACAAGTCCCTTTCAACCCACGACCTCAATTATCTGCTTCATTTATTATAATCTCTGTCTTCCTCTACAGTTCTTACCTTAGACTGTTCCCTCTACCAGCAAATTAACTAATCCAGCATGTCTCAAAATATTACCTACCAGCCTGTATCTTCTTTCCGTAAGCTTCTTCCACAGACTTCTTTCCTCACCCATCATTTCCAAAATTCGTTCATTTCGTACTTTGTCTGTCCACTTAATTTTCAGCATTCTGCTGTAGCACCACATTTCAAATGCTTCTATTTTCCTTCTTTCCGGTATTCCTAAAGTCCATGTTGCGCTACCGTAAAGTGCTGTGCTCCACACATAGAGTTTTAAAAGGTTTTTTCTAATTCCTAGAACAATATTTGAAACTAAAAGATTTCTCTTTTCATGAAGGCTCTTTTTTAGTGCTATTTCCCTTTTAATATCATTCTTGCTTCGGCCGTCGGTTGTAATTTTGTTTCCTAGTAACAGAATTGACTTACTTCTCCAGTTACATTCGATCCTATTTTTATGTTTAATCTACTAGTATTGCTATCATTTCTGCTATATTTCATCACTTTAGTGTTGCCTTGATTTATATTCAGTCTAAAATCTTCCTTCAGTATTTTGTTCATGCCATTCAGTAATTTCTCAATATCCTCATCCCTTTCTGCTAACAAGACAATGTCATCAGCAAATCGTAGCATACTGATTTTTTCTCCCTGAACACTTATGCCAAATAGAAATTTTTCTTTTAGTTTCTTCATTGGTTCCTATACATACAAGTTGAATATTAACGAGGATAAACTACAATCTTGTCTCACACCCTTTTTAACTGATGCTTGCCTCTCATGACTCTCTACTTTTATTACAGCGACTTCATTCTTATATAGTTTATAAAGTATTCTTCTATCTCGATATTTTAGACCTGACTTCGTTAAAATTCTGAACATCTTGTCCCACCTAACATAATCAATAGCTTTTTCTAAATCAACAAATGCCATAAAAATATATTTATTTTTCTTGATCCGCCCTTCAAGTATTAATCTTAAAGCCAGAATTGCTTCCCTTGTGCCGCAAGTTTTCCTAAACCCAAACTACTATGTCTTCTACTACCCTTTACACTCTTCTGTATATTATTGTGGTCAGTAATTTTAAAGCTTGTGATGTTACACTAATGGTGCGATAATTCTCACATTTGTCGGCTTGTGCTTTCTTTGGAAGTGTGAAGATGATATTTTTTTTATTAAAATCAGTTGGAATTTCTCCTGTTTTATAACTTCTTGATATCAGCTTGAATATTCTTTTGACTAGTTCTTCGCCTAGGGATTTAAGAAGTTCTGCAGGGATCTCATCGATTCCAAGTGCCTTATTTGCTTTCAAGTCAGTCAGAGCTCTATTAAATTCTGTCCTTAAAACAGGATCTCCTAAGTCATCAATGTTAACATCGTCTTTCCTTTTACATTACGCTATTGTCTTCCCCGTCACACAGTTTCCCAATGTATTGCTTTCATCGATTAGCTCTATCGTCTGAGCTTACAATAGGTTTCCCATGGGCAGCTTTAATGTTCACACCTCTTTTCTTCATTTCTCCAAAATTCGGTTTGATGTTCCTATATGCAAATCTATTTTACCTACGACCATTTCCTTTTCTACTTGTTTACACTTTTCTTATAGCCAATTTTCTTTTGCTTTTTTGCATTTCCTGTTTATTTGATTTCTAAATTGCCTGTATTTCCCTCATCCTGCATCAATCTGAGCATTTTGTTCTCCTCTGATCCATGAGTTCCACAATATCTTCTGTGATCCAAGGTTTTCCCAAAAGCCTAATGTTTCTTTACCGCCTTTCATTATTTCGGTCTTTAAAGCAATTCATTCATCCTCGGTCGAGTTAATTTCAGAGTTACTTCTTAGACCTAAGTTTACAATTTCTGCAAATTTTTCTATCATACTAAATTGTTTCAGTTAATTCACTAAGCTAATTCTGCTTCCTTAATCGCTTGAATTCGAGCCTGCACTTCATTACTATCAAATTATGGTCAGAGTCTATGTCTGCTCCTAGGTACGCTTTACAGTATAGAACTTGATTTCTGAATATCTGTTTGACCATGATATAATCCAGCTGATATCTGCCTGTGTCCCCAGGACGTTTCCAGGTGTGTATCCTTCTTGCATGGTTCTTAAACAATGTATTTGCCACTACTAGCTTATATCTTTCACAAAATTCTAACAACCTGCTTCCTCGCTCATTTTTTTTTTTTTTTTAAATTTTTAAATGGCTTTTGGCTTGGAGGCCATACAGCCAACTGAAGTGTATTTTGAATCATCCAGTGTATTTCATTGCTTCACAGTGTATTATTTTTCCAAGACACAACACGATGGACATGACATAGAGACAACACATACACTAAACACCCATGCCCTCGGCCGGACTCGAACCGGCGACCTTCGGCACGTGGAACTAATACTCTAGCCCCTACGCTACCTAGGCCGGCACTCGCTCATTTCTTTCTCGTAGACCAAAACTTCCTACAGTATTCCCCTCTTTTCCTTCTCCCGCTATTGCATTCCAATCTCCCATGATTATTAGATTTTCCTCCCCCTTCAAATATTGGATTAATTCTTCAATTTTAGCGTATATTTTTTCTATTTCTTCGTCATCTTCCTGTGACGTTGGCACATACACGTGTACTGATTTGGTTTGGACGGGCTTAGTTTCTAACCTCATCAAAATAATCCTGCCACTAAACTGTTCATAATAACCTACCCGTTTCCCTACTTTCTTGTTCATTACAAATCCCACACCAGTGACTCCATTGACAGCTTGTGTGCTAATTATCATGTGTTCCCCAGACCAGTAATCCTGTGCGTCCTTCCATTTAATCTCACTAATCCCAACAACAGCTACCGTAAGTTGTTCCATCTCCCTTTTTAAGTTTTCTAACCTACCTGCCCTATTCAGACTTCTAACATTCCACGTTCCGACTCATAGAATGTTTCTATCCATTCTGATGACTCCCCCCTGAGCAGTCCCCTCCCGGAGATCAGATTGGGGGACTATTTTACCTCCGGAATATTTTACTCAGGAAGACACCATCATGATATATGTAATTTGAGAGGAATACGTGTCCTCGGGATACCCTTTGGGTCTTTAATGCAGTGGTTTCCGGTTGCTTTTGCATCCCCATGCCGTTGATCATTTCTGATTCATCCGCCTTTGGGTGCCGTTTCCAGCCCCAAGGGCAAGAGGGTGCCCTGAACCGCTCCCTGCTCTTCCACCCTCCTTTCGGAGGCTCTCTGGCAAGCAGTAGGTAATTCCTTATACCGGGAATCTTTCAGTCGCCAGAGCCTCGTCCGTGCAAACAGTGTGCACTACGTGAATGAGAGGTTGACATTTGGTTGTAAAAGGCTAGTATAATCTCTCCCAAACCCTTACTCCCTGATTATACTTATTTTATCAAAATAAATGTATGTTACAGGTATCAGGAAAAGAAAGCTAATAACTAAAAATATAAGGTGACAAACCAGCTGGACATAAATGATGTCTATGTAAAAGGACTCTACAGCTAAAAGAATATAATATCTGTGTGTGATTAATGTGAAAATCATCATTTTTCACGATAACTGTGAATATCCTGAATTATATGGAACACTTAGTAAAGACGGCTAACTCGTACTGCTCAGAAACATGATACAAACTTCGAATACTACGGGGAGGTTTCTTACTTGAAGATTAGTTAGGCAGCCTATTCGTTCTGAAATTAGATTCGCATTAGTGCCTGCTTGCGTGAAATTGCCTGGCTGAAACTGAGCAACCGAACCAGAAGTCGATATGGTGGAGACAGTAGTGTGGCTGAGTTATGAAGGCTCTGTTGTAGCATTAATTATGTTATAAGAGTGATGAAAGGTGAAATATCTTTAATTCAACCAGACATTTCCAAAACTTTAGCACAATGCATTCTTGTTTCGCAGCCGGATAATGACTGCCGTTTTCCTCATTTTCTTCCCTCAGCACAAAACATCTTCATGTTTTGGACGATGTACAACTTACTAATTTTCAGCAAAAAATTAAATATGTATTTCCAAAGTGTTCCAGTTTTTGTTATTTTCATGATTACTTAATTGAGCTCTGACATTAAAAAACAAATTATAGATGGTGTAATGTACCAGTTTACAAGTATTCAAAACGCTTATTTTTGGCGGCACCAGGTATCACCATCTCCCAAACTTCATATTTCATTGATTCAAATCACAGACAGCAATACTTACGAACACCCCAACCTACCAAGTTTAATTTCCAAAGCCGCTGACTTTGAGGCGCAGCTTCTTCCATTACGGCGTGGATGAATGGGTCTGCTTCCTTTGTTCCTCTTAACTATCAGTTGTGTAGACTTTTATAACAACAAAGCGGGCACAGTGACCTCTCAATTCAGATCGAATAATCAGGTCTTCTGATAGCACGGTTCCGAAGGAATGTTCTGTCCTTTGATTCAGCACCAGGTAATGTAAAAATGGCTGGTACCTGCATTTCAGCTTATGGTGTTGACTATAAACATTTATTTTCAGAGAATGAAAACAATACTACATAAGCGAAATAACAAGTATCCATGAATTCTCTTATGTACACGCGGACCACTAAACCTTGCATTCAATATACCTGCTCAGATCCCATACAAAAAAACCTAAATGTGTCGAAATGCTTTCAAACCCTATTATGTTTGGTGCTTACGAAGTTAATATCACAGTAAAATACATTAATGGTGAAGAGAATCTTTAAATAGGTGGGTACACAAAAAACTACAGACCCATGTTATACCTACAACTTCACAGTGTTTTTTTCTGTGATCAAGATCCGTATCGGATACAATTAATCTCTCATTTGAAAGAATGAAATTTGTTAATACTAAAAGTGCTTTAGATGTATCATTAAAAAAAAAAAAAAAAAATACCTGTGTCGTTTTGATACTACTGTAGAATATGTTTCAATTTCGTCATTTTGTTAAATCTCAGAAACTACACATTTCACAAACAAAAATACACTTATCATATACAACACAAGTAACACGTTTTTGCAGACAGATGGCAACACTTATCTTCCTCCATTAAACTAGGTTCCTTGCAGAATGAGGGGAAGTCGCCAATCCGCCTCTGAAGCAGGCGTGCTGACTAACCTTCACGTCCAGGACGTAGAAAGTCATGATCACCAGTACTCATGACTCTAAGATGCCTCATCAGTTCATGATTGAAAGTGGCTGATAAAAGATTATGTGCCACGGTATTCTATTTCTCTTACAGCCACACAGAAATAGCAAAGGCGTAACACCCTATCAAATATGAGTGATTATGCTGTTAATAGTACCCTGAATACTGAAGATATATGATTTGCTCGGAATGTGCGAACTGTCATCAGCAGCGTATGTATATTGGTGAGAGAAAGAGCATCAGGAGTGAAAAGCGATAGGAAGTGAAGACTGTAATCATTCGGTGATATGAAACCAATTTCAGATTTCTCAGAAAGGCGCGTACAGAGCAAATTAAAAAATCAATGCATTTTTCTTTTAATAAACCATTTGCAGAAAAATTGCTTGATAAGTTTCTTTCACGTGTCTGAGCATCATGTGTTGAGAGAATTAATAAACGACTCAGAACAGTCACCGTGGTGGATGAGCGGTACCGTTCTGGCCCTGCATTCGGGAGGATGCCGGTTCGAATCCCCGCCCGGCAATCCTGATTTGTGTTTTCCATGGTTTCCCCAAACCATTCTAGGCGAATGCCAGGATGGTTCCTTCAAAATTGGAATCACTCATTTACTCACCTCGATAGCTATTGGCTCGAGAACGGTGTCACGTGTCAGCCTTCGTTCGCAATACAGCAACATGGGCTACAATTAGAAGAAATTCATGGTTATGTCCACAATTTAATAGCTAAGCAATTGCAACCAAATTAATTGCCATTATACATTTATTAAGTTTGCTTTTCGTAGCGTTTTGTAGTTAAAAAAAAATATTGATACATTTTGCGGCTGAAAAAACTTGGATCTGTTTTTCAGTAGCATCTTACTAATGAAAGCAACTTAATAAAAAACTTTAAAAAAAATTAAATTATTCATGGTTTCTGCTGTAACAACGATTGCCAATTGTCATTCCGGCTTAGGATAAATTTCAGTTAAATTAAAACTTTCACTAATGTTGTTGCTTGACAAAAGTTTATGCATTACAGTTTATTTGCTATTTAGGTGTTTTACGGACCACTTTCGTTAATGGTCTTTGTTCATGTTCGCTATAAGTGAGTTATTAGGTTATTTTAAGTGGACATTAGACAAAATATGTTACCGAATTAACTACTCTGGCAATTCATTTCCTCAGAGTTGCTCAATTGATTAAGAATATGGAATGAGTATTAAGTTTTCTGGCTGTTACAGGTACTATGCCCAATGATTACATAATGAGTGTTTGCCCAATCTCAATAAAGAAGAAGAAGAAGAAGAAAAAAAAAAAAAACAACGTGATGCTTTGAAAGCAAACAGAATTTTTTTAAATTTTACAGAGTGAACTTTAAGGGCCAAATACAAGCCAATTTTCTATTGAAGACGAATTGATACGATTGCGCTATCGTATCTATTCGTCTTTAATACCTACCTCTATTAATGCTTCTAAGTTCTTCTAGCTCAAGAGATTTTATTCACCATGACACACAGGTCAAGTTTATATTTGATCAAATCAAGTCAACCTCTCCTAAATTTTCAACCTCAAACCTGGAACTATTCTAGACCAGTGACGATACGCAAAAAACAGGCACGGAGCTTACACTGGTTCATTAATATGTTGCATAAGAATCTTCTAAAATCACATTATTATTAAAATTTGAACTAACCTAACAATCTCTCATGCCCTTTTCTTTTTAGGCTTCTAGCTTTTCGCAACGTCGACGTCGAGGTCATTAGAGGCGGAATGGACTGTGGACAAGGTACGGGAAGGAATTCGGCCATGGCCTTTTTTGAAGGTACCATTCCAGCAGTCACCTGGAGGGATCTGGAGAAATTTTGGAAAATCCAAATCTGGATGGCCGGACGGGGATTCGAATCTACGTTCTCCCGAATGTGATGACAGAACGTTATCGCTCACCATGTCCTTAATTACCTGTGGTCTAAGACCTGTTATACGGTAACACACATGCAAATTAGACTACGGGTGCTTTTAGAACTACAATTAAGTAATGGAGTTAAAAAGATTGTTGATCAAAGTTGCTATTAAGCTTGAGGAAAGGAAAAAAAAATAGGTCAAAAAATGCCTGTACATCGTTTGGTGAACGTACATTATTATCGGACGCTTTTAGCCTGGAAACTGTTTCTACAACCAAAATTGTCTAATAATAAAAGTACACGTTACAAACTTTTAACTTACTTTAAAAAACAATTTACTGTATTAAATCTTAACATATTCTATCAAAAGGCTGCTTCTTAGTTAAGGAATAAATTAATTTACCAACTGTTATGCTTTTTGTAAGATGAGACTAAAACATTTCACTGCAATATAATTCCCAGTTTGTTTCTAATAGTTTTTTGTTCTTTCTGTAATATGTTTTGAGGCCGCTTGTGTAATTTTCTGTATATAAACGAGCTTTAGTGAAATTGTTGCCCAATGCTCCGCAGTTGAAACTTCCCCTGTTCCAAGTGTTTGTTGTGAAAAACAGCATCTAACGTATAAATGCTAATTTAATGTTCTAATCAGTACGTGACCCCAAAGATGCAGAATCGAGTGTTACTTTTGTTCAATTCATGTTTGTCAAAAGATAAAAGCTATCAGAATGTGTCAGGCGATGTGACAAGAGGTGATCTTTAACCTAGGAGTGGAATGTTTGTGGGTGTTCCAGGAATAGTGACGGTGGTAGATTGTTGGATTGCTGCGGGCTGCCATCCATTATAATGGTCCGCATATTTGTCGCCTGCCGATAAATTGGTCCGTGTTTGATACATGGACCGTAATTTCGCGGCCCGATGATTACGTGGCGTGCATTCCCCCTTTTCATACCTCTCACCTGAGCAACCACCACGCTCCAGGCGATGTAAGAATGCACTCACCTAGTCTGGTAACGCTAGGCTCTGACATTCAGTAGGTCGCGGGTTCATATCCCCTTCCCGCCTTCATGATTTTGGTTTTACAGGCTTTCCCAAAATGTGCCCTGGAAAATGTCAGAGAAGTTCCTCTTCAAAAAGCCATGTTCAAGTTGCTTCTCGTACCTTGCACACAGTTTATTCCCGTCTCCAATGGCTTAGATATCAACAAAGCGTGTAGCACTAACAAAATAGGGTGAAAAATAATTCACTATATACTTGTGGGTGCAACACTGTGAAAAAGAATGATTCCCTTACTTTCCATTTAAATTATTTTTGGAGTTCTGAATAAGAAAATTTCTCGTACACCCACATGAGTTACAAGGACTCGCTTTGTAGTGGTTATGCCAAACATAAATGAAACATTTGTCCTAAAACTTACACATAAGTTTACCAAACTTTACCTCAGTGATGCATAGCTCAATATTTAAACCTCTTTAATTGGTTATAAATGGTTTATTTGTTTAACTGGCTTAAAAATTTGTGTCGTATGACGTCTTAAAGAATTTATTTCAGACACGAGAGAAGTCTGTAAATGTTTTCCTATAGTAGCATATTTTTTTTCTGTAAGGATAAATAATTTTACAAAACGTTTAAATAATTGGTATTTGTTTGTAAAAAAAATTTTTTTTTAGAAATTTCATTTTTCATAGGATCATTTTGCCAACATTGAAAATAAAGCCTTCATAAGTGGCCTGACGCAAAAGAATCTATCCTCCGTTCACCTGAGAATTTGCTAAGAGTATGGCAATAGCTGTTTGCTTTATGGTGTTGGAAACAATATCTGTGCCTGGATTTTTTTTTTTAATTTTACCATTGGCTTTCAGTACCACTGTCCATGGAAGGAGTTCGAATTTGAACCATCTTTTCTTAGCATAGAAAGGATTCATTTTTTTTTTTTTTTGTGTCTCTACTCTTTCACAAAGATAAAACGAATCAATTCTTTGGAAGACGCCTTCCGCGGAGAGAAGGCCGCAATTGCACCTCTTCCTGAAGAGAATTTCCCCAAATACTACCAACCATTGAAATATTTTTGGCCTATCTTTTGAAAGCAGAATGTTGTGATTTTGGAAGTAAACAGCAAATTAATGTATCAAGCACGTAACTATCGTCACTTTAATGGCTTTGGACTACATGTTGAAACATTTTAGAATTATTCTGAATGTTTTTAGTGTAGAATTTACAGAAGTAAGCAAGTTCTTTATGGTAGTAATTCAAGATTTGGTCAGCAGGGTACGAGAACTAGTGATGCACAATCAATCAACACTAGATAGTATACTGTAACGAGACTGCTGTGTCAGACTCGTACAATGTTTTAAATAGTAACAATAATTCATATTGAAAGGAGGGTTGAAACATTTTGCTCCAGAGTGCACAGAGGGACGGTATTTTTGCTTTAAGTCTGGAGGGAGACACCTGTTACGGTGAATGCGACCCCTTTCATACCTTAGCTGAGTAGCAACATATTTCACAATAGCGAGGGAAGGCCTGCTAATCTCCGGCAGGTTCAGGCCTAACTGACCCTTCTCCGGTCAAGTGAATAATTCGGCTGAACAATCTATTGTGTCGCGAGATGAGAGATCCCCGCACCTAACGAAAAAGTATGGCAGATCGGGGTGTGAATCATGTGACTGTGAACTCCCAATCAACGTGAACGTTACAAAATAATAACAAGCTCTTTGGTGTGTTCTGGATCCACATGACTCACGAGCCCACGGATTGGATTTCGACGGAGCTGGAAGGGATTCCGATCCGACATCCAGAGAGAGGGGATTTCCAAGGGTTTTGTGGTGGTGTCTGGCGAAGAGAGAGGTCACGCCCTCGCCAGGGCTTCGATTACGACGAGACTTATAACAGTACGGTTTGAGCCACCTCTGGCTTGTGGTGCCTGTTGCTGTTGTCTGAAGGAAGCGACGCAACGCCGCTGCTGTATAAAGACATTCAGCCATTAAAAAAAATCAGTGTTGCGCGTTCCTCGATCCGTCAACGTCTCTGAGCATAGTATCACTCTTCGAAAATGTTTCTGAACATGTTAATAGCCGTGAGCAACCTGATTTGATACGGGAAGACTGTGCAATAAATTCTCTATCGATCAGAAAATATTTTTCTATTTAAGTCCAAGACTTAATGGCGCACTGTTTGAATTAAGATACAGAATTTCATTTCTATACGCTTGTATTTGTGAACAGTTTTATAAATTAGTAGGGGAATTGTCATGTCAGAAAAATTAAATCTTGATATAGTGCTTAAATTTCACATAAAATATGTCACTGTTGTTTGCTTAGAATTAACGTCTTATGCCTCATGTGTAAGACTCGGTGTTAATTTGGTTTGCACCCTTCATTTTCATGTATGAAATTAATTGTGAAGTGCACTGATGTCTGTAGGCATTCAATGTTGAATTTTAATAAATGTGTCAGGTTATGACTCTATATTAGTGATGCAAGATAGCATATCACTTTGCACCATCTTGCTATTTGATAGAATCAAATGATTAAAATTATTAAATTGATAATATCAACAAAATCATTAATATTAAAATTAATAAAATGGTGATTGGAATGCAATAAATATAATTAACCAGCAAACTCCACCTACTACCACAATACTAAACGCCTGGGTTAAATCCGAAGTCTCTCGGTATTATGTATGATTTGAGAATATGTGACAATGTTGATGGTGATTTGTTAGCCATATGGGAAAGCAAAACTTGACTGACCCTAAGGTAATGCTGGATTTAAACCACTTCCTTGTTTTATGTTTCATATTCCCAACAAAAATCAATACATTCGCCAAACAAGTCTCATCGGAATCGTCTACTACTATATAGTGAAATCGTATCGTATTTATTAAAGTTCCTTCCCTGGCCACAGGTAGAAGACATAGCCAGGCCAGCTTATTTGTCATGTTATTCTGGATCACATAACTGTTGTTACCAAGGAACAGATGTATTGCGTACACGTTTGGAACCATGTTTCCATTGGCCTTACGTTCAAAAAACAGATTCAGAAACTCTGATAGTAGGGATGTGTGTTGTGGTTTATACACATAACAAAAATAATTTCATCAGTCGATTCGAGATATAATAGATTCTTTGAACTGTGCATTTGTGATAAATGATGCTACAAAAATATAATATTCCTGGTACACCAACGCAAGAACCAGTAGTTATAATAGCGCAGAACTGGCTTTCGTTTTAATTTAGAAATCAGCACAAACCTAAAGTTACACGGCATGGTGAAATGCTACTAGCATTTATAAATTTTCTGCTCCTGTTAAGCGCCAATTAATAAGCAAGATTTTGGGCTCAAACTTATTTGCTCTCACTAGAGACTTTAAAAAATCGTCACAAAAGTTAGTGACGCTTTGCATGCAATGGATGTGGTTACATTACCGGTCTATCAAAGATGTCAGACAGCAAAGAAAGTGAACGGACGATTAGACACCATACAACAGTTGACGAACCTCACTGTGCGATGTATTTTGTAAACATAACAAATATTATTTTCATCAGTGGATTCAAGATATAATAGATTCTGTGAACTGTGTATTTGTAGTAAATGATGCACGGGAAAATAATAATCGTGGTCCATCAACAAAAACGTGATTACCAAATTACTACTGAAGTCTTGTTATCATTGAATAGTTATTATAAAATTTTACAACGACAAAATAAAAGGTTTTAGATGGATGTAACATTTAGGTTATAAGGATAATGATTATTATTTTTTGCTAAGCGTAATACACAAAAGGTTTTAATTTTGACGTGTGGCCCCATTATATACTTTTATTTTTTCTTATAAAATTAAAACCTTGAACTGCCCAAAATACATTTTAACTATGGTTATTAAGGGTGAGAGTTTCATAGTTTTCGTGTTTCATTCACGATTCCATCGTTGCCCTTTCAGATTGAACAAGTAATTTTCAGTTAGCAATGCACCTTAAAAACTTGGTAAATTGTAGTACGACAGGGCGTACTAAAAGCGTATCTCCAACAAAATCTCTGAAAAAATGACAACAAATCTTCAAAGATTAATCCACATCTTAAGTTCTACAGAATTTGTAGTTCAACAGTATTCCTGTTACAATCTTTAAACGAAACCTAATGATAAAACGGCATTAGATGCCATGGATTTAGAGGCAAATTCGATCCGTAGTCTTGCATATTCCTCGAAATAAATTACTCTAATCAGTAAGTAAATTGATAGATGACAAAAAACACCATCCGGCTGCACACCCGTGAAGACTACAATGCTGTAATTAATATATTTCGTATCTTACATTATTATCTGAATCATTGTATATCATTGTGTAAATATTGTAAATTAATCCTTCTAAATATGACATTGCAGGCTAAAGTTATTGCTATATGTAGATCCTATGATGAAATCTACATCGCGAATCCAGGTCGGCTTTAATGCCGACCCTTACTCATCGCCCCTCTTGGTCGAATTAGACAGTTCCGCTCGTCCTGACGTTTGTGTAATGTAATAATTTACCATTAGCTAAAGCCTGCTCGTAAAAGCTTGAATTATATACTACATAGATTTTTGACCATCACATACATTTTAAATATTTGATTTCCTCACTCAATCTTCATGATACGAGAAGCGATAACCGTATCAATGTATTGACGCCAAGTGATTTTCAGCCTGTTTGTCACCAGCACACCGAAGACGAATGATGCTCGGGCATAGAATTCCTATCCCCGTCCGGCCATCCAGATTTCTGTTTTACACTTTTTCCAGTAAATTACCTCAGGATAGTTGCGGGATGGTTCCTTCGAAAGGCCATTGCTGAATTCCCCCCTGTTCATTGTTCCCAATCCTCTCTAGGCACTAATAAAATCTATTACGACGAGCCGCAAAATCCGAAGAAGTAGAAAAAATGTGGAAGTTTATACTGGCTGATGTGGAATTTGTAGTCGCCTTAGATATAACGAAGAATGGATAGTATGCTACATGCAAGGTCATTTTCAATTGCACCTCTTCTCTTTAACTAATTTAAATTTTAGTGACACTTCAAAACTCTTATATAAA
The DNA here is from genome assembly GCA_031002005.1 of Vandiemenella viatica. Lineage (NCBI taxonomy): Eukaryota > Metazoa > Arthropoda > Insecta > Orthoptera > Morabidae > Vandiemenella > Vandiemenella viatica. The sequence continues at coordinate 59,926,008 of JARYHS010013631.1, read as the reverse complement.
ATCTTTGGTTAGAAGATTTAAATAATACTTCTAACCAAATATGGGAAACTGTATTTTTTTTTTTTTTTTGCTGTCGTCAGTCTTTAGACTGGTTTGATGCAATCCTCCATCCCTTCCTATCCTGTGCTAACCTCTTCATTTCTACATACCCCTTACAACCCACGTCCTCAATTATCTGCTTCATATATTCTAATCTCTGTCTACCTCTACAGTTCTTACCTTCACTGTTCCCTCCACTAACAAATTAACCAATCCAGCATGTCTCAAAATATGACCTACCAGCCTGTCTCTTCTTCCTGTAAGCTTCTTCCATAAACTTCTTTTCTCACCCATCATTTCCAAAACTCGTTCATTTCTTACTTTGTCTGTCCACCTAATTTTCAGCATTCTTCTGTAGCACCACATTTCAAATTTCTTTCTTTCCGGTATTCCTAAAGTCCATGTTTCGCTACCGTAAAGTGCTGTGCTCCACACATAGAGTTTTAAAAGTTCTTTCTAATTCCTAGATCAATATTTGAAACTAAAAGGTTTCTCTTTTTCATGAAGGCTCTTTTTGCTAGTGCTATTCTGCTTTTAACATCATTCCTGCTTCGGCCATCGGTTGTAATTTTGCTTCCCAAGTAACAGAACTCACTCACTTCTCCTATTGCATCATCCTATTTTTATATTTAATCTGCTAGTATTGGTATCATTTCTGCTACATTTCATCACTTTTGTTTCAGTATTTTGTTCATGCCATTCAATAACTTCTCAATATCCTCAGCCCTCTCTGCTAAACAATGTCATCAGCAAATCGTAGCATACTGATTTTTTCTCCCTGAAAACTTATGCCACATGGAAATTTTTCTTGACTTTCTTCATTGCTTCTTCTACATACAAGTTGAATATTAACGGGGATAGACTACAACCTTGTCTCACACCCTTTTTAACTGATGCATGTCTCTCGTGATTCTCTACTTTTATTACAGCCACTTGATTCTTATATAGTTTATAGAGTATTCTTCTATCTCGATACTTTAGACCTGACTTCTTTAAAATTTTGAACATCTTGTCCCACCTAACATTATCAAAAGCTTTTTCTAAATCAACAAATGCCATAAAAGTATCTTTGTTTTTCTTGATCCGCCCTTCAAGTATTAATCTTAAAGACAGAATTGCTTCCCTTGTACCGCGATTTTTCCTAAACCCAAACTGATCTTCACCTACTATCTCTTCTACTACCCTTTCCATCCTTC
>JARYHS010013631.1:59689633-59923773 GCA_031002005.1 Vandiemenella viatica | reverse complement strand
ATTATGACTGATATGGCAGATTGGTTGGAAGGCATTAGCTCTAGGCGAGGCTAAGGAGTCGGCTGGATCTGTTATTTAACCCATATTGACTGGTTCAAGTCTACTCGAAGAGTGAGAGGGAGTAATGCCACTTTTGTTCCAAAGTTAACGTGTATTTGCGTATAAGTTGACCGGAACGAAACAGCAGAAGGTGACTTTGTGGTAAGCATTTTTATCGAACAGCAAGCTATGCTGGATTGCGTCTGTCTTCATCGACCAAAGCCGTTGCAAGTTATGTATATTCACAGAATACAACAACCATTTCGAAAATACTAATTGCTCTTAATCAAACCGTTAGGTCAAAAACGACCTTTACATAAGAATTATGGAATAGTCTGTTTGTGCCAGTTGCATTTAGACCACCCATACAGGAATGCACAAGTGTCCAGCACGCTACCAACGCCCCCTTCCCTTTTCCACCACGAGTGTTTACCTCAATAAGATATTTCTATGCAATATAATTGTTCTTTTATCTGCTTTTAGTCCATATCTGTCAGCGTAAAACTTCTGAAACTACACATTCAATAAATATAATTACTCCTTGATACACCCTCATATCGTAACACAAGAAAAATCCTGACAGGTAGAGCCATGTGAAACTACCATACACATCTGCTCATCAAATATTAACTCTTCTTGAAGTTGGCTCTATGTCGCCTTACCCGGGGAGCGTAATGTGAAAATCATGTAATTTTAATTTCCCTTCAGTCGATTACCTCTTTCGACCTTCCTCTAAAACTTGCAAAGGTCGGAAAAAATCTAAAAACGAATTTTAAAACAATTAGTCAGAGATAAATTTTCTCCACTTAATTATTTAATTTACAGAACCTTTTTCAACATTGACTCACCAACCGGTATTATAATATATATTTTTATATCCAGAAGATTCCACTACAGCAGAATTTATTGGGTAATTATTTCTTCTAAAATCACAGTTCTATGTTGCTTTCTGTTACTTTTACAAATCTTAATATTTGATGAGTGTTCGGTGTCCTTAAAATTATCTCCCAGTTGCAGGTAAGTTGCGCAATTTTGATTAATATATGTTTTCATTGATTAAGTTCCCTAACCGTTCTTAAAACTCATTTGCAATTACCGAGTGTTTCATAAATGACCGGTATATTTGAAAAATCAATAAAAACTAAACGGGCAGTGATAGAAATACACCGTTTGTTGCAATATGTTTGGGACAACAGTAAATTTTCAGGCAGACAAACTTTCGAAATTAGTTACAATTTTCAACAACAGATGGCTCTGCAGGCGATTTGAAAGATACAGAAGTAAACGCAGTCTGTGAGTTCGCCATTCTGTAAGTCGTCTTTCTGCTGTAAGCGTGTGCTGTTCACAGATTGCAAGTTTGCTATGAAAAAATGGTTTATTCCTTAGAATAATCGTTCTTTAGATTTTTTCAGAATGAAGCGCTATCTGTTGTTGAAAGTTGTAACTAATTTCAAAAGATTGTCTGCCTGAAAATTTACTGTTGTCCCAAGCATATTGCAACAAACGGTGTATTTCTATCACTGCCCGTTTAGTTTTTATTGATTTTTCAAATATACCGGTCATTTTTTAAACACCATGTATATTGCACAGTCTTCCTGGTGAAAATGAATGTAATTAGTGCTTACTAATTAACTTGCTACGTTCGCTTTCTTAACAAATGACCTGTGACGATCTCACTAACATGGCAGTATTACTTTGCCTCGACGAACTAACTTGCCTCTGTCTTCATCGCCCAGAACCATTGCACGTTATATTCACAAAACACAGCAACTAGTTTGATAATACTAACCGAACTAGCTTGGAGTGACTACTAGAAAGTCCTCCTAACACCGAATTATTTCTTTGCCTCAACAATACACAATAAAAGGTGATTTACCAAACTTACTCCCCTCAAGAAAATGACACTCGGACAAACACAGAAAACAGACGCTCACACGCTCTTCCTCTACTCATAAATTTAAATTGGTGAACACATATGCCTCTTCACTGACAAGTTGTGACATCATCCCACACACGCTCGTACTGAAAGAATCCCTAACTACTCGCACACACACACCGGCGCTGACTACTGGTGAAAGATCCCCGCTCTAACTTTGCTCCAGTATTTATAACTTCTGTCTGAACTACTCTATCTGTTGCTGTTTATCGACGTGTCTCAATGGGGCGGTTGTTGCACGGTACACCTAGCTGTGAATTTGATATTGCGCCATGGACTAAACCACTAAACTCACTGTAAAAAAGCCTAATATTGGTCCTTGTTCTTCTTAATAAAGCTCTAGAACCGTCGCAACCTGTATGCCTCATTTACCAGGTAGGATTATGAGAATAGGTAATACGATGTCATCATGGATATGGCCAGCGCGCAGGTACAACGTGATCTAGTTTCCAGCATTAACTACTGTCGTTAGTGTTTGGACACAGTTTCGAGTACCAGTAAGGGATGGACTCCGATTCGATGCTTCGATTGAGGTACCACCCACCGCAATACAAGTGAAAGTCCCCACGTTTTGAGACGTTGCAGAAGGTATCCTGTTCGACCCCAGTTTGGAAACCATATTGTTAAAATGATACCTCCAGCGGCTATATTCTCTGTTCAGAATGCCTTTCTATCACTGCAATGACTTCTCCTCACTATTATTGAGAGTAAACGATTCAAGCACTAGGTAATACTACTTGTTTTTATTCCGCAAGTCTTGTGTTACCCGGATTGATGCAATTAACATTTAAGCCCATTGTTTTGTCCTGGTATTAATTTTTCATTGTAAATGTAAGTGTTCAAAGGTAATTTAGTATATTTTACTCAAACGCCTGTATTTGATCGGGTCCGTGGAGAGGTGTTTGGTAATTTTTGGATCTACTTTTTTTCTCAATAAGTGCTTAGTTTTTCAGAATGCTCTCTTCAAGGCTTTTCATTTGTCAAACCACCACACACACACACACACACTATATATATATATATATATATATATAATATATATGGGCGTGAACTCGATTCAGCAAAGACTGCTTGGCTATCTCTGTCTCCACTAGCGAGGGTACTGCTTACTTGGTATTTAAGCTATAAGAAATCTTTAGTACGCATTTTCTCGTAGATTAAGGCCCATCTCATAAAATTACTTGAATCTGGTCTACGCGGATGCTAATTGAAATTGATGTTTACTAAGTCTGGCAGTCCCTTTGTAGGTAATGTCATGATCAAAGTGATGAACATTTTTGTCCCTGGTTTCATTTCAAAGTTATCGGTAAAAAATTTAGGTCGAAAATTTTGGTTATTACTTTCTTAACATGCTAATAACAGTTAAAGGTATTGTCCTTACAAAAAAAAAAAAAAAAAAAAAAAAAAAAAAAAAAAAAAAAAAAATAATAATAATAATAATAATAATAATATAATAATAATAATAATTGACTAACTAATTTTTTTTCGACAATTATCATGATACTTAACCTTAACAGTGGATTGGTGAATTAATTATTAATCAGTCTCTTTGGCTTTGCTACGTTACGGCCGTCTTTTTGGCTGTAGAGACTGAATATACGATACTTATACAAAAAGCCTACAGATACCTTTGGGATAGTCATATTTGGCTGTTACTATTTCTAGCAGATATTAATTTTCCTCTCCACTCCACATAACATTTTAGCCCGGAACCTAACTTTCAAAACAAAAAAAAATCAACATACACGGTTCCACAGTTTCAAAGCTTTGCCAGATTGTGGGCAAGGTCCGAATTTAAGAACTGGTTTTATTTTTCTGCTATGGCAACAATTAACGCAGCATTACAAAACAAATCTGAGATTTTAAGTGGGACTCTGAGCTTCCAAACCGTTAAAAACTGTATCAAAATTTGCCCAGTGCCATTTACATGTTTCCCGAACATACAAACAGACACAGCTACGATATAGATTGAAAATATTACTAGCTTTTACCTTCAGCTTAGAACTCAGGGGTGTAGACCAATTCAAGATATTAACGGAGGAAAAGTCGAAATTTATGAATTTATTATTAAATCAATAATTTTTTATAATTTTTAAAAATATTTTCATCTAATGTTACTGGTGTGGAAACATCTTATGCAAAAATCAGCGAATCCATCGAAGAAAAATAAATTTGTAATCAAATGAATTTTTTTTAAATTAATTGGAAATGTTAGAACCCGGAAATAGCCCCTAGCGAGATTAAAACTCTCACTGATGATTTTTACACTGGCAGTTTATAATATACAGTGTTCTCATCAATAAATACGCATCAGTAGGAACTGAATTGGGGTGTATAATAAACACTTTAAATTCATAAAATTGTTTCGTCTTAGTCTATATCTGCATCAACACATATACTTTGCGATTCACAGAATTTTAGGTGGCAGAGAATGCTTTGCTCCTAAACTAAAATACTCTGCGCATTCCAGTCCTGAATGGCACGAGAGAAGGTACTCGTAGCATCAGTGCGGCATCTTATTTCTCTAATCTTATCTCTCCTGTCATTGTGGCCCAAATAGGTAGGTGGACGAAGTATTTCATCGCACTCGTAAATGAAATGGGTGTACGCATGTTTACCAGTAAGTTCAAACGGAACCTACGTCGTCTGTCTACCAGGAGCGCTAGGCGATATTTTATAATAACCATTTCATAAACGAAACACACAATCCAAAGGTTGGTTGGATCCTCCCAAAAGAGAAATACTAAGCCCTTGTGTTAGGGGCAGGACTGCCAGTTCCTTTCTTCAGAGACCTACAGTGTAACAAGGAATCCGTAGCTCATACGATTAAACACTATTCTTAAAAATTCCTGACCCCACCAGGATTTGAACCCGGGACAGGACCATATAAATATTAAATGAAGCCCCCTAACAACTGAGCTATCACACAGCTTACACACTGAAATATTCTTCAATTAACATTTTTCTTTTTCTTCTACTTTTTCACCTTTTCTCAATATTTTTGGGGGTCATTGTCTACGGAGAGTTTTAGTAATCGTTGGCATGGTCAAATTTGGAGCTTTGATTTTGTGTCCGCATGCCCTTGTTGACGCCAAGCATTTTATACTTACTGCCTGGTTGTACTAATAGGTTTGTAGTAATTGGGAAAGTGAAGTGTTGCCATCTGTCTGTGAAACTTGTAAGTATGTTCTATGTGTGGTAAGTGTGTTTTTTGTTTGTAAAATGTGAAGTTTATGAGGTGGAAATTGAAGAACGTTCCGGCTTGATGACTGGTAGCTCAGTTGTTACGGAAGTTCGGTGTCCGGTGTCCGGTCCAGGGTTCAAGTATCGGTGCAGCAAGGAATTTTTATGAGTAGTTTTTTATTTAATGAGTTGCGCCAGGACAGTCAGTGGTTCGGTTACGACGTTAAACTTTAGGTCCAAGAGGAAAGGAATTGGACGTTATAGCTCTGACTCAATGGCTTAGTAAGTCTCCTTCGGGAGGATCCAACCAACCTTCCGGCTGTGGAATTAGTTAGTTTTAGTTTGGTATGACATTTATTACGCCCCAGTGTAAAAAATAAATGAATTTAGCAACATATATTTAAATCACTAGCATCTATCACTTTAAAAATTATCGATAGCAATATTTGAGGGATATTAGTTACCAATAAGCATTATTTATTTATGCCATACTTAGAGTGCAACTCCATCGTTTTAGGGTTACGTTGCTTTGACCAAAAGAAACCTAAAGTTATATTAAATTATAAAACACATCTAAAAAATCCTAGAACGTAGTATGCACAAAATTACATTCTTTGAAATCCAGCTATATAAATACAAGAAATTATTTATGATTTATGACTTGGTTTTACACGACCAAGGAAATTTAATTGGATACTTTAGGCACTTACGGGTTCAAAACGGCAGATGGTTCGCTTTACGGTTATTTGGAGCTTACGACGTTTTACTTGTTGTCTGGATTCAATTATTGCAAATACAAGACCTCAAAAACTCATTTTGGGGCGAGTAAGTTTGTTATTCTGCGTCTGACTAGAGATAGAAAGGGCCCTCGTTCGAATCCCTTTCTCTGTTGTGGCTTTTAACATCCTTAACACGACACCATGCCGTGTACTGTGAAGTACGCTAGAACGCTAACGTGGTTCGGATTCCACGTTAAGCTGTAGGTCTCCTATACCAGGTAGGATTACCGGGTTAGGTTAGTTAGCCACGACGAGGGAGATACTACGCGGCGAGTCGAAAAATCTCTCACCTGGTGGCCGAACAATACTTCCGGATCTCCCGGCCTACAATGCCAAACGGTGATCCTAAGTCATACGTAAATTTGAGTTACCACCAAGACGATAACGTTCGTTCTTTCTCAATGCTGAAATAGAAATCTCAGACTATTAATGAACTCATAGAGATTTTTTACAAGTTAACCAAATAGAGATGATAGCATTTAGCAGCGAAAAATATATTTATTCCCTGCAATAATATAGGAGTCACATTTCGGCAATAATAAGTTCACCGTGAAAATGAGCCAGTTGATGATTACTTGAAGGCTCTTTTGGCTCTCTCTTAGGTCTATTCGGTTGACTTGGGCAGATAAATTGTGTTTAAAGGAGTTAACTATTGCTTCAAAATAGAAGTCAACCCTGTAAACACGCCCCGAAAATTACCTTATCTGCTCGAAGGACACGCCACCGGCCGGTATTCAAAGATACACAACGAGTTTAAGTGTACCTAAGGCGTGGTAATACATTTTAGTAACTGCAGAAAAACTCACGACAGCAAAATCGTACATACCGTATACAAAACATGGTTTAATCACAAAACAAAATTTCATGCGGCAAGAAGCCACCAATAAAGAAAAGCGCAGAACCTATCACGTCTTAGAATCAACGATACTTGAAGTGCCTAGCATCAAGTACCATCCAAAAAACAACAGACAATATTTCTGCAGCAATCAGTAGAACAGAAATTTTGGAGTTGAAAACTGCTCCGTGTACTCTGCAGAAAATACTACACAACCTTCACCTGCTGCTCGATCACGAAAATATGTGTGTGCCAAATGAATCAGAAAGCGCACTAAGCTAGCTGAGAAATAAAAAAAACTTGCACAACCTATTTTTTGTGGTTGGGGATTTTCGACTGGTCGACGTCGACGTTATTAGAAGCAGTACAGGGGAGTATGGGAGGAATTAAGAAATATTTTTTCCGTGGAAGCATTCAGGTAATCGCCTGGAGAGATTTGGGAAAACCATGGAAAACCAAATTGAATGGCCGGACGGGAAATCTGCCAACGCGTCAGAACTGAGTGCTACCGCCTATTCATCAGGCTCGATCCCCAGTGATTTAGATCTCGTTGATGCTCGTATTAGACGTGAGAGGATTGTAAACAAGGGATGGGAAAGATATCGGCCATGATACTTCGAAGGAACCACCCTTGCAATTGCCTGCACTGATTTCGCGAAAAAATTTGGAAAACCGAATGCTGAAAGGTCAGACAGTGACTTGAACTCACTCCCTCCCACCATTCACGGCTGCAACATCTGCGCAGATCGCAACCAATCCTGCATAGCAGGTTTACAGACATTACGCACCGGATTCAATAATCACAACTCAATACATAAGTTGTCCCATGTTTCCGTTCACAGACTTCTGTTTGGCATCTTTGTTACAAAAAAAAAAAAAAAAAAAATCACCTCAGGGGTAGAAGAGCTTAGTTTCGCTTCCGTGGAATAACTATGGGCAGTAACGTCGATCGTCGATCTCATCCATTTTTGTCACCTATACATCTCCAAACACCGATATCCTATTATTGGACTGAACTACTACAGGGCGTTCGCCGGGAAACGCAACCCACTGTTAGCGCTACAAGGAAGAAACTGCTCCCGGCGAGCGAGCGGTCAGCTTCCGGCATTGTTCGACCGTCGGCCGCGGACTATTTCATAATAATTACGCTTCATAAACTTCGTAAACTTGTAAGTGCTAAGCATTTAAATGTGACGTAATTCATTAGCTTACCTTATAAAAGATGCTGGAAGTGTTGACCCTCTTGTGTAAAGCACATTTCACATCTTCTGAACATATTTCGAGACACACGCTGCCCTAACTGACTTAATGATTTTTTGGGTGACTGTTCTAGACGAAAAGCGATATCGTCAATTTTCTCCTCTGTGAGAATATGGTTGACCGATAGTCTCTTTTTGTACAAAAAATGAACCCGTTTCTCTTACTTTTTTAACCAGACGCAGAATTGTTGATTTAGCTGGCAGTAAAGCGCCAGGAAATTCGCGACGAAATTTACTGCGACTTCTTCTTCACATATGTATCGTAGAGAAATATTCTATGTTGCAAACTGTAACGTACCATAATTTTTACTCACACTCAAACACGGTACAGATTAGTAAGAGTATGAAGCCCCAAACCAGCCAAACCGCAAAGAAACGTTTATTCACAACACTGATTAATAAGAGACTGAAGTCACAAACTAGCTACAATGCAAAGAAACCGTTCTTAACAATGTAAGGGTCCCATTATACTGCGTCACTGCACTGTTGGGGCAGCGGAGTGTTAAACAGTGCGGTGATTCACGGTGCCGTGTGGCGGGACTTGCTGGCCCCACTGACCGAGCAAGTTGCCGACGGCAACAGACTGGGAGGGTAGCGTTTCCCGGCGAACGCCCTGTAAAAGGCAAGGATTGCCAGGTTCGTGGAGCATGACGTATTTGAGCTACAGAAAACCTGTCACCGGACGAAAAAATTTGTTAGAAAGAATAGCATACGTGATGCAGTAATGGCCATAATTATGCAGATGGACATACATCAATGAAACGACCTGCTTTCCAGGCTAGAGAGGACCTAAGCCTCATTGGTGAGAGACCGGTTTAACGGAGCTTAAGCGAACAGCAATCTCTAACCACCCCAGCAAGGTTATCACGCATGACATTAACAGGCTACTAAATACTTCACCACGGGTAATAGTCGCTGGAGATATTAGGGCAAATCTCCGTTGCTGGATTTTGCAGTGTCAAGACTCTAGCTCCACTACATTATTATATGAGAACCAGGTGAAATATAGGTCCTCCTCCACTACAGGAGGAAACATCCGGACGAATTATATATTTCGTAGACTTCTACAGGAGCATTACAAACACCAACTATCTAAATTACGTAAACGGTTACTATTCAGGATACTTCCAATAAATATTAAACACTGTATGTATACGACAAAACGAACAAATAAAAAATTCAGAACTATGGATATGCCGACCATGGTAGTGCATGGGCCACGTGAACCAGTTTAAATTCGGTCTCGGAAACGGTTGGTTTTAATTGTGTATTGCGTCTACCATGTGTTTCCTATACTACTGGAATAACTTGCAAATATTTCCTTGACGTAGGACGATATTTGGAATAACCACTTGCATCATCATAATAAATTTTTTACTTCATACTTTTAAAACATTTTCTACTAATTTGAAATGTTTATTATTTTTGATTAAAAGCATTTCACAAACGACTGTTACATTTATATTCACACAAAGCAAAGAAATCAAGTATGCAACATGTCTGAACTTTAATATTAACTAAATATTATTAGTAATATTAATATTAACTAAAATAAATTCACGAGCTTCTTCATTTCCAAAGCAAAACATTGATTCACGTCCAAACAAATGCATAAAATAGGCGTATTAACATCAAAATGATATAAGACATTAAAATACATACCGAAACAAATTACAACATAAAAATATCACAATTTACATATATTCAAAAAGTATATAAATTTCAGTTAGCTAAATAAGTGACGTTAAGTACGATTTATGACTTAGTTGTGCGTGAGCATTGAGAGTTAATGTAATCCTACGGGCATTGATAGGTCTATAACAAAATTTTCGAAGGATAGCTCTCGTGATAATTATTTGTAGCTCAAATTACCGCTTCTCTGCATGTTGAATTTAATTCTTTGTCAGCAGTCATATGGCTATATAATATTTATTCACCTCTTTCCTTCGTATAGACAAGACTGTTCTTATGCTGCAGCGAAGGACATAGAATTATGCTATCATATGTTCAAACATAAGACTGATATGACCGATGTACTGTACATGGTAGAATAGTGAAGTCATACTTGGCCGGCTGTACATCAAATAAATTGGATAGTCCCCGCACCACTCAATTCGCTTCCATCTTCTAAGCTTTAATATTGAGTTTCACCCATCGTATTAATTTTTATAGTTTAATCATCTCTTATTGGTTATCTCCGTTCCCGGGAGTGACTTTTGGAATTTCCAAAGGGAGCATCGTGTATTCTTGCAAGGAAGGGTCTGCTCGTCATTGAAGTGGATAATTTGCCCTTGGATTTTGGTTTTCTTTGAATTTCGGGGGTTGATGCCACCCATTCGCATTGCCTACCCGTTTGTTGTCTCCAGCAGGTATCGGGTCAATTCCGCCAGTCCGTTCTCACTCGAACGATAAATCTCGTTCACTGTCTTGCCTCCATGTTGTAATATCTCGCCAATACTCCCGTATAGAATAGTAGTAGCTGATTTTAACATATAAATATTATACAAGCGGAGAAGGATTCGTAACAACTTTTCATCTTCTTAAATGATTTAATTAAAATGTTTATTTTAATTGAGGGTTATATGTGGGCCATCAAACTGTACAGAACAAAAATAAACGAGTGACGAAATATTAAATACCATTGTTTGGAAAACAAAAGTACTAATTGCGGATGGCGAAAAGTTTAAATGCTATTTAAAGAAAAAAATGTCGATTTACCAACTTGTCTCGTTTCAAGGTGATGTTAGATGCACACATTCCCATCAGATACGAGCGTAGTCAACAATTCGTAAACGAGTGAATCGCAAACCGTTGCCATTGCAAAATATTGCACACAGCGTCCCGAAATCATTCCTCAAAAATCGGAAGCTAGACTGTAGGAACAGGCTGGCGAAATACTTGCAGTGAAGCAGGCATCATTTTAAAACTTGGACATTTAAAGAGTCTAAGAATAGTTTTAGTGATGAAACACAGGAATAGCAGCACAAAAAATGGTCATCATCTTGAAGGCACTGACACATAAACCTGATTGTCAATTAATTCGTAATTTTTTTTATCTGCTTAACGTCTCTATAACAGCGAGGTCTTTTAGAGACGGGGACGGATGGGGGGCAAGGAATGGGAAGGAATTCGGCCATGACCTTTTGAAGGAAGCATCCCGGCATTTGCCTGGATGATTTGGGAAACCATAGAATACCCAAATCTGGATGCCCAGACTAATTCAAAAAGAAGTTATGCTGCTGTTTCACAAGGACCAAGATAATCTTAGTTCAACCGGTAGATGAAACAGATAGCCTTTACAACCGCTTCGTATAATCAACCAAACGCAGCCCCCTCAATACCTTGGTATACGCAGGAAACTAGGATTTTTTATGGCTTTACGCCTCGTCGAAATCGAGGTCATTAGAGGCGGGATGGGACTGGGAACAGGGAACGGGAATGAATTCGGCCATGGCCTTTGGAAAGAAGCATCCCTGCATTCACCTGGAGTGATTTGGGGAAATAATGGAAAACCCAAATCTTGATGCCCGGACGGGAATTGCAACCAGCGTCCTCTCGAATGCGAGGACAGTACGTAACCGCTCACCCACACCATGTAGGTTTCGGTTTTCCATTTTTTTCCCCTGTCATCAGTCCTTTCGGACTGGCTTGATGCAATCCTTCCTATCTTGTGCTAACATCTTCATCTCTACAAGTCCCTTTCAACCCACGACCTCAATTATCTGCTTCATTTATTATAATCTCTGTCTTCCTCTACAGTTCTTACCTTAGACTGTTCCCTCTACCAGCAATTAACTAATCCAGCATGTCTCAAAATATTACCTACCAGCCTGTATCTTCTTTTCCGTAAGCTTCTTCCACAGACTTCTTTCCTCACCCATCATCTTCCAAAATTCGTTCATTTCGTACTTTGTCTGTCCACTTAATTTTCAGCATTCTGCTGTAGCACCCACATTTCAATATGCTTCTATTTTCCTTCTTTCCGGTATTCCTAAAGTCCATGTTGCGCTACCGTAAAGTGCTGTGCTCCACAACATAGAGTTTTAAAAGGTTTTTTTCTAATTCCTAGATCAATATTTGAAACTAAAAGATTTCTCTTTCATGAAGGCTCTTTTTTAGTGCTATTTCCCTGTTTAATATCATTCTTGCTTCGGCCGTCGGTTGTAATTTTGTTTCCTAGTAACAGAATTTGACTTACTTCTCCAGTTACATTCGATCCTATTTTTATGTTAATCTACTAGTACTTGCTATCATTTCTGCTATATTTCATCACTTTAGTGTTGCCTTGATTTATATTCAGTCTAAAATCTTCCTTCAGTATTTTGTTCATGCCATTCAGTAATTTCTCAATATCCTCATCCCTTTCTGCTAACAAGACAATGTCATCAGCAAATCGTAGCATACTGATTTTTTCTCCCTGAACACTTATGCCAAATAGAAATTTTTCTTTTAGTTTCTTCATTGGTTCCTATACATACAAGTTGAATATTAACGAGGATAAACTACAATCTTGTCTCACACCCTTTTTAACTGATGCTTGCCTCTCATGACTCTCTACTTTTATTACAGCGACTTCATTCTTATATAGTTTATAAAGTATTCTTCTATCTCGATATTTTAGACCTGACTTCGTTAAAATTCTGAACATCTTGTCCCACCTAACATAATCAATAGCTTTTTCTAAATCAACAAATGCCATAAAAGTATATTTATTTTTCTTGATCCGCCCTTCAAGTATTAATCTTAAAGCCAGAATTGCTTCCCTTGTGCCGCAAGTTTTCCTAAACCCAAACTACTATGTCTTCTACTACCCTTTACACTCTTCTGTATATTATTGTGGTCAGTAATTTTAAAGCTTGTGATGTTACACTAATGGTGAGATAATTCTCACATTTGTCGGCTTGTGCTTTCTTTGGAAGTGTGAAGATGATATTTTTTTTATTAAAATCAGTTGGAATTTCTCCTGTTTTATAACTTCTTGATATCAGCTTGAATATTCTTTTGACTAGTTCTTCGCCTAGGGATTTAAGAAGTTCTGCAGAGATCTCATCGATTCCAAGTGCCTTATTTGCTTTCAAGTCAGTCAGAGCTCTATTAAATTCTGTCCTTAAAACAGGATCTCCTAAGTCATCAATGTTAACATCGTCTTTCCTTTTACATTACGCTATTGTCTTCCCCGTCACACAGTTTCCCAATGTATTGCTTTCATCGATTAGCTCTATCGTCTGAGCTTACAATAGGTTTCCCATGGGCAGCTTTAATGTTCACACCTCTTTTCTTCATTTCTCCAAAATTCGGTTTGATGTTCCTATATGCAAATCTATTTTACCTACGACCATTTCCTTTTCTACTTGTTTACACTTTTCTTATAGCCAATTTTCTTTTGCTTTTTTGCATTTCCTGTTTATTTGATTTCTAAATTGCCTGTATTTCCCTCATCCTGCTTCAATCTGAACATTTTGTTCTCCTCTGATCCATGAGTTCCACAATATCTTCTGTGATCCAAGGTTTTCCCAAAAGCCTAATGTTTCTTTACCGCCTTTCATTATTTCGGTCTTTAAAGCAATTCATTCATCCTCGGTTGAGTTAATTTCAGAGTTACTTCTTAGACCTAAGTTTACAATTTCTGCAAATTTTTCTATCATACTAAATTGTTTCAGTTTATTCACTAAGCTAATTCTGCTTCCTTAATCGCTTGAATTCGAGCCTGCACTTCATTACTATCAAATTATGGTCAGAGTCTATGTCTGCTCCTAGGTACGCTTTACAGTATAGAACTTGATTTCTGAATATCTGTTTGACCATGATATAATCCAGCTGATATCTGCCTGTGTCCCCAGGACGTTTCCAGGTGTGTATCCTTCTTGCATGGTTCTTAAACAATGTATTTGCCACTACTAGCTTATATATTTCACAAAATTCTAACAACCTGCTTCCTCGCTCATTTTTTTTTTTTTTTTTTTAATTTTTAAATGGCTTTTGGCTTGGAGGCCATACAGCCAACTGAAGTGTATTTTGAATCATCCAGTGTATTTCATTGCTTCACAGTGTATTATTTTTCCAAGACACAACACGATGTACATAACATAGAGACAACACATACACTAAACACCCATGCCCTCGGCCGGACTCGAACCAGCGACCTTCGGCACGTGGAGCTAACACTCTAGCCCCTACGCTACCGAGGCCGGCACTCGCTCATTTCTTTCTCGTAGACCAAAACTTCCTACAGTATTCCCCTCTTTTCCTTCTCCCGCTATTGCATTCCAATCACCCATGATTATTAGATTTTCCTCCCCCTTCACATATTGGATTAATTCTTCAATTTTAGCGTATATTTTTTCTATTTCTTCGTCTTCTTCCTGTGACGTTGGCACATACACGTGTACTGATTTGGTTTGGACGGGCTTAGTTTCTAACCTCATCAAAATAATCCTGCCACTAAACTGTTCATAATAACCTACCCGTTTCCCTACTTTCTTGTTAATTACAAATCCCACACCAGTGACTCCATTGACAGCTTGTGTGCTAATTATCATGTGTTCCCAGACCAGTAATCCTGTGCGTCCTTCCATTTAATCTCACTAATCCCAACAACATCTAACGTAAGTTGTTCCATCTCCCTTTTTAAGTTTTCTAACCTACCTGCCCTATTCAGACTTCTAACATTCCACGTTCCGACTCATAGAATGTTTCTATCCATTCTGATGACTCCCCCCTGAGCAGTCCCCTCCCGGAGATCAGATTGGGGGACTATTTTACCTCCGGAATATTTTACTCAGGAAGACACCATCATGATATATGTAATTTGAGAGGAATACGTGTCCTCGGGATACCCTTTGGGTCTTTAATGCAGTGGTTTCCGGTTGCTTTTGCATCCCCATGCCGTTGATCATTTCTGATTCATCCGCCTTTGGGTGCCGTTTCCAGCCCCAAGGGCAAGAGGGTGCCCTGAACCGCTCCCTGCTCTTCCACCCTCCTTTCGGAGGCTCTCTGGCAAGCAGTAGGTAATTCCTTATACCGGGAATCTTTCAGTCGCCAGAGCCTCGTCCGTGCAAACAGTGTGCACTACGTGAATGAGAGGTTGACATTTGGTTGTAAAAGGCTAGTATAATCTCTCCCAAACCCTTACACCCTGATTATACTTATTTTATCAAAATAAATGTATGTTACAGGTATCAGGAAAAGAAAGCTAATAACTAAAAATATAAGGTGACAAACCAGCTGGACATAAATGATGTCTATGTAAAAGGACTCTACAGCTAAAAGAATATAATATCTGTGTGTGATTAATGTGAAAATCATCATTTTTCACGATAACTGTGAATATCCTGAATTATATGGAACACTTAGTAAAGACGGCTAACTCGTACTGCTCAGAAACATGATACAAACTTCGAATACTACGGGGAGGTTTCTTACTTGAAGATTAGTTAGGCAGCCTATTCGTTCTGAAATTAGATTCGCATTAGTGCCTGCTTGCGTGAAATTGCCTGGCTGAAACTGAGCAACCGAACCAGAAGTCGTATGGTGGAGACAGTAGTGTGGCTGAGTTATGAAGGCTCTGTTGTAGCATTAATTATGTTATAAGAGTGATGAAAGGTGAAATATCTTTAATTCAACCAGACATTTCCAAAACTTTAGCACAATGCATTCTTGGTTCGCAGCCGGATAATGACTGCCGTTTTCCTCATTTTCTTCCCTCAGCACAAAACATCTTTCATGTTTTGGACGATGTACAACTTACTAATTTTCAGCAAAAAATTAAATATGTATTTCCAAAGTGTTCCAGTTTTTGTTATTTTCATGATTACTTAATTGAGCTCTGACATTAAAAAACAAATTATAGATGGTGTAATGTACCAGTTACAAGTATTCAAAACGCTTATTTTTGGCGGCACCAGGTATCACCATCTCCCAAACTTCATATTTCATTGATTCAAATCACAGACAGCAATACTTACGAACACCCCAACCTACCAAGTTTAATTTCCAAAGCCGCTGACTTTGAGGCGCAGCTTCTTCCATTACGGCGTGGATGAATGGGTCTGCTTCCTTTGTTCCTCTTAACTATCAGTTGTGTAGACTTTTATAATAACAAAGCGGGCACAGTGACCTCTCAATTCAGATCGAATAATCAGGTCTTCTGATAGCACGGTTCCGAAGGAATGTTCTGTCCTTTGATTCAGCACCAGGTAATGTAAAAATGGCTGGTACCTGCATTTCAGCTTATGGTGTTGACTATAAACATTTATTTTCAGAGAATGAAAACAATACTACATAAGCGAAATAACAAGTATCCATGAATTCTCTTATGTACACGCGGACCACTAAACCTTGCATTCAATATACCTGCTCAGATCCCATACAAAAAAACCTAAATGTGTCGAAATGCTTTCAAACCCTATTATGTTTGGTGCTTACGAAGTTAATATCACAGTAAAATACATTAATGGTGAAGAGAATCTTTAAATAGGTGGGTACACAAAAAACTACAGACTCATGTTATACCTACAACTTCACAGTGTTTTTTTCTGTGATCAAGATCCGTATCGGATACAATTAATCTCTCATTTGAAAGAATGAAATTTGTTAATACCAAAAGTGCTTTAGATGTATCATTTAAAAAAAAAAAAATACCTGTGTCGTTTTGATACTACTGTAGAATATGTTTCAATTTCGTCATTTTGTTAAATCTCAGAAACTACACATTTCACAAACAAAAATACACTT
This sequence comes from Vandiemenella viatica, assembly GCA_031002005.1. Lineage (NCBI taxonomy): Eukaryota > Metazoa > Arthropoda > Insecta > Orthoptera > Morabidae > Vandiemenella > Vandiemenella viatica. The sequence goes on along the minus strand of JARYHS010013631.1, from coordinate 59,907,009 downwards.
ATCATATGCAACACAAGTAACACGTTTTTGCAGACAGATGGCAACACTTATCTTCCTCCATTAAACTAGGTTCCTTGCAGAATGAGGGGAAGTCGCCAATCCGCCTCTGAAGCAGGCGTGCTGACTAACCTTCACGTCCAGGATGTAGAAAGTCATGATCACCAGTACTCATGACTCTAAGATGCCTCATCAGTTCATGATTGAAAGTGGCTGATAAAAGATTATGTGCCACGGTTTTCTATTTCTCTTACAGCCACACAGAAATAGCAAAGGCGTAACACCCTAACAAATATGAGTGATTATGCTGTCAATAGTACCCTGAATACTGAAGATATTATGATTTGCTCGGAATGTGCGAACTGTCATCAGCAGCGTATGTATATTGGTGAGAGAAAGAGCATCAGGAGTGAAAAGCGATAGGAAGTGAAGACTGTAATCATTCGGTGATATGAAACCAATTTCAGATTTCTCAGAAAGGCGCGTACACAGCAAATTAAAAAATCAATGCATTTTTATTTTAATAAACCATTTGCAGAAAAATTGCTTGATAAGTTTCTTTCACGTGTCTGAGCATCATGTGTTGAGAGAATTAATAAACGACTCAGAACAGTCACCGTGGTGGATGAGCGGTACCGTTCTGGCCCTGCATTCGGGAGGATGCCGGTTCGAATCCCCGCCCGGCAATCCTGATTTGTGTTTTCCATGGTTTCCCCAAACCATTCTAGGCGAATGCCAGGATGGTTCCTTCAAAATTGGAATCACTCATTTACTCACCTCGATAGCTATTGGCTCGAGAACGGTGTCACGTGTCAGCCTTCGTTCGCAATACAGCAACATGGGCTACAATTAGAAGAAATTCATGGTTATGTCCACAATTTAATAGCTAAGCAATTGCAACCAAATTAATTGCCATTATACATTTATTAAGTTTGCTTTTCGTAGCGTTTTGTAGTTAAAAAAAAATATTGATACATTTTGCGGCTGAAAAAACTTGGATCTGTTTTTCAGTAGCATCTTACTAATGAAAGCAACTTAATAAAAAACTTTAAAAAAATTAAATTATTCATGGTTTCTGCTGTAACAACGATTGCCAATTGTCATTCCGGCTTAGGATAAATTTCAGTTAAATTAAAACTTTCACTAATGTTGTTGCTTGACAAAAGTTTATGCATTACAGTTTATTTGCTATTTAGGTGTTTTACGGACCACTTTCGTTAATGGTCTTTGTTCATGTTCGCTATAAGTGAGTTATTAGGTTATTTTAAGTGGACATTAGACAAAATATGTTACCGAATTAACTACTCTGGCAATTCATTTCCTCAGAGTTGCTCAATTGATTAAGAATATGGAATGAGTATTAAGTTTTCTGGCTGTTACAGGTACTATGCCCAATGATTACATAATGAGTGTTTGCCCAATCTCAATAAAGAAGAAGAAGAAGAAGAAGAAAAAAAAAAACGTGATGCTTTGAAAGCAAACAGAATTTTTTTAAATTTTACAGAGTGAACTTTAAGGGCCAAATACAAGCCAATTTTCTATTGAAGCAATTATACGATTGCGCTATCGTATCTATTCGTCTTTAATACCTACCTCTATTAATGCTTCTAAGTTCTTCTAGCTCAAGAGATTTTATTCACCATGACACACAGGTCAAGTTTATATTTGATCAAATCAAGTCAACCTCTCATAAATTTTCAACCTCAAACCTGGAACTATTCTAGACCAGTGACGATACGCAAAAAACAGGCACGGAGCTTACACTGGTTCATTAATATGTTGCATAAGAATCTTCTAAAATCACATTATTATTAAAATTTGAAGCTAACCTAACAATCTCTCATGCCCTTTTCTTTTTAGGCTTCTAGCTTTTCGCAACGTCGACGTCGAGGTCATTAGAGGCGGAATGGACTGTGGACAAGGTACGGGAAGGAATTCGGCCATGGTCTTTTTTGAAGGTACCATTCCAGCAGTCACCTGGAGGGATCTGGAGAAATTTTGGAAAATCCAAATCTGGATGGCCGGACGGGGATTCGAATCTACGTTCTCCCGAATGTGATGACAGAACGTTATCGCTCACCCATGTCCTTAATTACCTGTGGTCTAAGACCTGTTATACGGTAACACACATGCAAATTAGACTACGGGTGCTTTTAGAACTACAATTAAGTAATGGAGTTAAAAAGATTGTTGATCAAAGTTGCTATTAAGCTTGAGGAAAGGAAAAAAAAATAGGTCAAAAAATGCCTGTACATCGTTTGGTGAACGTACATTATTATCGGACGCTTTTAGCCTGGAAACTGTTTCTACAACCAAAATTGTCTAATAATAAAAGTACACGTTACAAACTTTTAACTTACTTTAAAAAACAATTTACTGTATTAAATCTTAACATATTCTATCAAAAGGCTGCTTCTTAGTTAAGGAATAAATGAATTTACCAACTGTTATGCTTTTTGTAAGATGAGACTAAAACATTTCACTGCAATATAATTCCCAGTTTGTTTCTAATAGTTTTTTGTTCTTTCTGTAATATGTTTTGAGGCCGCTTGTGTAATTTTCTGTATATAAACGAGCTTTAGTGAAATTGTTGCCCAATGCTCCGCAGTTGAAACTTCCCCTGTTCCAAGTGTTTGTTGTGAAAAACAGCATCTAACGTATAAATGCTAATTTAATGTTCTAATCAGTACGTGACCCCAAAGATGCAGAATCGAGTGTTACTTTTGTTCAATTCATGTTTGTCAAAAGATAAAAGCTATCAGAATGTGTCAGGCTGATGTGACAAGAGGTGATCTTTAACCTAGGAGTGGAATGTTTGTGGGTGTTCCAGGAATAGTGACGGTGGTAGATTGTTGGATTGCTGCGGGCTGCCATCCATTATAATGGTCCGCATATTTGTCGCCTGCCGATAAATTGGTCCGTGTTTGATACATGGACCGTAATTTCGCGGCCCGATGATTACGTGGCGTGCATTCCCCCTTTTCATACCTCTCACCTGAGCAACCACCACGCTCCAGGCGATGTAAGAATGCACTCACCGAGTCTGGTAACGCTAGGCTCTGACATTCAGTAGGTCGCGGGTTCATATCCCCTTCCCGCCTTCATGATTTTGGTTTTACAGGCTTTCCCAAAATGTGCCCTGGAAAATGTCAGAGAAGTTCCTCTTCAAAAAGCCATGTTCAAGTTGCTTCTCGTACCTTGCACACAGTTTATTCCCGTCTCCAATGGCTTAGATATCAACAAAGCGTGTAGCACTAACAAAATAGGGTGAAAAATAATTCACTATATACTTGTGGGTGCAACACTGTGAAAAAGAATGATTCCCTTACTTTCCATTTAAATTATTTTTGGAGTTCTGAATAAGAAAATTTCTCGTACACCCACATGAGTTACAAGGACTCGCTTTGTAGTGGTTATGCCAAACATAAATGAAACATTTGTCCTAAAACTTACACATAAGTTTACCAAACTTTACCTCAGTGATGCATAGCTCAATATTTAAACCTCTTTAATTGGTTATAAATGGTTTATTTGTTTAACTGGCTTAAAAATTTGTGTCGTATGACGTCTTAAAGAATTTATTTCAGACACGAGAGAAGTCTGTAAATGTTTTCCTATAGTAGCATATTTTTTTTCTGTAAGGATAAATAATTTTACAAAACGTTTAAATAATTGGTATTTGTTTGTAAAAAAAATTTTTTTTTAGAAATTTCATTTTTCATAGGATCATTTTGCCAACATTGAAAATAAAGCCTTCATAAGTGGCCTGACGCAAAAGAATCTATCCTCCGTTCACCTGAGAATTTGCTAAGAGTATGGCAATAGCTGTTTGCTTTATGGTGTTGGAAACAATATCTGTGCCTGGATTTTTTTTTTTAATTTTACCATTGGCTTTCAGTACCACTGTCCATGGAAGGAGTTCGAATTTGAACCATCTTTTCTTAGCATAGAAAGGATTCATTTTTTTTTTTTTTTTTTTTTGTGTCTCTACTCTTTCACAAAGATAAAACGAATCAATTCTTTGGAAGACGCCTTCCGCGGAGAGAAGGCCGCAATTGCACCTCTTCCTGAAGAGAATTTCCCCAAATACTACCAACCATTGAAATATTTTTGGCCTATCTTTTGAAAGCAGAATGTTGTGATTTTGGAAGTAAACAGCAAATTAATGTATCAAGCACGTAACTATCGTCACTTTAATGGCTTTGGACTACATGTTGAAACATTTTAGAATTATTCTGAATGTTTTTAGTGTAGAATTTACAGAAGTAAGCAAGTTCTTTATGGTAGTAATTCAAGATTTGGTCAGCAGGGTACGAGAACTAGTGATGCACAATCAATCAACACTAGATAGTATACTGTAACGAGACTGCTGTGTCAGACTCGTACAATGTTTTAAATAGTAACAATAATTCATATTGAAAGGAGGGTTGAAACATTTTGCTCCAGAGTGCACAGAGGGACGGTATTTTTGCTTTAAGTCTGGAGGGAGACACCTGTTACGGTGAATGCGACCCCTTTCATACCTTAGCTGAGTAGCAACATATTTCACAATAGCGAGGGAAGGCCTGCTAATCTCCGGCAGGTTCAGGCCTAACTGACCCTTCTCCGGTCAAGTGAATAATTCGGCTGAACAATCTATTGTGTCGCGAGATGAGAGATCCCCGCACCTAACGAAAAAGTATGGCAGATCGGGGTGTGAATCATGTGACTGTGAACTCCCAATCAACGTGAACGTTACAAAATAATAACAAGCTCTTTGGTGTGTTCTGGATCCACATGACTCACGAGCCCACGGATTGGATTTCGACGGAGCTGGAAGGGATTCCGATCCGACATCCAGAGAGAGGGAGGATTTCCAAGGGTTTTGTGGTGGTGTCTGGCGAAGAGAGAGGTCACGCCCTCGCCAGGGCTTCGATTACGACGAGACTTATAACAGTACGGTTTGAGCCACCTCTGGCTTGTGGTGCCTGTTGCTGTTGTCTGAAGGAAGCGACGCAACGCCGCTGCTGTATAAATTGTAAAGACATTCAGCCATTAAAAAGAAATCAGTGTTGCGCGTTCCTCGATCCGTCAACGTCTCTGAGCATAGTATCACTCTTCGAAAATGTTTCTGAACATGTTAATAGCCGTGAGCAACCTGATTTGATACGGGAAGACTGTCATAAATTCCTATCGATCAGAAAATATTTTTCTATTTAAGTCCAAGACTTAATGGCGCACTGTTTGAATTAAGATACAGAATTTCATTTCTATACGCTTGTATTTGTGAACAGTTTTATAAATTAGTAGGGGAATTGTCATGTCAGAAAAATTAAATCTTGATATAGTGCTTAAATTTCACATAAAATATGTCACTGTTGTTTGCTTAGAATTAACGTCTTATGCCTCATGTTGTAAGACTCGGTGTTAATTTGGTTTGCACCCTTCATTTTCATGTATGAAATTAATTGTGAAGTGCACTGATGTCTGTAGGCATTCAATGTTGAATTTTAATAAATATGTCAGGTTATGACTCTATATTAGTGATGCAAGATAGCATATCACTTTGCACCATCTTGCTATTTGATAGAATCAAATGATTAAAATTATTAAATTGATAATATCAACAAAATCATTAATATTAAAATTAATAAAATGGTGATTGGAATGCAATAAATATAATTAACCAGCAAACTCCACCTACTACCACAATACTAAACGCCTGGGTTAAATCCGAAGTCTCTCGGTATTATGTATGATTTGAGAATATGTGACAATGTTGATGGTGATTTGTTAGCCATATGGGAAAGCAAAACTTGACTGACCCTAAGGTAATGCTGGATTTAAACCACTTCCTTGTTTTATGTTTCATATTCCCAACAAAAATCAATACATTCGCCAAACAAGTCTCATCGGAATCGTCTACTACTATATAGTGAAATCGTATCGTATTTATTAAAGTTCCTTCCCTGGCCACAGGTAGAAGACATAGCCAGGCCAGCTTATTTGTCATGTTATTCTGGATCACATAACTGTTGTTACCAAGGAACAGATGTATTGCGTACACGTTTGGAACCATGTTTCCATTGGCCTTACGTTCAAAAAACAGATTTCAGAAACTCTGATAGTAGGGATGTGTGTTGTGGTTTATACACATAACAAAAAATAATTTCATCAGTCGATTCGAGATATAATAGATTCTTTGAACTGTGCATTTGTGATAAATGATGCTACAAAAATATAATATTCCTGGTACACCAACGCAAGAACCAGTAGTTATAATAGCGCAGAACTGGCTTTCGTTTTAATTTAGAAATCAGCACAAACCTAAAGTTACACGGCATGGTGAAATGCTACTAGCATTTATAAATTTTCTGCTCCTGTTAAGCGCCAATTAATAAGCAAGATTTTGGGCTCAAACTTATTTGCTCTCACTAGAGACTTTAAAAAATCGTCACAAAAGTTAGTGACGCTTTGCATGCAATGGATGTGGTTACATTACCGGTCTATCAAAGATGTCAGACAGCAAAGAAAGTGAACGGACGATTAGACACCATACAACAGTTGACGAACCTCACTGTGCGATGTATTTTGTAAACATAACAAATATTATTTTCATCAGTGGATTCAAGATATAATAGATTCTGTGAACTGTGTATTTGTAGTAAATGATGCACGGGAAAATAATAATCGTGGTCCATCAACAAAAACGTGATTACCAAATTACTACTGAAGTCTTGTTATCATTGAATAGTTATTTATAAAATTTTACGACAAAATAAAAGGTTTTAGATGGATGTAACATTTAGGTTATAAGGATAATGATTATTATTTTTTGCTAAGCGTAATACACAAAAGGTTTTAATTTTGACGTGTGGCCCCATTATATACTTTTATTTTTTCTTATAAAATTAAAACCTTGAACTGCCCAAAATACATTTTAACTATGGTTATTAAGGGTGAGAGTTTCATAGTTTTCGTGTTTCATTCACGATTCCATCGTTGCCCTTTCAGATTGAACAAGTAATTTTCAGTTAGCAATGCACCTTAAAAACTTGGTAAATTGTAGTACGACAGGGCGTACTAAAAGCGTATCTCCAACAAAATCTCTGAAAAAATGACAACAAATCTTCAAAGATTAATCCACATCTTAAGTTCTACAGAATTTGTAGTTCAACAGTATTCCTGTTACAATCTTTAAACGAAACCTAATGATAAAACGGCATTAGATGCCATGGATTTAGAGGCAAATTCGATCCGTAGTCTTGCATATTCCTCGAAATAAATTACTCTAATCAGTAAGTAAATTGATAGATGACAAAAAACACCATCCGGCTGCACACCCGTGAAGACTACAATGCTGTAATTAATATATTTCGTATCTTACATTATTATCTGAATCATTGTATATCATTGTGTAAATATTGTAAATTAATCCTTCTAAATATGACATTGCAGGCTAAAGTTATTGCTATATGTAGATCCTATGATGAAATCTACATCGCGAATCCAGGTCGGCTTTAATGCCCGACCCTTACTCATCGCCCCTCTTGGTCGAATTAGACAGTTCCGCTCGTCCCTGACGTTTGTGTAATGTAATAATTTACCATTAGCTAAAGCCTGCTCGTAAAAGCTTGAATTATATACTACATAGATTTTTGACCATCACATACACATTTTAAATATTTGATTTCCTCACTCAATCTTCATGATACGAGAAGCGATAACCGTATCAATGTATTGACGCCAAGTGATTTTCAGCCTGTTTGTCACCAGCACACCGAAGACGAATGATGCTCGGGCATAGAATTCCTATCCCCGTCCGGCCATCCAGATTTCTGTTTTACACTTTTTCCAGTAAATTACCTCAGGATAGTTGCGGGATGGTTCCTTCGAAAGGCCATTGCTGAATTCCCCCCTGTTCATTGTTCCCAATCCTCTCTAGGCACTAATAAAATCTATTACGACGAGCCGCAAAATCCGAAGAAGTAGAAAAAATGTGGAAGTTTATACTGGCTGATGTGGAATTTGTAGTCGCCTTAGATATAACGAAGAATGGATAGTATGCTACATGCAAGGTCATTTTCAATTGCACCTCTTCTCTTTAACTAATTTAAATTTTAGTGACACTTCAAAACTCTTATATAAAATCTTTGGTTAGAAGTATTATTTAAATCTTCTAACCAAATATGGGAGACTGTATTTTTTTTTTTTTTTGCTGTCGTCAGTCTTTAGACTGGTTTGATGCAATCCTCCATCCCTTCCTATCCTGTGCTAACCTCTTCATTCCTACATATTCCTTACAACCCACGTCCTCAATTTTCTGCTTCAAATATTCTAATCTCTGTCTTCCTCTACAGTTCTTACCTTCCACTGTTCCCTCCGCTAAAAAATTAACAAATTCAGCATGTCTCAAAATATGACCTACCAGCCTGTCTCTTCTTCCTGTAAGCTTCTTCCATAAACTTCTTTTCTCACCCATCAATTCCAAAACTAGTTAATTTCTTACAATGTCTGTCCACCTAATTTTCAGCATTCTTCTGTAGCACCACATTTCAAATATTTCTTTCTTTCCAGTATTCCTAAAGTCAATGTTTCGCTACCGTAAAGTGCTGTGCTCCACACATAGAGTTTTTAAAAACTTCTTTCTAATTCCTAGATCAATATTTGACACTAAAAGGTTTCTCTTTTTCATGAAGGCTCTTTTTGCTACTGCTATTCTACTTTTAACATCATTCCTGCTTCGGCCATCGGTTGTAATTTTGCTTCCTTAGTAACAGAACTCACTCACTTCTCCTATTGCATCAGATCCTATTTTTATATTTAATCTGCTAGTATTGGTATCATTTCTGCTACATTTCATCACTTTTGTTCAGTATTTTGTTCATGCCATTCAATAACATCTCAATATCCTCAGCCCTCTCTGCTAACAAGACAATGTCATCAGCAAATCGTAGCATACTGATGTTTTCTCCCTGAAAACTTATGCCACATGGAAATTTTTCTTCGATCTTCTTCATTGCTTCTTCTACATACTAGTTGAATATTAACGGGGATAAACTACAACCTTGTCTCACACCCTTTTTAACTGATGCATGTCTCTCGTGATTCTCTACTTTTATTACAGCCACTTGATTCTTATATAGTTTATAGAGTATTCTTCTATCTCGATACTTTAGACCTGACTTCTTTAAAATTTTGAACATCTTGTCCCACCTAACATTATCAAATGCCTTTTCTAAATCAACAAATGCCATAAAAGTATCTTTGTTTTTCTTGATCCGCCCTTCTAGTATTAATCTTAAAGACAGAATTGCTTCCCTTGTACCACGATTTTTCCTAAACCTAAACTGATCTTCACCTACTATCTCTTCTACCACCCTTTCCATCCTTCTGTATATCCTTCTGGTCAGTAATTTTGAAGCATGTGATGTTAGACTAATGGTGCGATAATTCTCACATTTGTCGGCTTGTGCTTTCTTTGGAAGTGTGAAGATGATATTTTTATTAAAATCAGTTGGAATTTCTCCTGTTTCATAACTTTTTGATATCAGCTTGAATAATCTTTCGATTCCTTCTTCTCCTAGAGATTTAAGAAGTTCTGCAGGAATCTCATCAATTCCAACTGCTTTATTTGCTTTCAAGTCATTCAGAGCTCTATTAAATTCTGTTCTCAAAACAGAATCTCCTATGTCATCAATGTCGACATCGCCTTCCTTTTCCAATACACTATTGTTCAATCGTCCCCAACATACAGTTTCTCAATGAATTCCTTCCATCGGTTGGCTCTATCTTCTGAGCTTAGAAGAGGTTTCCCATCGGCAGTTTTAATCTTCATACCTCTTTTCTTAATTTCTCTCCAAAATTCTGTTTGATCTTTCTATATGCAACATCTACTTTTCCTGCAACCATTTCCTTTTCTACTTCTTCACACTTTTCTTGTAGCCATTTTTCTTTTGCTATTTTGCATTCCCTATTTATTTTATTTCTAAATTGCCTGTACTGCTCTCTTCCTGCTTCATCCTGAGCATTTTTGTACCTTCTCCTCTGATCCATCAGATGCAAAATTTCTTCTGTGATCCAAGGTTTTCGGGCAGCTTGTTCCCTAAAGCCTAATGATTCTTTGCCAGCTTTCATTATTTCGGTCTTTAATGCATTCCATTTCTCCTCGGTTGAGCTCCTTTCACAGTTACTTCTTAGACCTAAGTCTACCATTTCTGCAAATTTTTCTCTAGTGCTAGATTGTTTCAGTCTATTCACTTCCAGTCTGTTCTGTTTATACTGCTTCCTTATTCGCTTGGATTTCAGCCTGCACTTCATTACTATCAATTATGGTCCTGGTCTATGTCTGCTCCTCGGTACGCTTTACAGTCTAGAACTTGATTCCTGAATCTCTGTTTGACCATGATATAATCTAGCTGATAACTGCCGGTATCCCCAGGACGTTTCCAGGTGTATATTCTTCTTACATGGTTCTTAAACAGTGTGTTCGCCACTACTAGCTTATATCTTTCACAAAACTCTAGCAACCTGCGTCATCGCTCATTTCTTTCTCCTAGACCAAAACTTTCTACAGTATTCCCCTCTTTTCCTTCTCCCACTATTGCATTCCAATCACCCATGATTATTAGATTTTCCTCCCCTTTCACATATTGGATTAATTCTTCAATTTCAGTGTATATTTTTTCTATTTCTTCGTCATCTTCGTGTGACGTTGGCATATATACTTGTACTAATGTGGTTGGGACGGGCTTAGTTTCTAACCTCATCAAAATAATCCTTTCACTAAACTGTTCATAAGAACTCACCCGTTGCCCTACTTTCTTGTTCATTACAAATCCCACACCAGTGACTCCATTGACAGCTTGTGTGCAAATTATCCTGTGTTCCCCAGACCAGAAATCCTGTGCGTCCTTCCATTTAATCTCACTAATCCCAACACATCTAACTTAAGTTGTTCGAGCTCCCTTTTTAAGTTTTCTAACCTACCTGTCCTATTCATACTTCTAACATTCCACGCTCCGACTCGTAGGATGTTTCTATCCATTCAGATGACTTCTTCCTGAGCAGTCCCCTCCCGGAGATCCGATTGGGGGACTATTTTACCTCCGGAATATTTTACCCAGGAAGAAGCCATCATGATATATGTAATTTGAGAGGATTACATGTCCTCGGGATACCCTTTGTGTCTTTAATGCAGTGGTTTTCCGTTGCCTTCTGCATCCCCATGCCTTTGATCATTTCTGATTCATCCGCCTTTAGTGGCCGTTTCCAACCTCAAGGGTAAGAGGGTGCCCTAAACCACTCCCCGCTCATCCGCTCTCCTTTCGGAGGCCGTTGGCAAGCAGTGGGTGACTCCTTATACCGGGAATCTTTCAGTCGCCAGAGCCTCGTCCGTGCAAACAGGGTGCACGACGTGAATGAGAGGTTGACATTTGGTTGGAGAAGACTAGTATAGTCTCTCCCATACCCTTACCCGTACTGTAATAACGGATGAAAACTTTTAGCCCGCTTGTCGTTACTAGCAGCCAGTGTGACGGCAGTGCTGCGCAGGCTCTCTATGTACCAGGGGACACACACACACACACACACACACACACACACACACACACACACACACACACACACAGAATTTCAAATATGGTGTGGTTCTTCATAGTTTCCCACTAGCGCACAATAAGATGTACTTGATTAAAGCACATACATCATTAAAAATAACATGAAAAGGAACTCGATAGCATATCGGATTTATGCTAGGATGAACCTGGTTTAATTTAATGTTTGACGGGTCCTTTTGCATGGGGTTAAAGAACTCTCAGCCACCATTGCATGGGTCACTATTTCGATTTCAGCTGAGGAGATGGATGTTGATTTTTTTGAACTTCCTGTTTTGTACCTTCTGATTATTAGCAACACTGAAAAACTGTGATACAGTTGAGTAAAGCCATAACGAACACAGAGAATAGCTATAAGACTGTATGAGATTAAAAATACTCTCTGGCCGTTCGGAATTTGTATTACCTAATTCCAATCAACCAAATGTCCTTATCATCGCTCGATCCCGATCATGGTAGATTTCCTGAAGCACAACTCTATCATTCCCAGCCACTGTAGCGTAGGGGATAGAGTACTTGCTCCACGTGCCGAGCGTCACGGTTCGAGTCCGCCCGAGGGCATGGGTTTTTAAGTGTTGTTTGTGTGTAGTCGTCGTGTCCGTCCTGTGGTGTGTCTAGAATTACTTCAAAGATAATATATACTATGGAGAAACTGAAGACACTTGTAACAATCTCTTTTGGTGGGGGTGGCTCTACTTTAAAAGTTTTTTAGACACAATTAAAACTACTTGAGCTTTTCCATATCAACGTATTAATATTGAGCCTAGTACATGACATGTCTCAGGGGTTACAAGACATGAATAGATGGGTTCACAAAAGACTTGAATTATTCAACCAAGGTAAATGAGATTAACATTGACAAGTGATTAGTTTTGCAGATGGCCAACTCTGTTGGCTTTTTGCAACAAGTCTCTAGCTAATCAGGGGTATTTTTCGGGCCATGACATGTTGCAACCTGTCGCAATGTTAGAATCACTTTACCGTGTCCGAGCACTGCTGGCGACGGGATGCGTACCTCAGACGGTAGACCCACCACAGCGTCCACTCCTTCGACACCCAGTTTCCCGGTGTCTCGTCTCCACCCCGCCTCGGAGCAACAGGATACAAGAATATCCAAGTGGCGTGTCCCTATTGTTCGTAGGTTGGCTGTCCCTGTTGTTATTGTCAACAGCGCAGCGGGTGGCTTGACGAACAGGCCCGCGGCTTCCACTCGCCGAAAAATAGCCCTCCCTCGATACGTGCACCCTCTCTCGCCTTGGGAAAGCGACTTATACACACTGGATGAACTGAACTCATACTTGAGCTGGCTGTATGGCCTAAGAGAAGCCAAATGCCATTATTTAATAAATAAGAAATCCTCTATCACTTTAGTTCCGTATTCGTCAATGAAATGTGCTTGCGAGCCAAATGAGAGCAGAAAACGGCAACCAAAATAAACAAAAAACAGGCTCTGTTTTGAGCAGCTTGCTATAAATAGAATTTGCTGGTATAAGTGAACTTTCATATCCGCAGTAAGGTTCATACGTTACTAAAATTAATAGAAAATTCTTTTTCCCCCAGTTTCATGATACAGAGCAACATGAACATTAACTTATCGCTAATGAGGAAAAATGAGGGTAGACGCGTTTCTGACTTTTTTTTGTTCTTGATATAAACAGTGCAATAACATCACTAAATCAAATTGACTTTAGATTATATTTTATTCCCGTGAGGGAAATCTCGAAGGAGTGTAAATTCCGAGTGACTTGGCACTCCGGTTGTTGTGGACGGTAATAATGAAATCTGGGTAAGAATTTTTTTCGGGGACGACTTTGCTTGAATATTAGAATCTAGGGTAGGTGAACATGTAGTAGACACTTAGATAGTAATAAAAGTGGCAATGTGTATCACAGTGAAACTCCCGTGGCTATGCTGGTAACCAGTAATAAACAGCATCCGATAGTACTGTCCTTGCACACTTAGAGACGTGATGCGACTCACCACATGACCAGGCCAGTGAAATTTGTTATGAGACCATGATGTTACTCATCGATGCACATGTTACCATAACGTTCTTCACACTATTTGCTCAGTTGATGCATTTAATTGGTTAACATTATATTGATCATAAATTGAGACTGGAGATGTAATGTATCGTTTCATGAAAGTTACTTACTACCAAGGGATAATTCCCAGCTTCCTGACTATTATTATCTGAAACTGACCGTTACTGGGTATTACGTTTTGTTCGTTATTCTGTTTCATTAATTTACTAAGTGTCCTTTTTTTGTTTGAAATAGTAGAACATATTACATAACTTTTTTTTCCTTATGGCTTTACGCCTCGTCGACGTCGTGGTCATTAGAGGCGGGATGGGACTGGAGACAAGGAGCGGGAAGGAATTCGGCCATGGCCTTTTTGAAGGAAGCATCCCGGCATTCACCTGGAGTGATTTGGAGAAAACCCAAATCTGGATGCCCGGACGGGGATTCGAACCACCGTCCTCCCGAATGCGAGCCCAGAACGTTAACTGCTCACTCACCACGCTCGGTACATAACATTTATTACGAGAGGCCGTGTACAGTACGGAAAGCTGTAATGATGACTTACTCATCTCCGAAAATAATGTTGGAGATATCCGTTAAGGATTCTGAACATCCCAGCTTGAGAGAAGCCTGTGCATACGTGTCTTAGATACGAGGCAGGTATATTGCCTAAACAGTATGAAAAAAAGATTGCGAGATCAAATGCTGAAAATAAAAGTAAAATTTGATTGCCTATGTGAGGAATATTTATTATTTAATATAGATAGATAGATAGATAGATATGTTCACTTTGATCCCATGTGAGAATAATCTCGGGGATGTGGAACAGTACATACACTTATTAGTAATGTCAATATTACTATATAATTGATAATATTATTATATATTGACAACAAGTTAGCAACAACCCATTAGTATAACCAATATCTCCTGTAATCTACAAATACAATCCCGAGTTAATTAATACTTATTATGTGGAACAGTGTATACACTTGTTACCAGCATCTAATAACCAGTTATTTTCTTACCAACCAGTTACCATGATAAGTTTCACTGTAATTTGTGACTACATATTATATGAGGCTTATTTAGCAATATTTTGTAACAGTATTGTGACGCCAAGTTTACAAACCAAAAAGGAAAAGAGACTGATTTGGTTCATGAACTGCCATAATGTATCTGAATTATTACTGGTGCTGTGGTTCACTGCGGTCATAGTGAGGTGCTATCTATGGCTCAAGTGATTTATAATTATTTAACATACCCATCGTCAGTCAGTATTTCTGACGAAGAAAACCTAACATCTGAGGCGATTAACAATGTTCCTAACGACAGCGGTAGAATTAGGCTATTTCAAGTGTTGGCAAGTACTTAAGAATGTTAAAATTATGTTAGGACTCATCATCTAAACCAAACGCTTCAAGAGATGTTGAATGATCATGATTACCCTTCCTACTTCGTTTTGAAGCTTAAGTTACATTTTGTTCACGTTGTTTTAAATGAGAAGTTATTAGCTATTTCTATTCAGGTTTCTTGGCTGGTATGAAACGACTGCCAAATATATCACCCCTACAGTAGATGTAGAAGTGGCATATCCTCTCACATCAAAGGATTGCCCGACAGGCCAAGTGGACGTGGAGAACGTTTCCAACGCTCAGCTTCAAATGAAATTTCTTGTATGGAACGGTTTCCTGTACGTCCAGCATGCAGTAAAGCAATCTACCAACTGAGTTATGTTGTTGTGCGAGTAACGAATGAGAGAATCATGTTTTATATATATAAAACGGTGCAATATAGGTCTTAATTTGTAATTCATTATTTAAAACTTCCACCAAGATTTTACATACTTACTTCATTATTATTTTTTAAGTTGTAGCAACCTGGCTACTTGTACTTCATACCGATGTCGATATCACGCCAGCAATGGCGGACTAGCCAGGTTGCAATATTTTCGAAGCAGCGTCCCTAAAGTAGAATGCTGATGAGCAGGTGCTGGTTTACTGACCGTTCTGAAAGGAGCTCAACTGACCACATGACAACAGGTTCGGATTGGACATAGTTGTCCCCACGTCAGGGATGCACCAAGAGCGGGAGAAAAGTATATGAGACGTAGATTCAAGGAAGGAGTCGACGAGATGACTGATACGACGACTCAAGCCGGCTGTCTTCAACAGAGGGGCAGCTGATGGAGTAGTCACTTGAGACACCACGCAGAGACCAGCGCCACAGCAAGACTCAGCCATCACGTCTCATCTGACCGCCACATGACGGATCACCACTAAATACAGGTGGGGACAAATTCCTGATTCTCGTGGATGGTGAATTCTGTATCGGGATATACGGTAGCTTTAGATAGTCATAGCTGGGAAATAATAGAACATCTTTACATGGCAGTTGTCAACACCCTGTATAGCTGGTAGAAAATGCAAATAAATATTGTCAAATGAGTTATGATTAAGTCTACTTATTACTAGAGTTCTCCATTGATGGTATGAAATTGCGAACCTGACTGGCAGAATAAGAGAGAGTTAAAGAGAATCATTCCTAACAACATTTCTCCACATACTCTTTCCTTGGTGATGACTCATAGGCCGAGTCACTACAACTTTTACAATCAGTGTAAAAAGTATTACAGATTGACACTTTCTTGTTGTTCTAAGTTACAGGAAAGACCTACTAACGAACTTAAAAAATATGAAAATTGATTCTGGTACCCATATTTGGGCTTTCCGTGGTTTCTCCAGATCACTCCAGGTGTATACTGGGATGCTTCCTTCTAAAAGGACGTGGCTGAATTTCTTCCCGCTCTTAGTCTCCAGTCGTTTCCCGCCTCTAATGACCTCGACGTCGACGAGGCATAAAACCAAAAGAATAAAGAAATACTAGAAAGAAACACAGTGATCTTCATGAATCGACTCGGGTATCACACACCATTCTAGGTGGTGGACTCTGGTACGGAGATATTGAGACATGATATGAAGATAAGAGTATAGTACAGTGGTCCTCAACCTTTTCCCACTCGTGAAACACCATAAGGTTATCCATAAATCTCGCGGCACACATTACCGATAGGGCGGTTGAAAAAAAAAAGTACACGGCCCCCTAACACGTGAAAAATGATAGCTAAAAACAGCGGTTGCATAAAATTAATAATCAAGCAGTTTTATTATAGTAAATAATGGTACACATACCTTCGATATGACACTTGGGATTGCTTTAATTCTACACAGGTGGCTGATCCATGGAGAAATCGTTGACAATGCAAGCCTCATTTCTTCATCGACAGATTTGAGTCGTTCCCTCTTGGATGTTTTAATCTCAACCAACGTAGAAAAGCCAAATTCAAATAAATATGTAGTTGAAAAGGGAATTAACACATTATCTGCACTGTCGCAGACAGCCGGATATTCATTCCTTATTGTTAGCCAAATTGTATCTAAAGGAAGTCTTAATTTCAAAGTTCTGTCAGCTTTTAAATCTGCGAATAACTCTTGAATATTAATTGGAAGATGTTCCGAATTTGTAACGAATGGATCACAAACGCAGTTTAAATCTTCAACAGTGTTTCCAAAGTACTTTTTGAATCTCCGCTGCAGGACTCCTAAATGTTCTTTAATTATTTCAATCACCATTTTATTACCGTCATCAAGTGACCATACAATCGGGAACATCTCACGCGACCCATTTTCAATCCTCTGTAACCACAAATCCAACTTATTCTCAAATTCTTTAATCTTATCCATACTAATAAGAATATTTTCTTTCCTACCTTGCATTTTGATGTTCAGCTCATTCAAGTGTAAGAAAATGTCTGAAAGATATGCCAACTTACATACACATTCGCCATCTGCGAATAATCCACGTACTCATGTCTTTCAACAGTCAAAAATGCTTGGTCTTCTTTTATAAGTTCAAATATTGCTGTTAACACCTTTCCCTGTGACAGCCAGCGTACTTCTGTATGTAGCAGGAATGTAATATGTTCTGAACCAATTTCCTGACATAAAGCGGAAAAAAGACGCGAATTTGTCTTCGCAGTGAATGAGATAATTATCGCATCGTACGTTGGGATTTACTTCGTGTACTTTGCTGCAGTAAAGTGTACTTTCACTGGGCCTGTCATAGCAGCCGCTTCGTCTGTACAAACACTATATTAAATCATTAAGGAGCAAATATTCATCAGTCAAACGAAATATTTCTTCACTGGTAGTTTGCTCTGGAAGTTCTTTGCAAAAGAAGAAATTACTTAAAATTACATCTCCATCGATGTAGCTAATGTAAACCAGAAGTTGTGCGTGGCGGCTAATATCTGTGGACTTGTCGATCTGAAGTGAGGACTTCTGACTGTTGTAGAATTTCTCATTCATAATATCTTCAATATCACGAGACATAACAATAACTTGGCGACTGATTGTGTCAGCAGAAATAGTAATTTTTGAAATTTCACTACCAGATTCTAAACCCAGAACTATTCTCACCATTTCTTTAAAAACAGGCTTTAACAGCTTTTCAGCTATTGCATGTAGTTTCTTGGACTTTGCGATAAGTTCGGCTGCCTTATAATAATCTTCCTGTACTTTTTACGAAACACGTACTGTAGCAATCATGAACGTTCTTTGTTTTTTCTTCTTCTTCTTATTTTCCAACCAACGAAAACAATTGACATCTTTGCTTGACAGAGAAGAATGTTTTGTTGACAAATGTCTTTTAAATTTAATGGGAACCATAGCAGCGTTACTGAGTTTTTAACCACGAACAATACACTCGGGAATTGGGCACGTTTTTTAACCACACCAAGAAAAAGAACTATAGGATAAGTTATTATCACTATATTTCCGCTGCATCAACTTTTGTTTCTTTCTTTCTGGCTCAACCTTTCACCAGTTGCACTCACAGACGGAACACTCCATTCAAGGAATTTGTTTGTCCATCTTGAAGAAATAAAATAGTCTGCTAATTCTAATATAAAATATCAAGACTTACTATTAACTCAATTTTCGGACCACTTCAGAGCACAACTATGATGGAACTGAAGTAAGGCCGGGCGCACATTGACGCGCAGTCGACGCAGCGCAGCGCAGCACAGTTTCTGTGTGTCTATGTTTTGGGGCGGAACAGCGCGTATTGAGACGCAGAGCAGGGCAGCACAGTACTGCGCCGCACGTGGCCTGCGCGACGTTGTGATCACGACACAGAAACTGTGCCACGCAGCTCACTCGTGCCGGTTTTTGCCTTAACACTTCTTGCGTTATTTATAATCTTGCTTTACTTATAATCATTTTCAACTATGGAATAAGAAAAATTGATTAATCTGGTGCGTGACCAACCTGCGATTCACAATATCAGTCATAAAAAATACATAAAAATTAAATTTAAACAAGAGATTTGGACAATGAGCCCAACAAGTGGCGAGTAAATTCAGCATTTATTTATCATACAACTGTCCACTTACAATTTTCACTTTTCTTTTCTTTTTTTGAATTCATTTTAAATAAAACTTCGAAAAATATTGATATATATAGGCTATTATCACATTATTTGTTTTCTTATTATTTGTACTACATCATTCAATAGTGTCCCCGAGAAACACTTAATTTGTTGACACTGCTTTTTTAGTTTCAAGTGTTTATGTTCTGTTATATAGTTTTCTTAAAAATATAATATGAAATAAAAGAGAGAAACATTCTTATAAATGTCATGTACCGTCAAACGCTAAATAATTAAATAAATAACCACGAAAATACAGCGAGATTTTCTTCAGTTCTAATAGATATTTGAGCTTTGTCGAGAAAATAACAGGTTACATTATGCCGCGAATCTCCGCTCGAGTCATCCGGAAATTATCTTTTGAGAATACTCTTGTCACTGCAAAAGCCAGATGAGAGTTTCTTCTTTTCATATACTCACTTTTGCATAGTTTTATCTAACTCAGCTTCTGTTAAAGTAATAACAATTTTCCTAGCTCGGCATCCCAATCTGATTCAGAAATCAAAAATAGAGTTTTTGCATTGACATGTTTTTGGTTACGCTTTATTGTCGGTTTTTCGCACAACACAATGCTTTGTAAAAGTGCCGCACGAAACTGCGCTATAATATGCGCGATTAACTGCCAGTCTGTGCTGCCTTGCCTGCTCTGCGTTGCCCCTACTGCGCCACGCAGCTCAATGTGCGCCCCGGGTAATTCTGCGAAGCGGGGTTTATACACTTCAAAGAATTCGCATATACGGTGCCGATTGTTTTTACTGTGATGTCTAACAATGAGTCGGTACAACGTACAGGAACAAAGTAGTATTGCTGGAGAAGCACCGATAACGTAATAAAATAATATAGGTAAATATACTTATTGCATAATACGTCGATTTCATTTTTTTAAAATTATTTATTACATCGTCTTGACATAATTCCTGGAGGATTCGTTTTCAAACCTCCATTATATTAAACTTAGCGAATAACGCTGTCATTTCTAGAATTACAAACTTCAGTGCACTGAAGTAAGGCTACTTACATTAATAATTTTCGTCTTCACCACTTCCAGTTTTTCTATTTCTAATTTTTTATAGTTATGAGATAACTAGAAAAGTGAATAAAATCTTAACTTCATTTTTGAACTTCCTATGGTCATTACAACGTTTGTATAATAATTATTGACACATTGTCACGAAAATAAATGTTATGAAATTGTATATAAACATCGTTCATATTCCTTAAATTGTGGAGCTTCATTTGAACTTCTCCTAAACAAAAAAATTTCTCTCCTATTTCTTCAAAACATTTAGTTTTTTAATTCTGTCACTCTAATCAGCACACTCCACAGCAACTCTCTTCATTCAAAGATTTTAATTAATTCCTTTATTTCTTCTAATGACCAATTTTTATTCAATAAAACCCACCGAGCTCCCGGACTTTCGAACTTTGTTCGTATTCTGCGAGCTACTATCAGACAGCGCAAGAATGACGTGTCGACTTGCGAGCAAGTCGATTATTGTCAACTCTCAGGCAATAGTTCGCTACTCGCCGCGAGCTACACTCAGCGGCGTCTCCACTAGCGAATTATGCTATCGAGAGCGTCTCGCCAGAAATTTACTTTCAAGTCGAAACGCACCTT
Source organism: Vandiemenella viatica (assembly GCA_031002005.1). Lineage (NCBI taxonomy): Eukaryota > Metazoa > Arthropoda > Insecta > Orthoptera > Morabidae > Vandiemenella > Vandiemenella viatica. Next base: position 59,886,289 of record JARYHS010013631.1, on the reverse strand, counting down.
TATGGCTTGGAAAAATCTGGTAATCCCAGCAGCTTGGACAGAGAGAAAACTACATACACAGAACATGCGGTAAATATAACAGAAACTTAAAGTGCAGCAGTAGAGGCGAGGAATAAAATATTTAAAAAATTAATAAACAAAAGTAGCATCGACTGTGCATAAATAAATAACATTTAATTCCTTATCATACGACAGCACGTAACAATTCGTAGAACATGAAACTAAAATATAATTAATAAAAAACTTGACGATTAATTCCTTATAATAAGTAAAATTTCGCGGCATACCGGTTGCGGACCACTGAAATGATGCAAAATGCGGGATTGTGTGGGTAATACAGCCTCTCACAGTACCACAATGAAAACCCCGTTTCTCATGGCTGCCAGCCGGAGAGAATGTTCAATTCATTAAGTTTCGTTAGTGTAATGTCGATCATATCTCAAATTAAGAAACTAAATCTTCACTATTGTGCTACTGGAAAATGGTTTGATGCTTCAAATAGTATTACCTTGTCGCGTGGTAATGGCCGAGCGAAGAATTACCTTCGACTTACCCCTGCGTGCACGTAAGTTCGTCCAGCCTGCTCGCCGTCAACTTCTAGTTCTTCCCGTTGGCGTCTGCAAGTACGGGCTGGAAAGCACTAAAATAATCACTCTAACTACTGACGTGAGGTATTGTTGTAAATAACTCCGAGATGTTATGAACAGCCATTTATTCTTGAATTCTTCGGAGAGATAAGTGGATTGATACAGTTGAATGGTACATCTTAATATGCATAGAAGTGAAATACTGTTTCCTTACTATAGCCGAATGGCTGACTAAAATGGTGGGAGGGTTGGTACAAGCCTCGCCTCGTGAGCATACGAAGGGTGGAGCTGGTGGTGTAATTTCTAACACTGCCTAAATCATTGGCTTCATAAAAATTGGCAAGTTTACGGCATGATCTTCAAAATGAAACTGCGCAGAGGACGGGTACAGAACGCGTCACTCTACTGTCGCTTAAGGGTGGGGTGACTGTCTCCCATTGGCCAGTTCACATCACGCGCTGTGGATGCAAAGTTTAATTGGCCAGTTGGAGGCGTCTTTCTAGAAGGTACCAGAACATTTCGAACCTTGTTTCTCACAGTCAAAACTGCTTGCCTCTGTGGCCTTGCAGGAAGGGTTCAGATTCTGCCAACGCGCTCTCATGTTCCACGTCCGCCCAGGCTTGTAGCTCACCGAGACTGGCTTACACTCACTAGAATATTAACTACGAAATTATTGAAATATGCTACAACCTTTGAGTTTTTATCTGATCCGTCTGCGTTCACCAGGAATCATTTTGGGAAACCATGCAAAACATTTTTTCTGGATGGCCGGATCGGGGATTAAACCTGCCAAGACCAGTCGTAATCATTCCTAGTACTACTTGTGCCTGAGATGGAGAAATTAAATTTTTGCTATAAACAATTTTATTTTTCCCTGACGCTCTAATAACGCATTAACGATCTCTAGGAGTGGGGGAGGATGTGGAAATCTTGCTTGGTTCCTCGAACTGGCCGAAATTTATTTGTTTTGAGGAGGAGTTTAAAGTAATTTTATTCTTTCAGTAACTGCTACTTTGGTAAACTATATACAGACGTCGCGCGCAGTTGATCATCTAATATTATTCACAATAGACGTTATTATAACTAATTTTATACTAAACGTGGTATGATTTCGACCGTAAAGCAATCTTATAAATTAAACAATAAACGATCAAATCACAAAAAAATCATGATTGTCGCAATCTACAAAACAACATATTACGATATTGTGTAAATATGGTTCGACAGCTTTCTATACTAAAAAAAAAAAAAGAATTCATTCACGTTTCAAAAGAAGAGGGGTGTTTGTATCTTAGAAGCTGAATTGATTTTTAAGAGAAAGAGTGAAAAATTCCATGCGTGAGGCTTTTAACAATTTCCATTGCAATTCACTTTCAAAAAGCCTCGCAGAACTCCATATATAAATTTTAGACCTACGTAAAAAAGTGAGTTGCAATGCTAACAATACACAACAGTTATGGAATTAATGTTAGTCGTTAGAGGACTGATGTCCTCATCATCAAATTTAAATGTATGTAACTAAAGAATATATAGATATAATTGCATTATAAAACAACAATTGTTTCTGAAGTGAGAGTAAGTAAGAGTATTCTCAGAGTTATGTTTCCTTGCAGTGTTGGATTTTTCAGGACGTTACGTGTTGGGATTTGACCAGCTTGTCGCTGAGACCAGCGTTGTATTGCTATCTATCTGTAGAACTTGTAACAATGTTCTGTGTGTGATAAGTGTATTCGAGAAGTGTGTATTTTATGAGGTGGAGATTACGGACCGACCCAGTATTCGTCTAGATCAGGGGTCTCCAAACTTTTCAGCCTTAGGGCCATACTGATTACTCCAGTAAGTTCCGAGGGCCAAAACCAACATAAAATGAGAAAACTTCAGTAAACTAAACTTAATTTGCTAGGGGGCGTCCGTAAATTACAGTAGAGCTAAAAAAAAAAAAAAAAAAAAAAAGTCTACAATTCGCCTAGCTCTCCGCGGGCCGGACAAAATCTGTCCGCGGGCCGGATGTGGCCCGCGGGCCGTAGTTTGGAGACCCCTGGTCTAGATGATTGCGGGAAACCGCCCAACTGCAATCAGGACAGCCGGTACACGGGGACTACGACTGGAATCTGGTCCAGTTACAGCTAACAGACCCAGCGTAGCCACACTGGCGGGTCAAGAGTATTCTCAGAGTATGCGAATGAAATCTAAACCATCTGGACAGACTTACAGTATACCACAAATCTTTAGAGCAGAGTTATTTCCACCAGGAAAATCCAGCAGATAACTCCAATTTTAAAGAAAAGATTTCGATCTTACCCCATTAAATAGAGATCACTCTCTCTAAGATCTATCTACAGCGTAGTTCTGGGACATGTTATATGCTCAAATTATATGAAATTCCTCCACAAAAACAAAGTAATTACATCGAAGCAAATCAGACTCTGGGAGAATCGACTATTTTCTTACGGCATGTTGAAAGTTTTTGACTCAGGGTTGCAGGTATATGTAATGTATGTTACATCTGGCGTTAATGATAGTTTAAGATTATTGGCTGATGATACAGTTAGCTATAAGGATGTAAAGTACGTTGGTGATTGCTTATAAAATCTTGACGTTATTTCGGCAGGGTACGATGATTGTAAATTTAAATTGCAAAAAGTGTAATGCAATGCATATAACGAACAGAGAAGAATCCAGTTGTGATAGAGTGCAACGTGAGATGTACAATTCTTGATGAGGTTGAATCCGCTAAGTAGTTTGACGCAACAGTAGAAAGCAATATGAAGTGGGATCATCACGTAAGTTCAGTTGCTGGTAAATCGAATCATAAAATGTAATTAGTAGGTCAAATTTTGAGAAAAGTTTCTCATTTTTCTTATTTCTGTACGCTTCGTCGACGTCGAGGTCATCAGAGGAGGAATAGAACTGTAGTCGATGAACGGGAAAGAATTCTGCCATGGCCTTTTGAGAAACCATCCCGGCATTTGGCTGGATGATTTCGGGATCCGAACCGGTGTCCTCTCAATTGCGGAGCGAGATCTTTACCACTCACCTACCATACAAAGCAGATATCGTATAAAACTCTGATGCACATTCATCTAGACTATTGTTGTGCTGTGTGGGATCTACGAAGGATTGATTACTAGTCTCGACAAAGTACAGAGAAGAAAGAAGTTCTTTGTGACCGCTTGTTATAGTTTTTACGAAAATATAACCAACTTAGTTTTGAGGTTGGGATGGGATTATCTGTCAGATCTGTGACGTAGGTTCCAACCAAATTTATTACCAAATTTTCGAACACCCGCCTTCATTTATGACTGGGTACAAATACTTCGCCAATCATGGGTCGCAAGGACCGGAGAAATAAATTCAGGAAAATAAGACGTCGCACTTCTTCCTTCTTGGCTGTAGGGACTCGAATGCGTAGAGGGAGAATAATTTTTGGTGAAAAGCACCTTTACCGAAAATTTACTTGGAGATTATAGCTGTTGTTGTAGATATGTTCGACACAGGAGTTTTCTGGTAACCCGCGATGGAAAGTGTTGTTGTAGAGTGAAGCATCAGTCTACATATATCAACAGATGTTAACGTTTTGATACCGCCTAACGCTGTTTTGATTGCACATTTCTACATCTCGAGATTTTGTATTATATACGATCGTGTATATATAACATGAAATTCTGAGTGTCACATTGGTAAACATATCATTTTATACTTTGAATGATTAAATAGTTAATACGGAGCAAATCTAACAAATAAATTTTTTGTCAACATCTATTGTCTTTTTCATTGCCATACTATGAGCTCAATGTGGTTCTAAATACAATTGATCGTGGAAATTACTCCTAATTTTGTAATAACTTGTTTATTTACGTGATATGTGTTGTAAGATTTATTTACTTTAGTGTATGTATAATTGAACTAACAGCACTTCCAATTAAACATGTTTCTGTTAGCCTTTATGTGCAACGTAGATTCATACTGTGCAAGAAAACAAAATATTTTCTTTCCCACTAAAACGTTTTTTTTAATGCAAAAATACATAAATATATGTCCGTATTGCGCATGAAAACATGTTTTGCAACTATTTAAGATGTTCATAATACAATATCTCTGAATTTGTGTGTGCGGGTATGCATACAAAATGTCATCCAAAGAAAGATAAAAACAAGTAACATAAAATGAATCAACGAAGTCCTTAAATTTTTGTTGCAACTTTTCTATTAAAAAATGGCCTATTCAGGTAATGCTACACACATTTACTCGTAATCCTTTTACTAATATCCTGAGATGCAATTTGCACTAATTTGATATTAAACAGACACTCCTATACTCGCATTCTTTCTTCCAGTTTCGGAAAGGTTTATAGATTATTCTTTATCTATTTCGTTACACAGATATAATAACTCAGTTTTACGTACAAGTCATTAAGTTCCCAGAAAATTCTGATTGTATTATCATCAATCCACAAACCTTTTTGATAATTCTTTTACAAGGCGCGTCCAGAAAGTAAGTTCCGTTTCAATTTATCCCCGCTGCAGCGCTGCGATTGCAGTTCCGCACATGCGCTGTAGACGATGTGTATCAAGGGGAAGAACGTGCACCATTTGGAGATCGCTGTCAGTTACGTACGCTTTGTTGTGCTTTTTTGAAATGTCGGCGTTGATTGAAAATCCCGCCGCCTGTGAAATCAGGTATGTGATTCGGTTTCTGAATGCGAGGAAAGTGAAACCAAGTGAAATTTATCGGCAAATTTTCGATGTTTACCGACGAAATGCGATGAGTGATTCGATGGTGAGAAGATGGGTCCGACAGTTCAATGGCGGGCGTAGTGATGTGCACGATGAAGAACGAAGTTGGCGTCCACCTTTGGTTACAGAACAACTGGTTCACGCGATTGATGTTCTTACATCTCAAGTCTTTCCTTGGCGGTCATCACTTCACCAATGACGACGAGCTGAAAGAAACTGTTTCCAACTGGTTGAAGACACAGGCGGCAGATTTCTATGAAGAAGGTATACAAAACCTGTTGCCACGCTATGACAAATGCCTGCAAAATTTCGGCAGTTATGTGGAAAAGTAGTTTAAGAGTTGTAGAATTTTGTGCAATAAAAATTTCTTCTGTATCTGTGTACAATTTCATTTTATTACCAAACGGAACTTACTTTCTGGACGCGCCTCGTATATCAAAATAAACTGGTACTTCTTATTGATCACTGAAAACATTTTATCACTGTTGCTTTTGAGTTCCACTCCTTTAACTGAGTTACGCCAGTATTCTTTCTTTGTTCTAACGATTCTACTCTTAAGTTTCTAATTATTTTTTCGTTTCATTCTAAAATTTCTTCTTTCGAAGCACAGGCAGATATGCCTCGACTCATGGAATTTAAGACATCTTTTTACTTTCTGATAGTTATAAATCTACTACTTTATGTTCATCCAGCATCTATTTATCTTATTCCGTTTACCACTTAACTGATTGATTAGCGTCTTCTGCTTTATCCTCTTCATTTGCTCCATTTTCTCAAAAAAGTTTTCCTATATCTCTTTCAACACAGTTTGATTAAACTTTTGCTTATATTCTCTTTTTTTTTTTTTTTTTTTTTAGAATGGTGAGGGGTTTTCTTTTAAATATACTACGTTTCAAGCTATCTAAACAGATTAAAAATTAAATATCTTTTTTTCAGGAATAGTATACGACCTGCAACAGCCTTTTTGTCTTGTATCCAAATCACATTACATTGACAGAGGACGAAGGTGTAACATTACTCTGCGAAATATTGCGTTTTTATCCCCTCTAACCAGCTAATAAAATTAAGAAAAATCAACAATAAACCATTGGTGTCATACAACATGACTTTTTAACGCAAACCGTAGATATTACACCTAGGAGAAATACCTATACATATAAACAACTGAAAAATGTCAGTTCTTGTTGACGTCTGTAGATTAAATAAGTGCATTGAAATATTACATTTCAAGGTATCAGTCTACCTTGTCTAGTCGTATGATATTCACGTTTATCACATCCGCTGCCAGAAATCCAGTTTCCAATGCAAAGTGCACACAGCGTTCGACAGCTGATACGCCAAACATGGCTCGTGTGGAATGCTATGTATGACCCGTCAGTCACGTGACTATCACCTCCAAGTGATGCATGCCACAGGGCAACGTGTGATGAATATAAAATTACTGTTAAACAATATAATTTTCTCTTTAAAATAGGAAGTGTTCTTGTTTTAATTAAAAAACTTCTGACATCTTAAGACCCATAAACAAAAGAATAACAACAAGTTGTAATAGAGTTAATTAGTTATGAACAACTAAATCAGTAAACGAAATATTGTTGTAGCAGGTAAAATTTTATATTTCTTACAATCTCTTACGCGCGACTTCACCCTTGCGGAACTTGGTAAGGGGACGAATTCCCACACCCATTTTCCCCTAACATATTAGTAACCATGATCAGTGACAGAAACTAGATAATACACATTGAGAAAAGTATGTTAGTAAAAAGTGTTTAAATAATACTATCTAGCAAGTGTCCCCCCCTGCTAGAAAGTTTCTCAACTCGAGCTATATGAAAAGTTTGATCTATTTTTTCCTATATTTTGTGTACTATATATCAAAAAATGGAAGAGGTAAATAAACATGATTACTTCAAAGAACATGTAAATTCCCCAAACTAAAACAAAGAGCAAATCGAGTATCGTTTATCTCAAAAGTTAAACAATATTAAGAGAATCGTATTTGAGAACAAATCCAAGCAACTAAATTCAAAGTCCTTTAAAACAAAAATTCGCACTTATTCCACAATCTGGCAGAGAAGGTATAACAAAACCAAAAATTAGGCTCGTTGTGATGCTTCGACCGAAAAAATGTTTTATTTGCAGTGTCTACACCAAAGCGAGATATAAAATCCAACTGGCGCCATCTGTGGGCCTCCTTATGAACTAACGATCTCAGTCTGATTATCTGTCATAGTAAATGACAGCACCGTCTAAAATTTGGTTGGCGCTGTATCATGTAGTTAAGAGAATAATAATATTGGAAGGATGTGTACTAATTTTTCCTAATCAGTTCAGCTGTGTATTCATGACTAAACAACAAACAGCTAATTTCCAATTTTTTCCCTCTTGAAGTACCTTGTTATTTGTATGAAAATTTCCCTAGATATTAATTCAGTACATAGACTGCCTGCCCTATAAATGTTATGAGATTTGCTTTAACCGCTTCGGCGTATTTGTTAATGAAACGAACAGTTTCAGTATTTTTTTTCTCTGGAACTAGGTTGGTGTTAAGGACGAAAACTCATATGTTAATCCCAAAAATGGTTTATGCACGTTCGAAATTTCATCCAACTCTCTTCAGCCATTCAGGCTGACTGAAGCATAAATACGAAAACATTTTAGATTAATAATATTTGTTACAATAAGGCAACAATGTGTGCCTCATATTAAAAAGTTAATACTCAAGCTTTTAAAATGTGAAAACCCCAGTTGACCAGTTTTCAAATTATCTCAAATCATATGTAAAAGACTTCGATGTACTGAAGTTCTTTTAAATTTCTGCTCCATCGCCAGGTGTCCCAGCGTGTTGGAACATACCTCCAGCCTTACGCCAGAACGTATGGGTCTAAACAGTCAGAACTCCGTCAAATTCAATTTAGTAGGTTCAAAGTTGAGTAGTCTGGTTAAGGCATCTAACTGGAGATTGAATGGCCCCCGCTTGGAATCACTGCCTCGTAGAAACTTAACGCGACCTTTACATCTGGCACAGCTTGCTGTGTAATATGAAGTACACCAGAAAGATCCGATGGTTCGGGTTCCACGTTAAGGCATGGACGGGGTTAGGTTAGGCATGGAGGAAAGCAGCTGGCCACCCTATCTCAAATACCAAGACTAAGTATACCTCATTCGGGAGGGTCCAACCAACCTACAGTTTGAATACCAAGCTTTTAGTTTTAAATTTATTTCAGATTACAGGTATTAAAGGTGTTAATATTCTGGGATGCAAAAAGGGATTATTTTGATTGATGTACACAGAATGGGGAAATAAATTACCGGTAAATTGTATGCAAGTTTCCTAGAACAACATGAAGAAAAAATTTCTTTATAGCAGACCGGAATTACAACAGAGAAATACCATCTTTCATCGAACAATGCACCTGCCTAAAACGGCGGTTAGGTAATGAGAAAACTGACTGTTTTTAAGTACAAATTGCTTTAAAATCTACCTTATTCACCAGATTTAGCCTACATAGCTGGGAAACGTTTTGAATTAAATAAGGAAATGGTTGCGACCGTAGATGGGAGTTTTTCAGACCTTCCAGATAATTACATAGAAATATTGTGGTATGACAGCGTCATCCCCAATGAATATTAATATATTCATATTTATTATTCACATTTATTATATTTATTTTATTAAAATATGTAAACTGTTTGGGGCTAATCAATTCATAGGTAATTATGTATTAAGCCCAGGCGGCCGAAATTATTGTTGTATAATTTTAGTTTATTGCAAGATTTCTGTTAGGAAAGAATTAAACTGTGAAAATGCTATCACTCGGTGGCAGCTTTGAACATTCAAATAGCTGGGCGCTGGTGGCAGCCAGACGCCCCTTACACAATGGAAGCGACCGGTGGAGGGTGGAGAGATTCCCGTTAGCTGGCAAGGTCAATGTGCCCCGGCTCTACGCTGAGGGCGCAAGGTCACAGAAACTGCGCGCAAAACCAAACGGCGAATGATAGCAACGCCGCGACACACTTGATTGTGGAATACGCAGATTTACCAATCGTGTATAGCCACGGGGTTTACATTTATTGATGCAAAGCTTCGTTTCCATGTGCTGGGAGAGGGGAAGATGATTTCTTCGTGGCGGCAGAAAGGACGCCATCGAGAGACTTGCTGTCCAGACGAGCTGGAGTATAGATGTACTGTTCGGGTGTCGACTAGCTGTTCGTCCATGGTTGAAGATAGAAGCTTTCTGGCTAAGACGTTGTCGGAGACATAGTGTCTTATCTCGTAGAGGCCATCACCACTGCTGCGTTAGCGCGGATGGGCTATCCACGGATCTGCATCTGACTGCGACACAGCGCGTCACAATCTTCAAGCAGTTGCAACAACGGTAATGTACCGACGCAAGGTCATTCGTTCCTTGGGTTTTTGACGAGGTTTACAGACCCGTAAGCGATCCCTGTGAATAGAGTCTCTGCTCTGATCAAGGAAATATTGCTGAGCTAACCAATATTCCATATTCACCAATATTAAACTTTTAAGCATCTTGCTCATCATAACATAATTCAAATGATGTTTTTCTCACTTTAATTGGCGCCCCTGGGAATTTTTGTATAATGTTTAACTTTAATCTGTTGGCCTGTGATGCCATACTATTTTACATTCGTTTTGCAAATCTCTTAAATACTTAAATCTGTTAATGTTTGCATTTATCCGGCAAATTGTAAGGCCCGGGTATTGCTTGCTTGTTTTGAATTTCTTGTGCTTAATGTTAAAATTAAATATACCCGGCAGTGTATAAGCCAGAAGATAAAATAAATTCAATATTTTATTTACCTGTAATTCTTGCAGCATTCAAGATTCTAGTTCAACAGATTAACCTGCTTAACAAATTTAATACTAATTTTCTCGATAAAATTTCAAGGCAATGGTCCCCCCCCCCTCTTTCCAACGGATGTTGTCAGGGACAAAGCGGGTATTGGGGGTTAGATACCTCCCTTTCACTTGAACCAGTTTGTCTTCCAAAATATTCTAAGTCCACAAGAAAGTTCTGTAACCGTGTTAAAATATTTATGCTAACTGTTAACTTTGACCACAGTCGCCACTTGTAGTTTTAAACCCACCACAAGAAGGGTACTATTGTATAAATGAAAGTCACAAGTTGAATCACTGGATTATATATTCTCAGAATTTTTACGTAAATGTTACATGTCACAGTTAGCAAGGCAATCGGATATTAATCTTCACCAAAAATCGCAAGTTGAGAATCAAGAGCACAAACCGCAATCCCCCAGGTGAAACAAAACAAAAATTCGAAATTTACATGTCCAGAAATTTGATAGTCCGAAATGAAGATGGCCCCAATTTTTAAAAATGGCCGCCACTAACGCGTCCTATCCATAGACTCGTGTCCAGCCTGACGCCATGATGTGAAAACTTCCCATGACCACCGCGCTCCAGAGCGCCTAGCTCGAACGTGCGCACAGCACCGAGGTGTAATTAAGACTGAAGACCAAGCGCGCCAAGCGTAGCGATGTCCCTGGCCACTTCACTTATATAGGCCTGCCTCACGTGATGCCGTATGACTACAGTGTACATCCGCGCTGCTACACATACCCTACTGTTTACTCTAATAACTTTCTTCTTATGAGTTTAATCTCGACGAGGAAATGGGAAACTGATGTGTGTTACTAGTTGAAGTGTTCAGTGTCCGAATAATCGTGTCAATTGTGTCTCTCAGAAAAATTGTCAAAATGGTTGATTTTCCGAAGTCTTACGGCGTTAGTCAATGTTTTGTTACTTTTAAATTAGCTGTAGTTATTAACTCGAAATTAGGCTTGAAATATTATTCCCGATTTTAATCTTTCCCAAAATATCAACTTTGTTTAAATCCATTGAGTTATGGTAAAACCAGTAATTTCTAACAATCAGTTGTAATTATTATTTAGTTTTCATGTTATAACTCTGAAGTTTTATGGATTATCACGCCGGAAAAATTATCAATATGTAGCCTGAATTAAACTGCGTATTTTAGAGTTTATTTTCTCTTTGTAGCTGTTATATTTTGTACGCAATAAAAATAGTTTGTTATTTACACGTGTGTTTGATGTCGAGTGAAATTAGAAAACCTATAACATTGGTTCTATTGCTTCAAACGGCATGAAATAAATATGTATGAAACTAGAAGAATGGATCTTTACGACAAACTAATTTTTAGCCCGGAATCTGAGTAGGTTTTTAAATGAAAAAATGTTAAAGTCGAGCGACTTATTTTACGTGTTCATATTATTTTTTTAAAATACTTAAAGTGTTGGAAACTATCAGATTTACTTGAATTTACTTCTCTTCATGGCTGTTTTAATTTATTAGCTACCTTTTACTGTGTGACTGCGTTTAAAATCAGTGTAGAAGCATTTTATGTGTGCAGTGTCTATAGCAAGTTACTTTGTGATTGGATTATCATACAACAGGTTAGTAAAATGTCTTAAAATGTGTCTAGAAAATTAACTATGTGTGTTTATCGGTATTTACATGTTCTTAGCGCTCTGGAAATGGCTTATAAGTGTTAGAATTAATTCCGAAAAGTTGAACAAATTAGTCGATTTACTGGCTATCGGTTTTCACTAATATTTCATATTTCACTAACTGAAACTACTCGAAATCTATTAGAACTGAAAGACAATATTATTAGCAGTGTATTCCTCTACTTTTATATCCTGAAACTACTTAGAATGTCTCAAATCTTTTATGTAAATCGCTTGTGTAGATAGGTCATTTTATTTCTACAAAACGGCTTCTTGTGATTATTAAATGCTTGAAAACTATCAGAAACCTGTTAATCATCCTACTAAACTGTCTCAGGGATTATTCTGTTGACTTTTAGAACTTTGAATGGTCAAATATCCTCACTATGTGATATCTTCATCCTGCTTTAGTCTACTATTCAAACATCCAGTCCATTTCTTTAAAATACGCACCAAACTGTATTTAATTGTGAAGTTATGTTTATAATGGTTCTAGGCCTGTGTATTATTAGACTTTTATACTCTTTACTGGACGAAAATCACTTCAGAAATACCAAAGTCTGTTATGTGCCAAAATTTAAGGTTAGATATTACTGTATTGAAATTTTCTGTTTATCTTTAACATAAAGTTTATTAACCGTGATAAAAGGTTTATTTAGTGACTGTATTTACTATTTATGGCCATTTCCTTCATTTAAATCGGTTCATAACAATTCGTTAAACAATATCAGTATCTGGTATTACGAGTTTACTTCTACATGAGATTACCTATTTCCTATTAAAATGTCGTTGATTTAATGCAATTTATGTGTTATTTACATTGGTTATGGACTATTTACTCACTTTAGTGTGTGGAAAGTGTTGTCAACTCGATTTTACGTGTGGTATCGGATACTACAGTTAACCCAAAACTTGGCCCGATTCTCGCGGAATATAGAAAATATAACGAGGGATACCTTACAATGTCCATTACAATATAAACTTATTTTTGGAACTAAAAACGTGTTTTCCTACCAGACAGAGGAACTTTTTTCTTTCATAATTTCCCACAAAGAAACTACTCCATGTTTATCTATAACGTTTGGTCTTCTGCGTTATATAATGTCAAGGAAAAGCAAAGCCAAATGGGAAACTGCACAGTTTGAAAGACAAATAGCAATTCGAGGAAGTTAGTAGTATCTAAGGAATAACTACTTTTACTCCAGTTATACGACAACTGATTAAACTGAGCTTTATCAGATTGTGTAATTTTATAACTCTGGAAGATTTATGCTAGGCATACAATTAACGTTCTATTGTTGTTAACATGTTGGATATATTTTATGTCGTACTACAGTATAAATGTTAAAGCAAATGTTTCAAAGTTTTATGTTACTAATCCTCCCCCTTTACTTCATAGTATTTAAATGTAATCTTTTCGCAGATTTTGGGAACATAATTATAACCATAACAACAGTTTAGTAGTTTAATTTTTCCTCCTGCGTGTGCGTGTGTGTGTGTTTTTTTTAAATTTTTATTTCGAGATTTGAAGGCAAAGTCTCGTTTGGTCGTAATGACCTACTGACAGGGTTTCTGCTTGCTATACAATCCACACCTATCTTAGTCGCCTTAACTTTTCCCGGTAATCCTACCAAGAGTAGGGTACCTACAATTTTAGTGGAATCCGGGAATCCGTACCACGGAAGCGTTCTGGCTCACTTCACATTACATACCAAGCTGTGACAGAGGTCGGGTTAAGGTAATTTGAAAATCACCACCGGGTCGGGAATTCAAACCAGTGGCCCTTGGACTTCCAGTGAGACACCCTAACCACTGAGCCACCAGGACACTACTTCAAGATCCTGTAAGCCGCTTGGTACAACGATAGCATCGCTTTTAATGAAATGAAGACAATTTTTTGAACGACTGCGTTTATTTATGAAACTCATTTTATTTTCTTCGCATAGCTTCTTTGTGCTTATAATTAAAAGGTACTGTTTCAATTTCCATGGTCTCATCCTATTTATAGCAAAAGCTTTCTTATAAAACAGACAGAATGGTTCTTCCAAGCCATCTATCGCACTTGTGAATTCTAAGGAGATATAAGAATTGTATTTTCTTGCTTTGGAATTTATGCTTTATTATTTCCAATTGCTTATATTCCCACTTCTTTCAGTTGTATCAACATTAGTAACGTCATCTCTATCTTTATAATCAACGTATTTGCTCTTATCAACAGGCAAAAGTAATCGAATCATAAAAATTTAAAATTAAACAAACTCCTAAGTTACTAACGATTATTATCGGTAACTAATCACGCCGAAAAGAAAGAAAAAAAATCTTCAAAAGCACGACATCCAAACGCTTTTGTCAACACTAAATACGAGTGACATTTGCACTTGAGATTATTGTTTTAATTGTAGGTGGTATTAGCAGCTCTCACGGTCGATTATTTATGAACTATGCATTCGCACATCGTTGAATCTCTTTTATTGACACTTCCGCTACGAGTGACGTCTTAATTTGAGGTTTCTGTGATTAGAATTTTGGCATTCGTTTTTTGGACTGTAGAATTGTAAACTACAGGTCATGAAAAATGGTGTTATCTAATTTCCGATAGGTGGTGACGAGGTTAGGAGAGTTAAAGTATCTTATTATAGATTATGAAGTTTGATGTTATGTTATGAAAGTTTGTTGCATCGCGGCTCACTTTGCATTAATCCGCGCCTCTCCAGGAAGGCATGCCTTCCAGATTGAAAACCGCTGTGTTATAGCATCACCTACGTTGTTAGAGCTTTTGGTTTTGGGTTCTCTATAGTTGCTTAAAGTGGTAACCAAACTATGATCATTCTTGATTCTTCTCAAATATATTTACCCATGTAATTAGGTGTACTGGCACTTTTTACAGTACAACACAACAGTTTTCCGATAGTGTGATATTGGTAACACCACTAAAAATATCGTTTAGGAGAAAAAACGGATTACGATTTGACTTAAAGCTTCTGATCGATAGTCCCTATGGTGTGGCGTGAATGAATTTTGCCATTAATGGTAGATGATGGATAATCTATCTTGGGAAAGCCACGTATAAATAGTGACTTCCCGCAGGGAACGTAACCGTGATTAATTAATTGGTGAGCGATTTCTCTCCACTTCCGCCGACCACAGACACCCGAAATTCGGCGGCAGCGATTCGGCCAGTAATAGCGCAAAAAACAGAGATCCACTCACCTTATGTTTGTGGCGTCAATTTGCATGTTAATACTATAACATGACACCAGCTATTATTTGTAGCAAGATGCAACCAGGATGCACCGAAATCTGAGTTGTAGAACACTCTTTACTCCGAAACTTGTGGCAGAACTCGCCGACAGTCAAATAAATAGCTTAAGTCGCTATGATGATTTGTACGCGAGCTTAATCGTCGCGGACGTGAGCGTAACAATAATAGTCACTCATATAAACAAAAAAAGTCCCACATATATAATTTCCTTGTGGAACAAGGCACGCAAATATTGCATAGGCCAGTGGATATCTGAATTATGCCCACTGACCTTTATTCCGCCGCGAATATAAGATGCCCGCGGCCGACGGAAAGAAAAATAAGAAATCGCTCAACCATGCTCCCCCCCTTGAAAGTTCTTAGGACTTTCAAAAAATAAAATAATTTTCCCTCACATTATGGGATATTCTAAGTTGTGACATAAAAATTAATGTAACTTTACTGATTTAAAGCAATAATGAAGATAGAGGTTGAGAGTAGGATTGACGAAAGATTAAATTAAAAGGCTATTAATAAATTTGAATGAAATAAAAGAAAAAATATTATTGTGTTGGTATGGGATAAAGTTTAACCACTGGACGCTTGAAAGTGCCGAATCGTGTCTTCACCATCGCCACCCGAGTGACATTGTCTGAACCAGGATAAGTTTTAATAATCACCCCTAAGGGCCAGTTCAAAGGGGGAGAATCATCTTGCCCCAAGATTACAACTGTACCCACTTGAACAGGGTTATCCGGTGTCGACCATTTATGTCTAACTTGCAGGGTGTGCAAATATTCAAGTCGCCATTTTTCCAGAATGACTGGACCATCTGATCTAACAACTTCTTACGTTGGTTTAGATTCGAACAAGACATGTCAGCGGCCGGTAAGTACTGTAGTGGAGTTGACATCAAAAAATGTGCAGGAGTAATAACTTCTGGGTATGGATCCGACGACACTACATTTAAAGGTCGCGAATTCATAACGCATTCAATCTGAACTAGAACCGTTTGCAGTTCTTCATAAGTGAGAAGTTGATTTCCAATCACTCTAAATAAATGGGTCTTCAAACTCTTTATATTAGACTCCCACAATGCTCCGAAATGCGGAGCACGCGGAGGGATCATTTTCCACTCGATACGGCGACTACTTAATTCAGGTTTTTAGAGCTTTGTTCAACTCTTCTAACTGAGCCTTGGCACCTACAAAATTAGTACCATTGTCTGAATATAGACAAGAAACAGGTCCTCGTCTTGCAATAAAGCGCTTGAATGCGGCTAAGTATGTATCAGACGTTAAGTCTGAGACCAACTCTATGTGTATAGCCTTAGTGACTAGGCACACAAAAAGACAAATGTACGCCTTTTGAGAGTGTTGACCACGGCGTCGTGTAAGAGTTATAGGAATCGGACCTGCGTAATCTACTCCAGTATGAACGAAAGCCTTAGCTTCCTGTATGCGACAGGGAGGCAAATCTGCCATTTTAGGAGTAGGATGAGTAGGGTTAACTCTAAAACAAAAATTACATTTACGTACCATGGACCTAACAACAATCCTCGCAGCTAAAATCCAGTAGCGCTGCCGCAAAATCGATATTAACAGACCAGCCCCTGCATGACAATTCAAAACATGGTAATGTCTGAAAATAAGATGCACAACATGGTCATGCTTGGGAAGTAGCGCTGGATGTTTAGCTTCGAAGGGTAAGTCCGACTTAGACAGTCGTTCACCAATTCGTAAAATACCTTCTTCATCAAGAAATACTGACAAATTCCGCAGCTTCTTCGAAGGCAAGTTATTCTTTTTAGAAGAGCAATATCTACTGCAAAGTGCACATCTTGTACCGCACAAATTATTGACCTTTCAGCAAAGAACAAATTCTTTACCCCACCAGAAGGGGTAATCTTCTTTATAAATCTAAAAATGTAAATCACAACTCTCAATAATTTGTCCAAGAAGACACGCGCTGAGATAAACCATACAGCACGGAAGGTTCAGGTTGAGTGGTAGTAATTGTGAAAACATTCGTCTTGTGTTCCGGTAATTCCTTACAATCACCCGGAGAAAACGTTTAATGGGCCACTCAGAAGTGGGACGATGCATCCAAGGCGGTCCATTCCACCACAAGCTATGAGAAACTAATTGTGACGGTAACATACCTCGAGAGAGGCAGTCACTTGGATTTTTCGATTCCCGCAACATGAAAGAAGTTTTGAGGAGCAAGGTTCTCTTGACATTGAGCGACCCTATTACTCACAAAAACAGACCAACGATGCGGGAAGAAGAATCCGGACAAAGCTACCGTAGAGTCTGAAAAGGCATAGGTGCCTACTATATGGACTCGATCATCGATAGGTTTCATTAACTAATTTAACTAATTTCGACATCAGAAGCGCGGCGCATAACTCGAGACGCGCAAGTGTCCGTTATTTTGGTAGGTGAAACTTGGACTTAGCACATAATAGTCGAAACCGATATGCCAGACGCATCCAGTAGTATGTAAATATATAACAGAACCATAACCGTTCATACTTGCGTCACAAAGGCAACAATATTGGCCTTGCAGTCCTTTGATGCACCTACATGACGAGGGATTCCATAGTGGAAAGAAGAGGTAATTCTTGAGTGAGCGCCGCAAATCGGCGTAACACACTCTCGGGCGGGGGTATCATCCCAATCAATTTACTTAGCCACAGTTCTTTAATTAACAACTTGGCTAACAAAATAACCGGAGCAACCAGACCCAAAACATCAAACAAACGAGCCACTACAGATAATATGTTCCGCTTCGTGCACTTTTCGCAACTTGGGTCGTGGTGAAGTAGAAACGTCGTCTGAAGGTTTCCATGATAGCCCCAGAACCTTAGCTGACGTCACTACGTTTCCTTCTGAAAGTTTACTGGGCTTCGATGAGAATCAGGAAGGACTATCGAGTAACCCAGAAGAATTGCTGGACCATTTTACTAAATCAAAGTTCCAGACTTCAATAATGAGATTAGTTCTCGGGATAAACGAAAGCTGTTTCCTCATCAGGAACAGAATGAACCAAATCGTCCATATACATTTTAGTCTCGACGACTTCAGAGGCTTCAGGAAACTGAGAACTCGCTTCAGCCGCCAGCTGTCGCAAAGTGCGCATAGCTAGAAAAGGCCTCGATTTTAACCCAAAAGGAATACGGTTAAAATGAAATGTCCGAACTATTTCGCTATCATCAAAACGAAATAATTATTCGCAAAAATCTGCGATGGTCATTAACAACACCAATCTGCAAATACATTTGCTTGATATCCGCTGTAATAGCAATCGGGAATAACCGAAAGTTTAATAAAAGCAAGAATAAATCGGCCTGTAAATTAGGACCGGTATGCAAAATGTCATTTAATGACAAACCAGTATGAGTTTTAGCACTTGAATCAAGTACAATGCGAGGCATGGGTTTATCAGGGCGGATGACTGCATGATGGGGAATATAATACCCGTCATCGCTAACCTCCGATTCACGAACTTCTGTTAAGTAACCATTTGTAATATATTCCTCAATAACTTTATTATAGCTCTCTCGGAGTGTGGGACATAGTTTAAATTTCCTTTCGAGCGCCATAAATCGGCGTAAAGCATTGAAACGAGAATTGCCAAGCTCATTAGGATCTGAAAGGAACGGTAAAGCCACAGTATATCTACCTTCACTGTTCCTAGTCACAGATAGAGTATATAAATTCTCACACTCTGTATTCTCAGGGCTTAGGAATTTTTTGTGAGATATCTCCTCTAATTCCCAAAATTTTTGCACCAATTCATTGAGTGCTAGAGCAGTAAAAGATGTTGGGTGAGTATGAATACTAGAATATTCTCCCATCAACACATAACCGAAGGCGGTCAGTAAAGCAGGTGGTGCCATAGTACCTGATTCAACTCTATCTCCGAAATAAATATACGGAAAAAGCTGAGCACCCAACACAAGATCAATTTTACCCGGAATATTCCATGTTAAATCAGCTAAAGGTAGGTTGTCCAAATATGACATGTCACACTTTTCTATAAAATGAGAAGGTAATTGGTCTGTAATAGAATCAACAACTAGAGCTTGAATGTTATATTTGTTACTTTTAAATACACGGGATTGTACTTCGATATTCACATAACCATAAATCGGTCGCGAACTCGAACCTATACCCTTCACATAGGAATTATTTAATGGAATTATCTGTAGGTTCAATGACTTACAACAATCGATGGTAATTAAATGATTTTGCGATCCATTATCAATTAGACACCTAACTACTTGATAATTATTATCAGTGGACTTGGCATACACTTGAGCTGTGGAAAGTAATATATGAAAATTAGTCTTTACACTAACGCTCAAGGAAAGCGGATATTCATTATGTGAAGCCTTATTTATATGAGCCGTTGATGCGAGCCCTGGACCAGAACAGTTGGTGTCGAGATCAGTACGGCAAGGTAAGCGAGTTTTGGCGCGGTCTGTTTCTACACTGTTGTTGGAAATGGCTTGCAACGCGCAATTCTCACTCGTATTGAGACGAATGGAATGAGTCTGCGTATTTTTCCTATCAAATGTAAGAGAGTATGGTGTCGTTTCTTGCATAACTTACAAACAGACGACGATTTGCAGTTGGAAACAGTGTGAGAAATTCCCAGGCAGTTCACACTGCCTCTTTTTGATTTTACAAATTCATATCTATACTGTGGCGACCCAAAGATTTGAAGTGGGAGCAATTATAGAGTAATGTATGATCTGTTTGCTTGCAATAAACACAGGATCCAGAGATAAGCTTAGTTGCCATATTGTCTCTGACTATTGCGTTATCTTCTTTAGAAACAAATGCTTTGGAAGTACGTCCACGAGTCACATTTTCTGTGAGTCGCTTGTTCATGTTATCTGAAGCGCGAGAATATAATCCCGAACTTGCACTGTTCATATTGCTTGAACGTTTAGAAATTTTAACCTGATCTTTCACGAATAAAGTTAATTCGTTGTAAGTGGGCATTTCTTTATCGCGTACTGACATTTCAAAGCTTGTACAATTTGAGCATCGATCTTACGCAATGCACATTGAAATAAAATAAAATCTGTAAGATCATGAATGCCTAATTGTTTCAAAGCTGCAACTGCTGCTGAATATTTCTCTATAAATGTATCCAAGCTGTTTGGATTATTGTTGCTAGGCTTTATATCCAAAATGATATTTAAATAGTGAGTACCTAACAGGCGTTTGTCTTGGTATCTTCTTACTAGATTTTCCCACATTATTTGGTATGTTTCTGCTGTAGGTACAATACCTGCAGTTAACTTCAATGCATTATCTGTTAGTTTACTTACAAGATATTGCACACGCTGTGAGTTAGTTAACTGGTCGTTCTCATGAATATTAGCTTTGAAAGATTCATAAAATACTGACCATTTCTCCATACTACCATCAAAGCTAGGAATATCTATAGGAGGTAATTTAATGTGTTCACGGTCACTCGGACGCGATGACAATGTAACGGTAGAGGCACTAATTTTGTTGCGAGTTCGTTTAATACGCGTGTACAAATCCTCAAATGCAGCTAATGGGGTATAATCAGGTGCATATTCAGGATCTTTAGTCAAATGTAAATCATTAATCTGATCTATCATAGATTCAAACTTCATCTGAAGGTCACCAATTGTTTCAGAATCAGTCATAAAACTTTCATTGGTCCGGGAATCAAACGAAGAGATGTTCATAGAAATCTTATACAATTTATTAACTCTCTCAAAAATCATATCCGACTTTGAAGTTAATAACGCTAGCTTCCGTTTGAATTCTACAGAATCAACATTTGTCCCGAAAGCCATATTGTAAAATATGATTGAAGTGTAGCGTAACTTGCTTATACAAAGATTATATTAATCAAACTGATCGTGTCATATCCGACACCAGGAGGACCAAAAAAATAGATGATGGATAATCTATCTTGGGAAAGCCACGTATAAATAGTGACTTCCCGCAGGGAACGTAACCGTGATTAATTAATTGGTGAGCGATTTCTCTCCACTTCCGCCGACCACAGACACCAGAAATTCGGCGGCAGCGATTCGGCCAGTAATAGCGCAAAAAACAGAGATCCACTCACCTTATGTTTGTGGCGTCAATTTGCATGTTAATACTATAACATGACACCAGCTATTATTTGTAGCAAGATGCAACCAGGATGCACCGAAATCTGAGTTGTAGAACACTCTTTACTCCGAAACTTGTGGCAGAACTCGCCGACAGTCAAATAAATAGCTTAAGTCGCTATGATGATTTGTACGCGAGCTTAATCGTCGCGGACGTGAGCGTAACAATAATAGTCACTCATATAAACAAAAAAAGTCCCACATATATAATTTCCTTGTGGAACAAGGCACGCAAATATTGCATAGGCCAGTGGATATCTGAATTATGCCCACTGACCTTTATTCCGCCGCGAATATAAGATGCCCGCGGCCGACGGAAAGAAAAATAAGAAATCGCTCAACCAAATGGTGTTTTCTGTAAAGCAGTGAGCATCTGTTTTGTCAAATTTTTCATGAATTTTTCATGTTGGATATTTTTTTTTTATATCTGCTTAACGTCTCTCTAACAGCGAGGGTCTTTAGACACGGGAAAGGATGGGGGGGGCTAGGAATGGGAAGGAATTCAACCATGTCCTTTTGAAGGAAGCATATATGCATCTCTAGGTTTTTCTCATATTGTTAATCACTACGGCAAATTTTGAAATTATAGAATCGGTAGAGTTAGTAGTTTATTAATCAAATAGCACATAATAGTTTTAACGGTTTGCAATGTAGCTTCTGTAAACTTTCATAGTTAATTAATTAGTAATAAAATAAAGTGCGCTTCATCGAAAACAGTAATTATGTTTAAAATTTACAGAAACTCATTCTCTCTCTGCAAATTATGTTATGTCGAAAACGGTATAGTAATTGAATTGTGTATAACTGGCGGAGGTAATACATTTCATAACCGTAAAGATAGGTTTAGAACTAAAAACCTTGCAGGAAGGGAACACTTGTATTTCTGCATATTTCAAAATTGTATACCATTGAAATTACAGTTGAATTTAGTCAAACGTTTATCCTGCATTCTATATAGTTAGCTACAGAATAAAAATCAGTTATTAGACAATATTAATAATCCTACTGTGTGTGTAAGAAGTGGTTTCATTGTAGTGGAGAGGGAACATGAGAAATAAGTGAGGCTCTCCCATGGTTTTGTCCGTTTTGTATTAGGGAGATGGGCGAAGGGATCATGAAGTTGCGTAAAACTGTTAGGGCCCTTGACGCTCGGCCTGTGGGGGGGCAGCCTTTAGGAGCTTGTAGTGTACCCGGTTTAAGGATTGCCACCAGTTGCTATTACTCTCTATCATTAAGTTTTATTTTATGTATATATAATATCTTGTTCGGTTTTAAATGGGCGCCATGGAAGGAGTCCTTCCAGAATTTTCAATAAACAATTATAAATGTAATTACTTGTTTTATTATAAAGAAAATTGAATTAATTCATCTACTGACACATTTATTGTTATCAATATGAAAAGGTGATTGCATTGAATAACAAATGTAACAAGAATTAAATCGATATAATAAATTGATTAAATGAACAATTAAATTATAAAACATAAACAAAGTCCGACTAACTCAAAATCAGAGAGCACAAGTTCCTACAAGTTTTCGTTTTCGGGTACATGCGCCACACTTTGCCTCGGTTTGTTCAGGCGGAATAAAAATGTGTGTTTTACCATCCAGCTGACGTTTATGTTGAAGTCGGCGCTGTCCGGATCTTCTCGATTTTCTGCGCGCAACACACACAGAACAAAATTTTATCGTCGAACTCGTTTAACACTGGACGAGCACATTCGATTACTATTCTTTCGAACGGCGTCTTACTGTTCAGCTGCAGTCTTCTCCTCAAAACGAGGGTTTCACCATGAAACAAAAAAAAACTAGTCTGAACTTATTATCAATTAATGGAGTTATCCCTCCATGCATGCACACACACACAATCCTCTGCACCTCACGCACCGCTCGCACAGGGGCGGACTGTCCACTCAAGGAATGCGGTCCACTTATCTCCCTTCCCATCTCCAAACACCTGCACTACACTACAAAGGGTGCCTCGGTGGCTGCACTGCGAAAATAGTCTCCGCTGCTCGCACCGACCAACGCTCGCTAGTAAAATATGAAGCTGCCGTGAGCGGACCGCTTCATTACTCCCGCTGTTCGTTTTTTACGAAGTTGCACAGCATACTTCGTAAAACATCCTTTAGCTATGTCACCCGTATTATCTAGTCACTGTGTAATTCCACGCCGAATCATGTGCAATGGTAATAGTTTATAATAATTCTGAAGCGTCTCTAACAGATACCGCTTCATTACCCCGCTGTCCGTTTTTACGAAGTTGCAAGAGCACACTTCGTAATATATCAAAGCACTGCCTCACCCGTATAATCAAGTTCTTATGTAGGCTAACACTGAACATTGTGCTGCTCTGTTACAAATTAATTAATCTAAGATGATCTGCAAATCTTGTTCATATTATATTAATTAAAATAAACGGGTGGCAATCAAAATGTTTTAACGAAATGTCACACCTATTCACCGAAATTCAAAACTTAATTTACTGAACTGCCATTGGTTGCCAACAGCTCCACGACCCCTACACACCAATCCCGCCATCAACAATGTAGCGGCTCACTCATCCATCATTCACAACACAGCATTCACAATTAAGGTACAATGCATGCAATGATGTAACTAAAACACAAATAACTACCAATCTTCTCAACTTATAGACATCTTAATACATATTTTTTTTAAACCTATAAATGATTTTTCATATTATTATCAGTACTATGGGAATATTTTCTTCAATATTGTTGTTTCAACTTAATTTCAAGCAATTTTGAACTAAATATCGATATAATACACGACTCCCGCCTTTTTTTTAATGCCCAATCTACCCCATCACGGCGCAGGAACCATAGTGTACAAATGTAATGGTTATTGAACATATTGTTATGTGAGTTTATACAAAATAATTATCGAAATAATCCCGACTGACAGAAGCTCTTGAGTCTACTGGACATCGTGGTTTGAAGACTCGCAAATGGATAGCCTAATGTTATAGTGAATTATCTAACAACGCCAATGTTACATCATTTATCGTTGATGCATAATAAAAAAAAAATCCACAACGGGCCACTGGACTTACCCACTGCCAGACTGGACACCGATTACGGAAAATTACCATGCTTGCGGACTTACCCGCTGCCGACAAGACACTGGTACCATCAAAATACTACAACTTTTTTTTGTGCTTGTGGTCTTACCAACTGCCAACAAGACACTGACCGCTATCAAGCTTACTAAAATACCGTAACTTCTGACGTGCGTTTATAGATTTTCCACGAATCGGCCCCATTTTTATTTTTATGCGCCATCAACATTCCACTAAAGCTCTCAACTTTGCAAACATCTGCTCCAATCGTCAGTTATTTAAATTGCTGATTTTATTCTTGAGTACCTTTCATGGCAAATTTTTATTATTATTTATTCTATGGACTTTAACACTATGTTCCCTTAACGCGATTGAAGTTACCCGCACATCTTACAGCGATGTTCCGTTATCAGGTGGCCGCGGGCTTGCTTGCACGTTTCCCACTCTGTTCGTAGAATCCGTCACAGAGCTCACAAATGCGTTGCTGTGGGTTCCTTTTCCGGTTCCCTCTCTCTCCAGTTCGGACGGTAATTTTTGTTTACTCTGCTCATTTTTCCACTTGCGGTGGTACCCCATGTCCTGTCCGTGTCGAGGGTGGTGTGGCCTATTTCCTTTGTTTGTTTCAACGCGATCGGCATTTTGCAACACATTTAGCAGCTGACCCACCGTCGTATCAGTGCCTGGATTAAGTGTGGTACTGTATTTCTGGCTGAAATGTGATCCAATAGCATGAACCAATCCACATCGCTCATAGGAGGATCCAGGTGGCGCGCCAAAATAATCAGCTGGCTGCATAATCGTACCTGGACACTGCGGCACTTGATCATAGTTGCCACAATAGATACGGAGTCGATTTTGCGATTGAACGTCCGTGGACCACTGTCTTTCTAGAAACAACTGCTTGAAATCATCATACGTCGTGTCATGACGACATTCTAAATCAAACCACACTTTTTGTGCATCATACAGCATCTGTCTGACAAGAATTGACTTTAATTCCTCCGGAACACATTTCACATGAAAATATGTGTCCACGTCATGGAGGAATGCACGGGGATTTGCGCCATTTTTCACGTCAAACCGCGGCAACGGTATTTCTACATTTCCATATCCCGAACCAACGTACCGCATCATGGGATCACATTGTGCCCTGGCAGAATTTTCCACGGCTACAATTTTTTTTTTAATACTTTTATATCAACCGAGCACTTCTGCTTGAAACGCATTCTGTGCTTCGCGAATTTAAGCATTCATATTTCGCGATCCTTCTATAGTTGCATCAATTTTCTCCAACTTCTTCTCAACAGATTTAAATTTCATTTTGGTATCTTCGTCGACCCTATCGATATGTTTGGACAGTGTCTGCCCCCCGATCATTACTCGCTCTCCAATCTTGAAATTTCAACTTCCGTCATGTTAGTTCTGGTTCTTAGCTCCTCGTGCTCGACTTTTAATTTGTCAGTTTGCACTTTCGCCTGCTCCGACATGTCCCTCACAGCACTTATTTCATTAGTGATGGTCATCTGCATATCAGACAATTTTCCGTCCATCTCCACACGTACATCAGAGATCGACCGATCTAATTTTTCGCTTAAAGCGTCTTGGTTGTCAGCAATTCTTTTGACTTCCGCCTTTACAGAACCTATTTCGGCGTTAGTGTAGCTAATCTGCGCTGAAATTTGCGCAAGAAGCTTCACTATGTCAGAATTTGTGATCGACGAACTAGTTTCGATTGAAACCGAATTATTCTGTTCTTTGTGCAAAATATTTTCAAGACAAGCGGATGTTTCCGGCACTTTCGGAATTACACTCTCGCATCCCGTGTCGACCATACGATTTTCAACCAACATAATATTATTACCAACAGTATTAGCATTTTGTTCAACATCAAATTCTTTCGACTCCATAGTGTCGCCGTTTTCGCAACTTTTAAACAAATTAAAGACTTCCCCGTTATTCAATTGTTTCCCCGATCTCAGTTTCATAAGCCAGTCTCGGCCAAACGATAATCTAAACTGTAGGTCAAGGGCAAATTTAACGAAGCAGTTAACTATGAAGCCTAACAATTTAAATTTACATATCATTCGCTTCTGCAAAATACTAGACACACAGTTAATTAATTCACTGATCATTACTACCGTGTATTTTATAAACACTTGGCAACACCGGATAGAACATCGATAAGTCCAGACATTCATATATTACATAATATTCCAGACATTTAAATTAAACACACATGATAAGTCTGCCTCTCTGCATCTGTAATAGATTATGACATTAGATGAAATGCATTTAAAAAAGACAAAACAAAAAACATATGTACTGCATCCATCCTCCGCTCCATGTGCTGAAACGAAAAAAAGTGCACAGGTAATCATAAAACTATTGACAACCTCCGCAAGTCAAACCAAGATTTAGTGTGGGCATTCATTTAGTTAAACAAATTGCCAGTGAAAAACCACGTTGGCGAAAGCCATTTATGTAGTGTACCCGGTTTAAGGATTGCCACCAGTTGCTATTACACTCTATCATTAAGTTTTATTTTATGTATATATAATATCTTGTTCGGTTTTAAATGGGCGCCATGGAAGGAGTCCTTCCAGAATTTTCAATAAACAATTATAAATGTAATTACTTGTTTTATTATAAAGAAAATTGAATTAATTCATCTACTGACACATTTATTGTTATCAATATGAAAAGGTGATTGCATTGAATAACAAATGTAACAAGAATTAAATCGATATAATAAATTGATTAAATGAACAATTAAATTATAAAACATAAACAAAGTCCGACTAACTCAAAATCAGAGAGCACAAGTTCCTACAAGTTTTCGTTTTCGGGTACATGCGCCACACTTTGCCTCGGTTTGTTCAGGCGGAATAAAATGTTGTATTTACCATCCAGCTGACGTTTATGTTGAAGTCGGCGCTGTCCGGATCTTCTCGATTTTCTGCGCGCAACACACACAGAACAAAATTTTATCGTCGAACTCGTTTAACACTGGACGAGCACATTCGATTACTATTCTTTCGAACGGCGTCTTACTGGTCAGCTGCAGTCTTCTCCTCAAAACGAGGGTTTCACCATGAAACAAAAAAAACTAGTCTGAACTTATTATCAATTAATGGAGTTATCCCTCCATGCATGCACACACACACAGTCCTCTGCACCTCACGCACCGCTCGCACAGGGGCAGACTGTCCACTCAAGGAATGCGGTCCACTTATCTCCCTTCCCATCTCCAAACACCTGCACTACACTACAAAGGGTGCCGCGGTGGCTGCACTGCGAAAATAGTCTCCGCTGTTCGCACCGACCAACTGTCGCTAGTAAAATATGAAGCTGCCGTGAGCGGACCGCTTCAAGCTCCGCCGGTGTAGCTTCAGCATATGGAGGCGGGTAGGAGAGATGGTGGATTTACTGAGGAGGGTGAAAAGGATAGTTGGAAACTGTTGACAGGTCATAGGGTAAATAAAGTAAACAAGTCGAAAAAGCCTGACACTGCAGGAAATGTATGGAGTAATAACTTTGACCTGTTACCAGACTCATGCAGATGTAGGAGTGGATAAGGTGCAGCAGGCCTTTAGGGGCGTGCATGGAAAAAATAGGAAGTAGCCATGGGAGGGATTTAAGCCCTCTTCTGCAGGATCAGTTAAGCTCAAGCAACCATATCACAAGTTTTTTTCCGAATCTAGTTCAACATTAGGTCAGGTAATACAGAGTATATGGGTTTACCTTGCTGGAGTTTCATTAAGGAGGATAGAGTAGTAATAGTGGCAGGTGCGGGGAATATTACTGATAGAAATGTGAATTATAGTGTAGAGAGTGGTCTTAAGAAAATGGTGAAGGAGGCACAGCATGCAAGGGTGGAGCTCATGCTGGTCTAAGCGGCCATGACCGGCCACAGTTTAGTCACGCTGTCGGTTGGGTTAATGTGGAAACGGGGGTGCTACTTGGGAACGGAATGTGTTCTGTCCTTGGGGTTGTGCCTGCGGGGACCATTGGTCGTTGGAGTTTCACTAGGCATGGCCTATACCTAAATAGAAGGGGCAAAAGAATACTTTCTCAAATGTTAGCTAAGGCTATAAGGCAGCCAATTTCCAGTGATGACGGGGTCAGAAATGTGCTTTTGTTTTAGGTTAGGTGCTGCTGGTGATGGGATAAAGATAGGTGATCAAAGGGATGCACAGTGGGGAAAATCACTAATGCTAAAGAAGTAAATAAGGCATTTGAATCAATTACAGAGGGGAGCATGTGGCGGTAACGTCAAGGGGGTGTCCTTAGTTTACTAAAGTTCTTTTCTCTTCACCTCAACTATCCCGCTATCTACGACTGTGTGCCGCTTACCTGTTGACGTATTCCTGGTGTTTCCAGCATTCGCCTCTTGGTCGCCACCCAGGGAGTTCCACCCTGAGAATCCAATGCCTCTAAAAATTAAAAACACTTTATAAATGTTTGGATGATTGATCGAACACCAGGTTTTAAAAATACTTCCAACTTTAATGGCATCTAAAATCCTCGCCAACACAGCCTTTTCAGATTCGATTCGAACTTCGTTTTATCTTCCGATTGAAGGTTCTAATTTGTGGCACACGTGGATTGATCACACACACTAACAACTTACGCACATGACCTGGATGCACTTCTCGCCGCTATTACTGAAATGGTCACACATATAGGATACAGGTTTAAATTTCGAGACTGGTTGGTGAATTTTTTTTTAATGTTCGGCACTATCATATGGGTGATCTCGGGTTCCCTCTTCAATGCATTCCATTCGTCTTCTTTTCATAGTTATTGCTTGTATGCCGGCTTGAATATCTAGCTTGGTGGGTGAGTTTTTAAAGCAAGTTGTTGGAAATGAAGGTTATACTGTATGTGCAGAGACGACTGGCTTATCACAAGATCAGCAAAGTCAGTTCTCAACAAGGGAAGTTAGAGTAATATCCCTCCACAAACCAGACTACAAACTTTACGAGACGAAGTTTTATATTCGTGCTGTAGTATCTCCCAAGATCACTACGAAAGATTTTACACAATTTCTAACAGTCTGAACGTTAGCCATATAACAGTGACGATTTTACTATCATCGAAAACGCGCATCGGATGTCGAAAGCTAAGAGGATCATAGAATACCGAACCTGGTGGGTGAGCAATAACGTTCGGATGTATCGTTCGCGACGATATTCCGCACTGTTTTACAGTCAAATTTTCTTTGTTTTCCCAAAAATCACTCGAGGCGAGTGTTGGGATCGTTCCAGTGCAGTACTCCTTTCAGAGTTATTTTTTTTATATGCCGACCTAAATATCGAGCATGGTGGGCGAGTTTTTAACGTGCGGTACTGTCATGCGGGAGGTGGAGGGTTCGCTTCCAGGTCCGACTGTTCATTAGTATCTGTTGTAGTAGTACTTTACACACAAATAGCCGTTTATCGCCTATAGTAGCTACGACAGCGAAAAACACGTTTAGTGGTGTTTTTGTCGGTAGGAAGGGATGATTCTTTTTATTCGTAGCCATTTGAGGCAATTTTTTCTTGTATTTTTGACCGGGAGTCCTCGAAAAGTTATTCACACTTAAAAGTAACAGAGTTTCGACTTGCCAAGCGCTCTGTCTATGTCGTGGCTAACAAGTTTACGGTATTGCGTTATGACATGGGCAGAGAAGTCCTTAAACACTTCCGTGATTTGTTCTTCACTCTTCAGCTAAACGTGTAAAAATTATCTCAGTTTACACTGATTTAAGAATTCCTACGGTCGCTATACAGGGGTTTAAGGAAGAATACACCGAACATAATGTCCACTAAGTTGTAGATGATGTTATATCAATTGCAAAATTTTTCATCAATGTCGGTGTACGAGTCTGTTCCGAGGTCTAAACGGATCTACATCTACATCTACATATATACTCTGCAATTCACAAAATTGTGGGTGGCAGAGGGTGATCAGCACCAAAGCTAATCTCTTTGCTGTGCATTCCAATCCCTAATGGTACGAGGGAAAAAAGAATTCATATAAGAATCAGTCCGGCACCTTATTTCTCTAATTTTATCTTTCCTGTCCTTCCGACTCAAATAGGTTGGTGGAAGAAGTATTTCACTACACTCATGAGTGAAAGTTGGAGTACGCATGTTTTCCAATAAGTTTAAACGAAACGTATGTCGTCTATCTACCAGAGACTCCCAACCTAATCTACTAATCAGTTCTGTGACGCTTTCATAAGGACTGTAGCAAGCGGTCACGAATCGAGCGGCTCTTCTCTGTACTTTCTCTATACTTTCGATCAATCCCTTACGAAACGGGTCCCAAATGGCACAACAATAATCCAAATGTGGACGCACAAGAGATTTGTACGCTATCTCCTTTGTTTGTTCATTACAATTTTTCAAGATTCTACCTATGAATCGCAGCCTAGAATTAGCTCTACCTACTAAAGAATTAATGTGTATGTCCCATTTCATGTTCCTTTGTACTGTTACTCCCAAATATTTAATAGAATTGACCACATCAATAACTGTATTGTTTAACTCGTATTTCTGAACAATCGGATTCTTTTTGTTAGTTATGCTCATTGTCTTGCACTTTTTACAGTTTAGAGTAAGTTGCCACTCAGCGCACCAAGCCAAAATAACATCCAGATCACGCTGAATTTCTAAGCAATCGGCCAAAGTTCTTACTTCCCTATAAATAACCGCATCATCAGCAAACAATCTAAAAAGGCTTTTCACTTTGTCTCCGAGATCGTTTATAAAAATTAAGAAAAGAAGTGGTCCTATTACACTTCCTTGAGGTACACCCGATGTAACATCTAGATTAGAAGAACTTTCTCCTTCAACGACAACATACTGCGACCGACCAGTTAGAAAATCCTTTATCCATTCACAAAGCTGATCCGATATACCGTACGCTCGAAGCTTCGCTAAAAGGCGGTTGTGTGGCACAGAGTCAAAGGCTTTCTGGAAATCTAAAAAAATTGCATCTACTTGTGAACCTGTATCGATAACTTTCATTACGTCGTGTGTAAATAGGGCCAGCTGTGTTTCACATGACCTTTTCTTCCGAAATCCATGTTGATTTGTTGTAAGCAAATTATTATAATCTAGAAAATTCATAATGTTCGAGCATATAATATGCTCCATAACTCTACTACAAACAGATGTTATAGATATGGGACGATAGTTCCCAGGATCACTTCGATCACCTTTTTTGAAAATCGGAGTTACTTGCGCGATTTTCCAGTCTGAAGGTACTTTTCGCTCTTCTAATGATTTACTGAATATATCAGACAGAAATGGCCCGATTTCTGCAGCATACTCTGAAAATACTCTTACTGGAATTCCATCCGGGCCCGGTGCTTTCCCCCACTTCAGGAGCTCTAATTGCTTAACGATACCTGCAGTATCTATTCGTAATGATTCCATCACCGACTCGCCACGGCGTGGGAAAACGGTAATACTATCCTTATGTTCATTTGTAAATGAATTTTTGAATACAGTATTTAGTACGTTAGCTTTATCGCGGCTTTCATTAACCTCGGAACCTTCACGAATTAGTGCTGGAATATTGCTGTTGGTACAATTAACTTTTCGTACATACGACCAAAATTTCTTTGGGTTTTCTGTGAGACTCTTAGAGAGAGAGTTGGAGTGAAAATCGTTAAAGGCCTCGCGCATTACATTCTTAATACGTCGTCTTAAATCAGCTAAGGTTTCTAAATCGCTGCAACACCCCTTCCTTCTTGAACGTGCGTGTATTTTCCTTTGTTTTTTGAGTAATCTTTTGACTTCGCATGTGTACCACGGTGGATCATTCTCTCCCTTTATTGTCCGCTTTGGTATATGTATTTCCATGCCTTCCCTGACTATATGTATAAAACGATGCCACATCTCTTCAACGGTGTCCTTTGTTGACTTGAAGTTATGGTATTTATTCCTCAGGTAGGTTCTAAAACACTCCTTTGAGGCCTTACTGAATTTGTATACAATCCGCCCTTTTTTCCTTTTTCGCTCGGTCATTAATTTGATAGTCGCAATTACCGCTTTGTGATCGCTTATTCCTCTTGTGTACAACTCCCAAAGGGCACATAGTGAACACACGATGTGGACTGTTCCTTTCCCAACATAAGCGACAAAAGGCAGTGCAGAGCACAGTTAGTGGGAAAATGTAAGAATCCATACTTCCTTCAGAAATAGTTGTTACAGGTGCATATTGTCGGGGATTGGAATTACCATGCTCATATTAATCAAAACGACCTGAATTGCACATCGCTACATTTCCTCCTGGGACTTATCCAACCCACTATACACATCGACCAAGACAGTACTATATCTTTTAGGTGGTACATTCACGTTAAC
Source organism: Vandiemenella viatica (assembly GCA_031002005.1). Taxonomy (NCBI): domain Eukaryota; kingdom Metazoa; phylum Arthropoda; class Insecta; order Orthoptera; family Morabidae; genus Vandiemenella; species Vandiemenella viatica. Next base: position 59,853,604 of record JARYHS010013631.1, on the reverse strand, counting down.
ATCCAAAATTGAGATTCACCCACCTCACAGAAACACGTATTCGTTATACAAACGAAAATATGGATTATATTTCGTTAAGATAAGAATTATGCAGACATTGAATATACTTCATTTTATTATTTTAAAATAATCAAGAGAAATTAAGTGTCCATACGGAACATAAAAATTTAACGTTTTCAAACAAAAAGTTAATTTTGAACAAACGCTAGGGTCAAAAGAAAGGAAGAGGTTATACCGATCATCTGTCACTTAAAATAACAAACTATTATTCATAAAATCAATATTTGCGATGTAAGGATAGTTTTAGGTGAGTGTGTTGACAAATAGTTGCAGATTTTTGAAGTTAGTTAATTTTGTGGTGTGCTATGAAGACAAGTTGCCACTACATTTTAACTTATTTTTGAAACATACGGAAAAACTTATAACTAAATTACTGTTGTCGGTGACATGAGATGTCATCAACGCAGTCTGATTTGACAGTATTTTAGCGTAAAAAAAAAAACTTATTTCCACCTACCATTAATAACGAATGCTGCTTAAGGCGAAATGAACACTCTTTTTGAAACAAAAACAACTCGTAAAAGCAAATTTTGAGCTTGGAGAGTACAGAAGCAAGATTTATCTGTATGTGGATTCAACAATTAATTTAGCACTATTATTTTGTGAGGAATCATGCTATTTCAGACTTTATCGACGCGACGCTGAAATATACGACAAAATACAGAACGATTCGTGGAAGCAATGCAGCTCACCTAATTTCCCTAAGATTCTTTTACCTACAGCGATTGACACTTATATTCAGCCCTTTCAACACTTTACTTTGTGAAATCAGTTCGAGTGATACGGGGAGTAAGACTGCGAAATGACCGACCACCTTCAATAAGGCTCATAACTTCGTCTTCCTCTAAAGTTTCCAACAAATTAAACTGATGGCGAATTTAGCTCTGAAGAATATTTCACTTTCTTTTTTGAAAGTTGGGCTGGTTCGAAAAAGGAGTGAAAATTTGACGCCTGTCCACAACATTCGCCGGAAAGTCATCAAGACACTTTGTTCTGGCATTACTTTCAAGATGTAATGTCACATTTTATTCAAATAATGTTCGGAATGAAACATTAAGTTAACAATTGGTATTTTAGATTAAGAATATTCTATTTTAATAGTATATTATGATGGAAAAAATTTCTGAGTGTGAGAAACCGTACTAATTGGAGGGAGTGTGACTCTAATCGTTTCGTAGAGACAGAAAGCCTTAGGCTTAGCCACATTGGAAGCCGCAACCAACACCTCACAAGACATACACCCGGTAAGGGGCCAGCTCCTTCTTCCCGGGTAAGTGGTAGTGGAATCAAATTAGCAAATACAAAACTAGCCACGTATAGATGAAATGAATTGCTATACCCATGTACCGGGGAAGTAGGTGAGGTCGGTAAGTCAAATTCGTATTCAGAGTTTGCTATGCAAATTCACTGGCCTTGTACGAACAGTAGCTTTTTCCTCAACAAAATAGTGTAAGATTTGAACCCTGCGTCTGGTATGGTGAATAGCTCAGTACAACGTCTTTTGATATACATACATTCGATTTTATTTTCTTAAACTTACCGTGTTTAATAATACTTTAAAGTTGTAAATATAACCAAATCACACTTAAATATTCAGTTGTGGCTATACGTTTGCTTAAAAACAGTACAATATATGAGTAATTTCAACGAGAGACACACTATGTAAAACGAAACTAAAACGTCTCACGTGACTAACTTCGCGTCTCGCCACCAGGGCGAAGAAACTCCATCTCTATCTTTTTTACGCAATGTCATCATCTATAAATCATTTTAATATTTACATAAATATTTGCATCAGCGGGTGCATTATTTGGTACAGAATTAATTCCTGCGGTAAATGATGACATTAATTTTACATTTGCCTGTTTATTAAGTTCACCAATAATATGAGATTTTTTAATGAATTTTTGGTAAGTAAAATAATTTAAATCCAGAGATAACGGTTTGATACCATTATCCATTACTGCATTAACTACCGGGAAGAGAATTACTACCAATATAAATGTCTTTTCCAATAGCAACCCATCCATGTGCCCGTGACCTACTTTTAATAACTCCAATTCATAGTTTATATTTGAAACTTACATTTCCATCTACAATTTTTACAGCAACACCGAGTTTATAAAGTTTATGTAAATGTGGAACTCTATAGGTTTCATTGCTAGAAAACAAGTTGCTAATGTCTTCAGATTTGCCAGTAGGTGTTAAAATGAATTGTATATCAGCCAATTATGAGGTACTGTTAAACAACCACGAAAAACATTCATTTCTACGGAGCCCTATATAATTTTATTTAAACTACTTTTTGCACTTAACTTATTACCATTGGATTAGTAGATTCACTTGTTATAGTAACTGGTTCCTGTGAAGTTGCTAAATTAGCACTTTTCTTATAAATTAACATAGGTATATGACTTATACTTGCACTTGCACTCAAAGTACTACCAGTATGAAAACTATCTTCCACTCCAATTGGAGTTAATGTTATCCACAATTTTTTTTTACAAAACAATTATTAGGGAAACTATTCAATATTGAACTTTCCTTAAATACTGCCTTAATCTGTCAGGCATAAATTGTACTCCTGATGAAACTAAACGTTTTGCAATTCCATTTTTATATAATCAATCACATCAAACCACCTGTAAACATACCCCCAATTAAAGAACGTGAGAGTATTTAGTAATAACCAGTGAGTTATGTTTAATTTGTTCCACCAATCTCCATACAACAAACGGAGTTGGTTTTAAAGTCCTGACTGCCTCTAGAAGACTGTGCACTTGTGTTCAAATGAGTTATCCGAGCCGTTGGTACCTGGTCTGTATCCATTTCTTCTGAAACTGGCGTTGGTGGAATGTCAGTACTGCGTTCTTGAAGTCGGCTGTCGACCAGCTGGCAAAAGAAGCAACTAAGACAGGGGAAACTACCCACGAGAAGATACCTATTTCGGACATGATTGTTACAATAAAAGACAAATTATACAAAGATAGGGATAAAGTATGTAGACATAAATCTGCTACGAAAGGCACATACTACTCTAAGATACACTCCGAAATTGTAAAACGACCATGGTTCCATAACATCCGGTGTCCTAGAAACCATATTTCGACTTAAATTTTGACACGCACTCTTCAAGAAATGTAAGATCGGTGTAGTAGAGGAACCATACTGCCAGTGTGGGCAGATGGAAGATGCGAATCATATATTCTTTGATTGTCCACTTAAGAAACACGTCTCTAACAATCTTATTAAGAACTTGGTGCTCGCGTGACAGCAACTCCCGGTAAGTGCTGAAGCCTTGTTAACTAATATCTTCTTCCTTATGCACACATTTTCACGGCAAATTAAACGAGAATTGTAATATTTAATAACTGTTTAATCAATTGTAACATATCCTAGTATCCCATGTATATACGATCTCTGTAAACCGGCCATTTTAATTTGTATGATGAATTGTTGAACTTAATATTTTAATGTATATAACGTTATATTTATGTTATTATTTTAATGTGTGTATGTGATAAGCAAACCTACTAACTTCTGTACATAGTGTATTATGTAAATGTATTAGTTCTGTCTTTAATGTGTGTTAGGTACTATATAAATCTGCTAACCTATGTAAATAAGGTATATTAAGATTTATTTTTATAATATATTAAACACCTTTAAACTTATGGCCTGTATGGTTAAAAGCCAAATAAAAAAAGTAAAAAAATTATAGCCACTTGATACTTGTATAGATTATGACGTATTATCCTATCTCGATATTTTAGAACTGACTTCTTTAAAATTTTGAATATCTTGTGCCATCAAATTGTATCAAAAGCTACAACTAATTCAAGGAATGCCATAAAAGTATCTTTGTTTTTCTGGATCCGCCCTTCAAGTTTTAATCAGAATGTCAGAATCGCTTTTCATGTACCGTGGTTTTTCCTAAACCAAAACTGATCTTCACCCACTATTATACTACCCTTCCCATTTTTCTGTATATTATTCTGATCAGTAATTTTGAAGCACTTGATGATAGACTTGTAGTGCGATAGTTCTCGTATTTGTCGTCTTGTGTTTTCTTTGGACGTGTGAAGATGAAACTTATTAAAATTAGTTGGAATCTACATCTACATCTACATATATACTCTGCACTTCACAAAATTGTGGGTGGCAGAGGGTGCTCAGCACCAATGCTAATCTCTTTGCTGTGCATTCCAATCCCTAATGGTATGAGGGAAAAAAGAATTCATATAAGAATCAGTCCGGCACCTTATTTCTCTAATTTTATCTTTCCTGTCCTTCCGACTCAAATAGGTTGGTGGAAGAAGTATTTCACTACACTCAAAAGTGAAAGTGGGAGTACGCATGTTATCAATAAGTTTAAACGAAACGTGTGTCGTCTATCTACCAGAGACTCCCAACCTAGTCTACTAATCAGTTCTGTGACGCTTTCATAAGGACTGTAGCAAGCGGTCACGAATCGAGCGGCTCTTCTCTGTACTTTCTCTATACTTTCGATCAACCCCTTACGAAACGGATCCCAAATGGCACAACAATAGTCCAAATGTGGACGCACAAGAGATTTGTACGCTATCTCCTTTGTTTGTTCATTACAATTTTTCAAGATTCGACCTATGAATCGCACTCTCCAGTTTCATAAAATTTGGTACCACTTTGAATAATCTTTCAATTCCTTCTTCTCCTAGGGATTTCGCAGGAATCTTATCATTCAAACTGCCTAATTTTATTTCAAATCGTTCAAAGCTAGATCGAATTCTGCTCTAAATATAGGATCTCCTAAGCGATCAATGACGACATTATCTTCTTTTTCCAGCACACTGTTGCTTATATCATCTCCATCATACGGTTTCTCTATGTATTCCTCGCATCGGATAGTTCTGTCTTCTGAGTTTAAAAGAGATTTCCCATCACCCGCTTTGATGCATATACATCTATTCTTAATTTATACAAAAAATTCTTTTTGATCTTCCTCTATGCCACATCTACTTTAACTGTTACCATTTCCTTTTATAATGCTTGGCACTTGTATTGCAGCCATTTTTCTTTTGCTGTTTTACATTTCCTGTTTATCTGATTTCTAAACTGTCTGTATTCCTCTCTTCCTGCTCCATCCTGAGCATTTTTGTGTCTTCTCGTCTGATCCACCAACTCCAAAACTTTTTCTGTGATGCAAGGGTTTCAGACGGTTTTGTTCCCTAAAGCCTAAGGTTTCTTTATTAGGTTTGATTATTTCTCTCTTCAATGGACTCCATTCGTGCTCTGTTGAACTTTCAATGTTATTTCTTAGCCCCACGTCTACCATCGCTGTAAATGTTTCGCTCAATTAAGATTGTGTAAATTTGTTCACTTCCAACCTGTTCTGCTTGTATTGCTTCCTTATTATCTTGAATTTAAGCCTGCATTTCATAACTATCAGATTGTGGTCAAACTCTATGTCCGCTTCCTAGATATGCTTTACAGTCTAGAAATTGATTACTGAATCTCTGTTTGACCATGAAATAATCTAGCTAATATCGACCTGTATCTCCTAAACGTTTCCAGGTGTATATCTTTCATGCATATTTCTTAAATGGTGTATACGCCATGATGAGCTTATATTTTTAACAAAATTCCAACAACCTACTTCCTCACTCATATCTTTCTCCCAGACCAAAATTCCCTACAGTATTCCTCTATTTTTCTTCTACAATATTCCAATCACCCATGATTATTAAATTTTCCTCCCCCTTCACATATTGGATTAATTCTTCAATTTCAGCATTTATTTTATCTCTTTCATCATCATCTTCCTGTGACGTTGACATATAAACTAACGTGGCGTATATACGTTGGCTAATATACTAACGAGGTTGGATTGGGCTTTAGTTTCTACCCTCATCAAAATAATCCTGTCAATAAACTGTTTATGGTAACTCATCTGTTTCCCTGTTCTCTTGTCCATTACAAATCCTATACCAGTAACTTCACTGACAGCTTTGATGCTTTTTTTTTTTTGTGTTCCCCAGAACAGAAATCTTGAGCATTCTTCCACTTAATCTCACTAACCCCAACGACATCTAACTTCAGTCGTTCCATATCCCTTTTTAAGTTTTCTAATCTACCTGCCCTATTCAGAATTCTAACATTCTACGCTCTGACCCCTGGACAACTTCCAGCTCTTCCAACCTTCTTATGGAGTCCGTTGGTAAACATTGGGTGACTCCTTATACTGGGAATTTTTTGGTCGCCCGTTGGAACCGTATTATGTCTATACGTCACGTCATTTACTGTTTGCTGGTAATTTTGCTTCCAATGATCTGGACATAGCTTCCAAATTTTCGGTGCAGCAGTTAAATTTTTATGAATCCCCATTTAACTATTTAAGGGCAGCCTTCCCTTTAACCCTTGGCTGCGTGTTTTTAGTCTGTATACTGAAAGCCAGCGTACACAAATTGACCCTTTCCTGAACTCACACTTTTCTGCGAATCTCCCTTGTTCAATTGTTTTCAGAAACATTGATCACTTTATCTCCATTAAAATACACTCCTGTGCCGAGTCTAGTATACAAGCTAATTTTAGTAGCTGAAATAAACCATTCTCTACGCCTTCAAATACAAATGAATAAAGCTGTGAGCTGCGCTGAGAAATCATTTAACGGCCCGGGATAAATCACTTTAATTACCGAACGTGTATAATGGTTACCGACTTCCAACCACCGTCTTGGAAACTAAAGTTCCAAGTATTTCAATGCGTGATAAAAAGAGGGGATATTCGAACAGCTAATAAGGAAAGTTTAGTTCAAGATACAGTTGCTCGTTATGAATGTTAACAGGAACACAGCGAATGAGAGAGGAGGAGACTGATTGCTGAATGGACGGCGAGCACCAAAGTACAGGCCCCAAGAGTCGAGGAGAGATTTATGGTTTGCTGGATGTGCAGCAAGCGAGGAGAACTGTTCTAATTACGAGATATCTTCTCTGGTTAAGCAGCTGAGGTGACTGAAACTTGCGGCAAGGCCTGCCATAACCTGGGGACGAGCTTCACAGACAATGCGGCTACCAGTGAAAGACTGTTTACAATAATTCTCCACTCGTTCATAGCGTCCTGACTCAAATAATGCTTTCCACTGAGACGTTAGCCAGACCAATAAATTAACTGTACTTTCTAACTGTTTTTCTTACTGCAAGACAGATTTAATGAAACAATAAATGTGAATTATTTCGATCTTTTCGTTAAATATATATTGCGAACCCTTTTCAATTTCCATCTAACATTCCTAAATGACGTGTCGTGAGAACTGAAATCTTAAATAATTGTAATCAGTGTAAAAGTCTTAGCAGTAGGGCGCCCTGTACAATAAGATTAAGAAGTTAAAATCAACCAACCTCCAAACTAGTCATTTCAAAATGGTCCTCCCACTGATGTGGAACTGTCGATAACATGAATTGTTGCAATTCAGCATCTTTAGAAAAGAGAAAATTTTATATGTGTTTCAGATATTATTGCAGTGTGGCAGAGAGGGTACATAATTTAAAAAAATCTCATATGCATATGTTATTTTATATTTTAATTTTTTTCCAATAGACCGAAGGGCGTTAACCCAGCTCAAGAAAAGCTTCTGATCTCAAAATTTGTTTTGTTTATAATTTTTTCGAAGAACTATGCTTTTAATTTTGAAACTGTTTTTTATTTGGTGGGTGTTTATCAATAATTAGTGTGATGATATTGTTTTTCTTTTCGGTTTGTTAGTGTATCTGACGTTGGAAAATTTTGAGTTACGATTGTTGTTGTTTGTTTCATTTGTGATGTAATCGACGTTGAAAAATTCTTGAGTCATGTGTCTATGTCGCTTTTCCTTTCATGTGTTGAGAATTTTGATTTGGTGTTCTGTCGTTTATCTGTTGAGTTGTGTTGTTTTATGGCAATGGAAATATTTAACATGGTTCCGGCAATCGCTTGTGTCAACATTATTGGGTCTTATGTGGTTAGTGATGAAATTTCGATGGGTTAAATGCTATATTTTTTTTTGCTGGCATATTCAGATGATTTTCTGGTAGTGGATGCGTTGTGAATTTGGCTCTGATGTGCTCAACTATAGTTTTGTATTGATATTTTTTTTATTGTTTTAAAGTGTACTTTCATGATACGGACATGTTTTAAACACTTGATTAAGGGGGGATTTTGTTGAAAATTTATCATTTTTTTTAAACAAGTAGGGGCCTAATAGTAACCAAACATTTGTTTAGAGACCCTTATGCTTATTTGATGAGATTGAGCTGTGGAAATTCTTTTAAAAGTGAACCGAGATCAAGATTCTATATTGTCAGATCACTTAAAAGTTAATCCAATAATGTAACGCGACAACAATATTTCATTTGATCCAATTCAGGCGAAAAGGTTCAGTTCACTGCATCTATTACAAGTGACGTAGTTGGGGCCGGCTTGGCCAATGAATCCAGGGCTGCACCGTTTGATAGTTTACCTATCCCATCCAATGAATTAAATATGAAAAGCCAAATCATACTAAAGCTTTGAAAAATATGGGTGAAACACAAACTGCAGCTGAGAAGAGAACACGTGAACAGTTGTTAGCACTCAGAGAAGCACAAGAACAGTTCAAATCGGACCTGAGGAAGGAATTTGCAACTTTGGTGGGTAAAAGGTTGGGAGCACTAATAGGGACTTTCAAAGGGATCAACAGTGACTCACGGACTCACATGGTCGTTTGGACACACAGATACGAGAGACGAAAGAAAATTATTAAAAGCTCGCTCTGGCCTCGCATTCCGGTGGACGCGGACTTGGATCTCTGTTGGGGCATCCAGATTTTGTTTTTCCATGATTTCCTTAAATCACTCAAGGGGAATTCCGGTATTCTTCCTTCAAGAGGCCACGACCAAATTCCTTCCCGTTCCTTGCTCCAGTCCTTTTCCGCTTCTTATGACCTCGACGTCGACGAGGCGTAAATCCATAAGCAAAAGCAATTGTCAAAGTTCAGTAACGTGACACAAGATCGCGTAGGTAAAATTGAATCTCAAATGGATAAAAATGAAGCTGCCGCAAGTGAAAGATTCGCTTGGATGGATAATCCAGAAGTAGTAGGAGACAGAAGTCAATTAATATCTAAGGAGCTCATGGAAATTACTGTTCCTTAGAAGAAGAGATATGGTCGATCACGAAAACTCAGATTTTCAGGAATAGAAGGTGATGATTTGACTTATATTAATTTTGTTAGAACAGCTAGAGATGTTTCTGTAGACGGACATGCGGTGAAAGTTGCACCCAGGGAGGCGGATTCCAGTGACTCCATTCGCAACAGAGACCTCAATGTGGACGGCTACCTGCTACGCGAAAATGGTGGGAAGACTTGATTTCAAAAGATGAAGTCTCTGGCCGCGTGTTCTGATGAAACATTGTCGGCCCCGATTTCTAGCTTGAATTTTTCGACATTACGATTCTACCAAATCAATATGATCTATGTCAGCCAGAAGCATGCATTAAACTAGGAAGTTGAAACGAATGTGACAAGCATTCAGAATTTTGGTCACAAGGTTATTAAACAACAAAACTTGGTAAAAAAATAATACATTTTAAAATTAAAAGAATTATAAATATAATTTTTCTAAAAAATAAGGGGACGAAAGGATAAAGTGATTCGAGCAGATAATTCAGTAAAAAGGGTAATGACTGAACCAATATATCAGAGAATAAAGTAAATAGGAATAAACACGGCTCTCTTTGTTTCGTACAAAAAAAGAATAAATAACAATACTATTATCACAAGACTGAAGAAATGAATGGCAAGAAAAAAGTTTGAAGGAAATGTGTACTTGGGGTGCAATAAAGAAAATAAAATACAAGAAATTTAAGGAAATAATATAAGGAGATCACTGATAAAAATTGCGGAGAAATTGAATAAACGGAAAAATTAGGAAGGCAGATGGAAGGTCATGAGTCGTAGTGAGACAGCACGTAAAGAAACAGATGATGCAGACAATATGACCGGAGTTGATTCGTGTGAAATAAGTGTGGTGTAGTAATTGTAGAAATCTTTGAAACATAAGGAAATACAATGTTGTTGCAGGCCATATTTCCGCAGTTGCTTAATTAATTACCAGTTTTCAACTGGTAAATAAGGAAATACATTTATTTACCTCCAAGGCAAGACAGTGCTAAAAAAAAGCAAACATTAGCGGTTCAGTCGCATCTGGAATTGGTGTTTTGTAATTCGTAATTCATAAAAGACTTCAGAATAATCTGAGTTGAATAAAGGAACCGGCAAAGAAAGGGATCCCACAAAACACGTAATGAATATCTCGTAATAGGAAAACACATTTGTAGGTGGTTTGTAACAGTTTACTTCTGTGTGTCGAACTTAATCCATCAAAAATGAAGACATTTGGAACAATTCCATGATCATTCTTATCTTTGTTGAGGATATAATAAGTAAATAAGAAAAGAGTGCAGGAAGTAATTTTGGTTATAACGCGAAAGGCGCTTAGGAATGTCAGAAATAAGTGAAACATCATAATCTTTTTTTTTAAATAATTATAAGTCAATGCAGCTCACAATGAAAGTACTTGATTTGAATAACAACTATCATACATTCGTGTTAAAACGCCGGATTTTTCATGATTTGCAGGAACGTGACTTCCACATTCAGCAAAATGCAGCACCCACGGGAGCTTATGGCTGGTCATTCTTCTGCTGACAGCTGGTGGAAAATGGAGTCGTCAAGCCTGCTCTCAAAATACGTCAGCAGTTTAGCAAACCTGTTTTGAAGAAAGGGTGATGAACCACTCCGTAGGTTTTTGCTTTCTGTGAATCCACTGTGTATTGTAACAGGAACAACTTAGTGCACATGTAATACTACATATTAATAAAGTTGTGGGGCATAGTTTTGCTGTAATTTACGTTTAAGAGGAAGGCAGAAGATACACCCACAAAATCTAGACGCAACAATAACCATGAATCTCTGTTGATAGAATGAATATTGCAGTTTATAATGTAAATGTTCACTAAATTTTAATTACATCACATAAGGGGTGACATGGATGTAAGTGATGAATATACGTAAGGAGGAAAGGAAAGATTACGTTCAACAGATAAAATGTTAACTAGCCAATTTTAAGTTTTTTCTATTTATTATTTTGTAAACATTTGTTTGGCCACCCAGCAGAATAAATATTGTATTCTGTTATAATTTTTTGTGGCAATTACATTTTCTAACAGCGTCAATAATTATAATTTCATGTGAACCGTTAAACGAAACCATTTTTTTGGTACCAATTTTGGTTTGTTTCAATGTATTGTCGGTGTAGCTCCAAAGCATAGAGAAATAAATATAATCATAAATTATGAATAATAGGTTAATCATGTCTTTAGTTGTATGCTATAAGACTGGCTTGAGATATAATAGTCCTCTACTATTTTCCATCTTTTGAATAATGAGCTGCATTTGAATGTTTTTTAAAAACATATTTTTTCATTAATTCGATAGAGGCCCAGAAGTTCTAGAAAATACCGGTGCCATTTCCAGATTTCGACCTACCAAATGTAATACGACTGTTTTAGAAATACATTCATGTATGTATCTAAATGAGATATTTTAACTATTCCAAGTATGAACTGGAACGTAATTTATAATGTTACTGAATTCATTAGTAAAAAACTGTCCACGGAATATATAACCATAATATGGGTATACAATTTTTTTTATACTGTGTATAAACTTTGATTATTGTTATTTATTGTTCTGTGTTACAACTCTCTCTTGTAGTAGGTTCGAACCCACGAGCACAACATCAAGGCAGGGGATACCATTCAGCCGAGATGACCTGTAGAAGAAGTGCCTCGTAAAATTTATAAACGATGCAACTTGGTATCTAGGGACATATATTCCCCAAAAACTGCCTTCGAGGAGCGCTTTACTAAAATAATCTTCAACCGTCGTTTCCACGTCGTGAAAAATATTAAGAATTTTCTAAATTCCAAAGACTTCACAGTCCCGTTCTCAAGACATACGACACATGTTTCACAATATGAAAAGTAATATTAGTTCAAGTAAAATGCCAAAAAATTAAATATAACCACTGTTACACTACCACACCGATAACTTTAAATAAATCGCCGCAGTGTACCCATCATTTGTGATGAAATGGTGAATAAAGCTGCGCAACGGAGTTTTAGCGGAGGAACTTGTTGACATTTACAAGGCGTTAGATGACATGTTCCGTTAATCATATTCTTCAATGGGCAGATCTTAAACACGCTACTGTTTCCCATCTGTAATATTATATCCGCCAATTTGATTTATCAGTAGTAGGAGCTAAGACACATAGTTTCTGAGGATAGCGTACAAATTACTATGTTACTGCATTGTGCAGATTTGGGAACTTAGTTTCTTTCGGGCCAGCAAGTTTTAACGGAAAAAAGTGTACGTTTCGGCATCTTTGTTAACTATCCTCATAAATTACGAGTGTTATGACTCAGATAAGAAAACGGTCGTTGCCAGTGTAGGGAAGCCTGTTGTATTTGTAATAGATATCTTTAGTTTGTGATAGTCTAACTTATAAGATTATATATGTTACGATCAAAGAACGAAAACGCTCAATGAGCAAAAAAACGACAACAGCGCTTTTTACTCTCTTTGAAACATCCATAACCCGTTTTTCGTGTTGTGACACTTACAAAAACATTCATAACACTTCGTGGCTAACTCAAAAAGTTTATAATACGATAATCGCCTCGTGGCTCTCATGATATTCAACCTCTACGCCTTGTGGTTAAGAAAAGCAATAACGCGTTATGAAATTTAGCTGATGAAACTTCGATAGAACGAATATGGATGTTAACTAATAATCAGACATGTTTTAATTATCTTTTCTTAATCTTTAATCATTATCTGATACAAGTGGGCAGTAAATTTATTTTAAAAAAAAAGAACGGTGGTTACAAATTACAGAAAAAATTTAAAAGTTATTTATTTTTGCAAGAACTATTACTGTAACATTTTGAGTTACATTTTATATTCTTTGAGTGACATTTTTTTTAAATTAATGCAGTACCTTTTACAGTGATACATTGTAAAACCAGATGATAATATAGATGCTGAGTGAAATGTTAAAGGTTTATTCTCTCTAAAATTAAAAATTAATGACGAGCATAAAGTCGATACAGATGACCTTCCTTTTTTCCTAACTGATAGAGACCTGATTGTACCGATAACGATAACTAAATCATTTCTGCACGTCCTCTATCTATTTCCAGTAAGGTTTGATTTATTTTAAACCGATTTTCAGAGTCACAAGTTTATAAGATATTATATGTATTAAGACGACTATACTCCTTTGCAGGTATAAAGTTTTTTTTTTTTTATCTATTTCTGTTTTGTTTCTTGAAGTAATATATCATATTGTTCAGCTAACTGCAAGAAGTATATTACTCTCTAGATTGTAAGTCATGTAAGAAACTGCATGCTTTTAAAATTTAACATACTTAGCCAAAAAATATATTTCAAATAATGTAGAAGTTTCGGTTCTAACGTTCACGAAATCCCCAACGGGTGTAGCCTGACTACAGCCGAACCCTTGATTTTTTTTGGCCGTAATACACATCTGAGCCGATACAATGTGTAATTTTAGCGAAAAGTAAAAAAAAAAAATGTATTTGTAAAAGGACTGTTACTTGGTAGCACACTACAGTGCGAAGGTTGATTTAGGTTTGGTTCAGTTTGCAAGCGGAAAGAAAAAGAAAGAAAAGAAAGACAATTCAGTACGTGTATTCTACCAATAAAATTTTCTGGCGAACCTTTCGTCAGGCAAATGAGCAAGTAGCGAGCACCATGTGAACCAAGAACCACTGAGTGGAAACAACCGACCAGCTTCCAAATTAAAAGCGCACTGACCGCAAACGTTAATGTGAACGACCAAACAGGACCCATGGGAAGGCAGTCACCGTTATGTAATAAACAGGTCCCAACAGTGACATGGTAAGGGGTGACTGGTTCATAGAGCTTTGGCCTATCTCCAATCATACCCATATTCAACGAGCTGCAGGTATTTACTTCTTCCGTAGTGAATATTCCCAACTGCTGTAGCAAAAGCAAAATTTAACATAAAATTCACTTCACTTTGTCTTCTCTCATGCTTAGCACAGTATTTTTTCCATCCTTCAGTTTTCGTAAGCTATATGTGACAAAATTATGTATAAATTAAAATGTTTCCGTAGTTCTGTGATGAGTGATAGCAATGGAAATCCAAAGGTTGCCCCTTTCATTCGCGGTTGTAGTAGGAATTGTTAAATGTTCTTAGACCGAAGACCTACCAAGGTTCCACGTTACATTTTAGATTCCGGAGGAAATGACCCAGCTGTCCTGTCTGTGACAATTACTGGGTTAATCCGCCTCCTAACCAAGGATCCGACCAAATTTCGTGTGGTGAGATAAGTAGAGCTTCGAGTTAAAGTAAAAATCACAGAGAATGAAATCGAAGTTGTGTGGTACGTACAATGACGGTGACAAGACTGACTATAATGTAAACAGACTGATCAGCCGTGCCGATAGGTGGTGTTTTACGAAGCATCATAGACATTAAATAAGAATTCCTTCAGTTTGTTTAAAATATAAATTGTAACAGGAAAACATGAAGCAGTAAATTATCTGGCCTCATATCAAACTCAACAAACTTAAATAAATTCTTATCAATAATTCTAGGTCCAGACTGCTACACGAAACTGAACTAGTATGAGTCGCGTTTTATATCTTTAACTGATTCACTTTTTTATTTCAAACTGTTTAAAAGTTCAACAGGATTCACAATGAGCACTGAGTTTTACTTGATTCTTGTCGAAATACTGCTTTGAGTATTAATAATGTAAAGTATCCGATGTTTTGATTTCTCAGTTTGCAGAAATGTTTTCAACAGATAAGACTGTAACTTAAGGATAATTTATTGCAACACAGCCGTAATTTCATCACTTCTCATCGACGTCCAGATCATTAGAGGTGGGAGAGTATGTTGGTCAAAGAAATGAAAATAATTCGGCCACAGCTTATGAAGAGACTATCACGGTAATCGCCTGACTTTATTCTGAGAAACCGTGGAAAACCAAATTCTCGTTGAACATACGGACCGAATAAAGGCTCGCGTTTTACCGTTCACCATCAGGCTCGGTACTTTTGCACCTCAGATCATGATCTGGTAATTATAACTTAAATAAACAAATTCTTTCAACGTTACGGTATTTCACCAGTGGCAATCAGCAGAACGTACAGAATAAATTAATATTTGCCGTGCGTAACGAACTAATTATACCTTAAATTGTTCACTTCAGCACTGTTTTGAGTTTAGAAACCGAATAATTTACAATCTAACAACGACTACCTGTATATGGTGGAAGGTGTTATACCATCTTGTCATTAGAGGCTGTTATCATAAAATCTGTTTCGTGCTGATAATTGTCGAATATTGATATTAATACGAGTTAATTTAAGTTGTGCAATCACAAATAGCTTCACTGTACATCTAACAACACGCCTAAGATCATTAGATACAGTCCTTATAGGTGGCAAGCAATAATAAGGATTTTAGTTATTTTAAAATCCACAGGAATTTCAGTTTTGAAATTTAAATTTGTTACATTTGTTACATTTTATGTTATAATGACCGTGTCAAGTTTAAAATACTTCACGTAATGATGATTTCAAGAATTTAAGTTTAACCGCTCTTATTATTTACATATTTTAAATTAATTGCGCTTGAACGCATTCTCCGGTAGCAATTTCCTTACACACCCACTCTTTCCCTTTCCTGTACCTGCCTACTTTGGCCATCTAAAAATTTCAAATTTAAATTCTTTCAGCATTTTTGTTAGTTTACTCATCATTTCTCTCGGAAAAATTATTCCAATGCCTGACCACTTTATCTCTGAAAGAAAACCTTCCCACACCCTTGGGCGCCTGAAATGGAATGCCAATTTGTGGTCATGGTTATCTTTTCCCTTCCCAGCACTAAACCTTATTCTTCCACCAAAATCTTTCCACGCCTCATCACCAATAAATGCCTTGTACACTTCCATGAATTGCTTCACTCTCCTCTTGTCTTCAAATGAATCCTATTCTAGCTCCTTTATCATATCAGTTACTGATTGTGTTCTGCAGTATTTTCCAGAGAATATTTAATGTACTGGAAGCCAAAATTAGACAAAAAAATCATCCAACTTCCATCCAGGTCACCGAGAGCGCAAAATAGTCCGAACGTTGGAGTATTTGTTCCGTAGCTGTCTGGAAAACGAACGACTAAATTCTGGCAGTTGTGAGAGGCTACTACTATATGTACACTTGCGTCCTTCAGCTCGCAATGATTAATGGGTTACATACCAATGACTCTGCGCAGGTGTGAAGGCAGTGTTGGTAAATGTGTTGAATCAGTAGAGTATATTCTTGTCGAAACTCGCGAGATATTTTTTGTCTGTCTTGTTCTCTCAGTTCATGGTATAAACTATGATAACAACGTTTATTCAGCTAATACAGCGCGTCTGTCGAGGTGTGATGGCTCAACGCTGCGTACACCAATTTGGTTTACAATTTCGAATTGTGCTCTGCCTTCCTATTGTCACTGTTTCCGTCTCTACCGTCCTCCAAAGACGTCTTCGTGTGACCCGTAAACATTTAGTCATCGGACACTGCACCCGCAAGGCACATAAACGTATTACAAGGCTTTAGCTTTCTATTTCCAAAGCTGTCGTAGCTGTGTCATTCACTCGGCAGCAGAATTTTTAGAGTATTGGATTCTTTTAGACGCCTGCTTTCTTGTGACTGGACTTTCCTATAATTCCGAGCATATTTGAGACGAAATCTTGACACTTTTTGAGATTTGCAATTATATACAAATTTTGATTTTTTTCTAGTGATTATTTTTACTTACTTTATGTCTTAGTAGTTTTTTGCAAACCTTTCATTAAGGCCACAGAATGAACGTCTCAGTTTAGCGTGTTCTGACTGCTCACCACAATGATGAGCAAAGAATCGTTTTCCACGTTAACACACACACACACACACACACACACACACACACACACATATATATATATATATATATATATATATATATATATAAGGGCTGTGGTAGGCAGTATAAAAACAAAAGGCTCTTATCTAGTCCTTCTCTGCAATATAACAGAACAGCATTTTCTTTGAGGATGTTAAGGAGTATAATATGCTATCTTCGTCACAAATACTTACAGTTGCTCAAAATTATACGGAATAATACCGATAAAAAATAAGCTTTGGACGTGAGAGAAGTAATACAATAGCCCCATTTCATATTGCTTTTCACTGTTAAGCCAAAAACCCAAATACTTCACGGAAAATCCTTTTCAGGGAAAGGACAGCTTATTTTCTGTCTAATGGCAAGGAGCTTCTTTGTGTGCGTAATGCGCATTACATTCAATTATGATTTTATTAATTTAAAATGCTATTTATCACAGTGTTTTGAAATAACATGCTGTTCGATATGATAATTAGACAAAAGATTTTAAATGATTTCACAAGCAATTTTATCTCTGCCATTTTTGCGAGCGTAATTAATTCGATAGATAGAAAATGGATTGAAAAATACTTCTAGCATTGTTGTATAACACGTACATTATTTAATTAACGCCATTGCCCTGACAATAGTTGCGTAAGCATATGGTGGATGGTAGCTGGAGAAGAAAAAAAGCATTTAATTACCAACTCTGAGTTAAACTCAGACGATTTTGCATACATTATCAACATATATTTAATTACACTTAGGGTTTGTGTATTCTTAAAAATGTAGTTAAGTGTGCGATTTGTCTGTTAGAAAACTGTTTGATAATACGTTCATAGGCATACATAGGGATGATAAGTATCTTGAGCTTACCCCTGTTTCACAAGTTCCAGTTACTTGGCAAAACCAAATAGAGTACATTTCTAACCAATCTATCTGTAACTGCATCCAAAGTGAAAAAACCACTATGTAATTTTTTATATAAATCGAATCTATAAATGCATTACTTTAATTTGATTTGATCCTACCCATTCGGAAAAAATTCATAGTAATATTAAAAACATCTGTAGAGTTTACGTCTGGTTTTAAACATTTCACTGTACCGATAGTCTCTTTTGAAATAATAGTATCAGTTTCTAGTCACTATTTTTTAAGTGCGAATACTTCTACAAAACTAAGTTTGTATTTTGTTGACCTGTATGTTTGACATGCGGCGGCGAATTTATTTGGTTTTTCCGTGACCATAATACGTTTCTTCGGTCTTCCTCCCTCAGAAAAATAAATAAATAAAATGAAATGCTCACCCCACTAGTTATGCAACCTGTGTAACCCTAGAAGCACAGCCCGCTAATGAGAAAATCCACACAACCTCCCGCTAATATATGCCGTTTTGCCAGGAGATTGTGAAAGCATGTCTAAGAAAAGAAAAAAAAAAAGATTTGTGCGTTATTAAATTTGCAAGATTGGCAGAGGATGCAATTATGGTTTGTGGCGGTCGTAGTTTCGGAATAATAGTGAAGGAATTTGGAGTTACCTAGTAAGTGTTAAATCCTTATCGAAACATCAGACCTTCGTCAAATGACTATGTTATTAAGTTCTTTAAAAACTTCTCTCGAGAGTAAAATTTTAAGTATTCTATAACTTTACAACTGAATTACTACGGCGTTCAACTATCGCTCTGCATTTATTTGGGTTCTAGGGCAAAACCGCGACGGACAAAACCGCGGCGGACAAAACCGCGAACGGACAAAACAGCGAACGGACAAAACCACGAAAGGACAAAACCGCGAATACAGAAAAACCAGGAATACATAAAACCACAAGAGTTCGTAGATTCTTAGCGTTACCTAGGGTGCACCACAAGGAGGTGATCTACGTAACACCCCATTATTTTTTTTATTTAAAAAAATTACACAAAAGCATGAACATTATGGAAAATAAAAATACAATATAGATGGATTATACGAAATATACATCAATAAACCATTAATAAGTTAATATAAATTGTAACAAAATACACAAGCACACTATCTAATAATCGAAATTATGAACTATACCAGAAAGAAATTTCTGTGCATCGCTACAATCATATTCACTAACTAAATTGAAAATCGATTTGGTGACTCCCGCATATGTCATTTTCTGTATTTTTCTATCTCCCCTTCCATATTGCACCAATTTAACCTCCGTCAGATTTTGCTGCTTCTTGAAAGCTTCTATGAGTTTCCAAATTGTAGGATGGCTTGATCCAAGTAATAATCGAAAAGCATTGTGCCAACCTTCGACGGAGTTGTTGGTTCTCTCTAACGAATTTTTAACATTCTGGTTTTGGTTCCAAATTTCGATTGGAAATAGTGGTTCTCGTCGTCGATTTCCTCGAAGAATACGTCCAATCCATGTATCATCAATGTAATCCAAAAGTGGAGAGAATTTCTCGTCTGCAAACTCCTTATCACAGAGTTCTTCATAAACAGAGATGACTTCTGAAACAGGAAGAAAGGCAATTGCTGCAAGTTTCTTTATCGTCGGGTCTAATTCTTTATTAACCTCAACCAAAACAAAATCGTCAAATGCGAAGTGATGACGCTTGACAGAATAATATTTTGGAGCATAAGAGATCAAACAGTGAGGGGATAACTCGTAGATTATAAATTACATATACACAAAATAAATTACAGTACCGTACTCCATAATAACGTAACCCTAGCTGCGATCCCCAGATCGTTTAAAAACTGCGTTAGGATAATATTTTGGAGCATAAGAGATCAAACAGTGAGGGGATAACTCGTAGATTTGTCCGTTTCGCGGTTTTGTCCGTTTCGCTGTTTTGTCCGTTCGCGGTTTTGTCCGTTCGCGGTTCTGTCTGCGCGGTTTTGTCCTCGCGGTTTTGTCACTTCGCGGTTTTGTCCGGACACGATTTATTTGGGACTAACGAACCCCACTGCTCTTCACTTCATCTTAACTAAAACATCTGTCGTTACTTATTTTGCTTTCAAAACAACAATAAAATTGTTGCAGGTACCAGCGCTTTACAAATTATAAATTTACTTTTGAGTGTTTTTTTAATTATTTTTAATAATTTGAGCCTCAAATTATTCGCTGTATGTGGAATAGTGTTACGAGCCATATGCGAATCTTTTGTGGAATTTGTTTCCTGTCACTTACAACATTTTATACTTTATAGCACTAAGCTCCAACAGCGAATAGTTACTGCAGGTCATTATTTGAATAAAATGCAAGTTTAACAATGAATGATAACTATGGTTTTTATATGTAATCATCTCTTAAGCTGCCATCCATCACAAATCCAAAAAATTGAAATGAAGATATAAATAACTTTTTTCAGGCAAAAGAAAACTTCATGTCAGAAACACTGTAAAATATATGAATTGCCGTGTTGCAACTTAATTGACATAACGGAACATAGAGACATCCTTTCCCAATGATAATGCGAAGCAATGTCATAGCATGATTTATAAGCTTTTCTGTAGTTCTCTGCAGTAATACTCTGTAGGCTCGTGTAAAGTGGAATTAGCTCCAGCTCATTCCAGAGCGAGAAGTTCCGTGTAATCACACTTTTTACAAATGTAAGCCCATGAATTTTTAATCTACTTATAAACATAATTTCGTGTTCCCTTAATGGGCTGGCGACGTAGCGTTCTGTCTCTTTGCAGACTGAAGTAACGCGGTAATACTATCTTTAATTAACACGCAGAGCACACTTTGTCAAAGATAAATCTAATGGTATGGGAAAATGAAAATTTGACTGTAATTTATTTACACATGCTGTGTATCAAAAATACTGAAATTTGTTATATCTTCTTCCAGCGGAAACATTCTTCACAATAATATTAGTTTCGGAAAGGCAGTATCCATATGCCTTATATTTACGTCAATGTCTTTAGCTTCTTTAACTTGCAGTTTTCTATAGTTTTAAAGAAATTTTCTTTTAGAGGTCAGTGGACATCTAGTTATAATTTATCTATTAAGAAAGAAAGTTTGTTCCTTTAATGTACCATCACCCACGTCCTTTTCGTTCCTTACCCCCAATCATCTTTCAACTCTGATTATCTCTATGTGGCGTAAAACCCAAATTGAATACCCATATACAATGGAATTTAAGTACAATAGTAAATAAACTGGAAAAAAATATCACAGCTCAAGACGTAATACTGAGAGATGGTAGATATAAAATTCCTGATGAACCAAATAGAGGAAATTTTTACTTGTATCATGCAAAAGTGACACGAGCTTGACCGATCAATCAAACGGGGTTTCACTAGTGAAAGACAGGGAGTGTTTGGCGTACCCTGTAAGGTAGATGGTTAGTTCCTAAATAAAGTAAATTGTTGTGTTTTCTCCGATCCATATGACCAACTGCGACCGGTTTCAAAGATGCGAGCAATGGGGAACATTATTTCCCGCCTTTGGACATGCAGCAGAGTTGATTTATGGAGCGAGAGAAGGAAGATGAGTCTATTCTGCATAGAGTTCTCCTAAGAGATCTGACTCGGATTTGTATTCGGTTTTATGGAAGTCAGAAAAATAGTTTAGAATGGATCTTGTGATCCTGAACTGCAGACGCTGTCCGACGTTCTGTAGAGTTTGATGGAAGTTATGAGTCGGTGCTATACTACTACTTAACACAGAGTTAATCGATTTATTGATCTGATGAAAGCCCATGGTGGGTGAGTGGTAACGCTCTGTCCTCGTATTCGGTAGGACGTGGCTTCGAATCCCCGTCCAGCCATCCAAATTTGGGTTTTACATGGTTTCCCAAAATCACACACGGCGAATATCCGGATGGTTCCCGGAAGTTTATTTGATTGAAAGTGATTAGTGTTGTGTAG
Organism: Vandiemenella viatica; assembly: GCA_031002005.1. Taxonomy (NCBI): domain Eukaryota; kingdom Metazoa; phylum Arthropoda; class Insecta; order Orthoptera; family Morabidae; genus Vandiemenella; species Vandiemenella viatica. The sequence continues at coordinate 59,831,673 of JARYHS010013631.1, read as the reverse complement.
CACGTATGACATATCTCAGTGGATAAAAACAATTAGACTTGGTTTGCAACAAATATTGAATGCCTTGCCTGCCCCCAGTCCATTGTGGCCTCTACCTATACGTCAATGAGGCGTAACCCCCTTCCCCAAACCCCCATCTCCCTTCCCCCCTCCCCCAAAAAAAAATCATGACTGATAAAACTCATTGATACGAACGATGCCCACTGCAGTGGAAGTTTTCCCACCCAGTAACGGCCCAGTTTTAATGCAAGTAATCTAGACTGTCTCATGCTATAATTTGTGTAATATTTGGATTCAAATTTGGTTTGGTTAAGATCACATTTCATTTTAAAACTAAAGTAATCTTCCGTTTGTATAGCACTGTCGGTAAATAACCCCTGGGAAAAATTTACATTTTTTTTTTTTTTTTTTTTTTTTAGGGTCATCATTTGTATTAATTTTATCCCAAAATCCTTCCTTAATTGATATACATAACATTTCAAATTATTTAATGTTATAAATATGATTAATAGCTTGTGTAAATTAGCTAAAAGACCCGAAAATGACATATCGCCGTGCGACCATTGAAATCTTGGTTTTTCCTTGTATTCCCTAAATCACACCTGTTGAATGCTGGGATGGTTACTTCAAAGGGCCAAGACCAAATTCCGTCCCATTTCTTACTCCACATCTTTTCGTTGTCATAATCACATCGACGTTGACGAGCCGCAAAGCCCGAAGCAAAAAAATTAAGTTTTGTTGGCTAATTTTTCTATGCTGTAAGGCCTTTTTTTGTATCTGCTACAACAATTTTAGCTTTTTTTTTCTCGTCGATGTCCGGGTAAGTAGAGGCGGAAAAGGATTGGTGGCAAGGAACGTGAAGGAATTCGGCCATAGCCTTTTGAAACAACCTTCCCAGCATTCAACTCGAGTGATCTGCGGAAACCATGGAAAACCCAAATCTGTATTTCCGGACGAGGATTAGAACCCACGTCCTCCCGAATGCGTGGCCAGAGCGTTAACCACTCACCCGTCACACTCGGTACAATCTTAGCGCATTATATTTGTAACTGTGTGAATGGATTGATCTGGAGTATATTAAGTAGTCTGCTACCATGTGTTCTCTGCCTATGTGTCCTATGTGTTTGTGTCAATCTTGTTTTTTTTTTATTTATTTATTTGCAACAGTAAGCTATAAAAATTTCAATTCATCGTTGTGTTCTGTTTCTGTCGTAAATATAAGATTTTTGTTTAAATTGTTGATAAACAGATGTTAACCTAGTATGGGTTGTTTTGACTCGTTTTCGAAGAAAATTAAGTCATCAGTGTACTGATGACACTAAAAAGCAATTTAATTGTAAAGGCTCTTGTTGGCGTAATGACCTGGTGACAGGATTTTTACTGGATGCCCATTCTGCCTCTATCGTAGCTGCCTTAACCTATTACGGTAATACTAACGGGTAAAGGCACCTCAGTTTAACGTGGAATCCGATCCACGGAAGCGTTCTGGCGTGCTTCACATTGCACAGTAAACTATGACAGAGGTGAAAACCTTTAAAATCCAAGCCGAGACAGGGGTTTGTATCGTTCACTTTTGGATCATCTATCAGACGGCTTAGTCATTGAACCATCGGACCGCTCATTTAACCAGTGATGAGCATTTATTTTTTACTATACATCTTCTATGTAGTATATAGCTTTGTATACTACAGAAATTGTAGATCTCGCGAGAAATCGTTTCTGCTAGGTATGAATTGCGATTATTATTGAACCCAAAAAGAGTCTGTGCTGCCAGCAATGTTACTATGAATTTCATTTCGCAATACGATTCTTTTGTGTCTTTTGTGTCTTTTGTCTGAGTAACAGCATACATTGGTTACATTGTTAGGACGAGAACTCCTTTGTCCTAGTGCGATCCATGTTTAAATTTTTCGTCAGTTTGTTTCGGGAGGGGGTGGGGGGTTAGGGAGCTTCAACATCTAGATTATTAGCGAATTTGTTTCGACGAGGATGTTAAACAGCTTCACAAAGTTCCATTACCGTACGCCCTGTATTTCATCAGACTACCTTCTCCACACTATCGTTATATTTCAAAACTAAAAACCAATTAAACTAAGCCTCTGCCAATGTTTCTTAAAATGTACTATGTTCTTTTCATTTTATTCTGGAATAGTATTCTACTCCCAAATATTTTTCCATGTTTACGGTTTCAAATTTTGTCTTAGTAACTGGAATTTCTTCGTGTACTTTTTTTTAAGTTTTAGTTTTCAATTCTTAAGCCATTTTGGCTAAAATATAAATGTATATGTGTCATTAAATAGAGTGTGGTAGCTGAGCGGTAACGAAGAGTCCTGGCACTGTGGAGAACGCGGATTCAAAGCCCCGTCCGGCCATCGTTACTCAAAATCATTCCATCTCTGTCCATTGCTTGCGTCAATCTATTCTTGGTCCTAATGAACTCAACGTCGGCGAGTCGTAAAGCCCAAAAACATGCTCATAGAACTCATTTAACACCAGAACTTCATAGGATTGTCGGTTAGACTTCGGCTGGGAAATTTTTTTCTCGTTTGCTACAACAGGGATCGCACAGTTTGATCTAGTGCTTGTCGATTAATAGCTTCATTGAATTTATCACAAGGAGAAAGTAGTTGGCTTTGCATTTATTAGTTTATTAATTGATTTTGTTTGCCAAGTGGTAAATCGGTTTTGTTGAAATTTATTTCTCAATCACTTCTGAAGAAATAAATTTTAGTCCTACCAAGGTTTTCTACACTTAACATTTGCATTGATTATTTACGGCAATAATAGTGATATTTATCCTCCCAATATTACTAATGTGAATATTTTTTTTCAGGTTATTTTAGTTAGAGAGTGAACCGGTTTTATGATATCTATTTTTTTCTTTGTTTTCATGGATGTAATGCCAGGCCTGATTGTAACAAAGATCTCTAAACATTGCTCGCTGTAGTTTGTGTACTCTTAGGTTTACGGAGAATTTATTTCTAAGATCTCGCCGTTGATATAAATAAAATTTTATTACTATTTTAACATTATTTAAACAAGAAACGTATTCTTGATAACTATTGTTTCGGAAATAGTTTTCTTATTCATTGAGAAGAAGGTAAAAAATAGATCTGAACTTCTTCTTTCCAATTTCATTGGGAGGAGGTTAGGGCCTTATTACACTAGGCGACTTGGCGGCGCAACCAGCCGCGGCACTGGTGTCTCTGTTGGCGACGCAACCAGGATTCTGGTGGCGCCGCCAGCCAGCCACTCGCACAACCGAGCACTCACTTTGCTGTTATCATCGCATTGTATGCGAATTGTGTAGTTGAATATGTCCAGTGAACTACAGAATGTCACTGTGGAAATGAGTGGAAGTGAAAGTGTAGAGAAGACAAAGGGGTAAAGCAAGAAGAATTTCTCATTTTCGTATCTTTCCCGGTAATATCAACGTTTACTAAGTACAATGATTAAAAGAAAGACGATTTAGACATCCTTAAGTAATTAAAAAACTTGTTGTCGTCTGAATACAGTTTAATTGCGATGGTAGCAATTTGCACATTTACAGCACTCTCTTCACCCTCCTCCTTTCCTCCAATGAGTCCCAATCCAGCTCCTGTATCAAATCAGTTACTGACTGGGTCCTGCGATAATTTCCACAAACAAATCTAGCTGCTCTTCTTTGCACACCTTCCAACTCCTGTATTTGATCTCCAAAATGTGGTCCCAAACTACGCCACCATATTCAACAAATGATCTGACCAAAGTTTTGTAACCCAACTCCCTAACTTCTCTGTTACATCCTCTCATCACCCTCTTCAGCAAATGAAGGATTTTGTAACCTTTTTCTACCACCTGCCCAATTGAGTTTATCAAACGTTATGCAAAGAATTTACACTTCATCAAGCAAATCTGACCCCACTCTGTAATAATAATTAACCTTTAGATCTATTTATCTTTGTATCTTATAAGCCGACTCTTCTTGGCATTTATCTTCATTCCATGCTGACCTACCCATTTAGATATTCTATCCAGATCATCCTGCAACTGTTCAGTCTTCACCTGTTTTTATCCTGTTGTATACCATTGTATCATTTGAAAAATACCTAGATTCTGACCGTAACACAGTCATTCATTAGAATAATGAACAGCAACTCCCATATTTACTTCCACTTCTCTTGATAATGTATTTCCTACTCTAACCCTTTGCTTTCTGACTTTTAAGAATTCCTGTGCCCAGCAAGTAACTTTTTCATTCAATTCAATACATTTCAGTTTATTATAACCATTTTATGGCTCACTCTGTCAAATGCCTTAGAAAGATCTAGTGCCACACTATCAACTTGGCCTCCCATTTCAAATTTATTTGAAATATCTTGCATATAGCCCACTATCTGAGATTCAAATGAGTATCCTTGCCTAAAGCTATATTGTCGATCTGAAAACTAGTTTCGTTCTTCACAGACATTTCTGATATAGTTGCATATCAATCTCTCAATCATTCTGCCCATCACTGATGACAAACTAATTGGCCAGGAATTTTCACCATATTTTTAACCCTTCCTTTATGAACTGGTACTACTATCGGTCTTTTCCAATCCTTTGGTAAGCAGCAAGTCTCCAAACTCATTTTAAACAAAATTTTAAGGTAAGGTACAATATCCTATCCCACAATCTTTAATAAATCTGTAGTCATATTACATACACCAGTTACACCAGTTTTAACTTTCTGAGTTACTTCGCAATTTCCTGAAAATTTATTTCAAATTTTGTAGGTTCGTCATTCATTCCCTCCCATCACAGGATGACTGTCCCCAGTTGTCTCACCAAACCTGACACTCAGTATCTCTGCAATTTTAAAATTGTAAAGTAGGAAGGGGCATATGAACAGTAGACTGAACGCGTGGTGGCGAGTCTGGCGGCGACGCCAGGTGGCCTAGTGTAATAAGCTACGTAAGATACAATGCCCCGCCACGGCTCTCGGCCACCAGTGGTTGCCCGCCTGGTCGCCGGGCAGGGCAGCCAGCCGGCCGCCAGTTTCTGGCGGCGCCACTGGCTGCCCTAGTGTAATAAGCTCCATAAGACCCTGTGCCCAGCGACGAGCAGAGCCACCAGTGGCCCGGCTGGTGGCGCCGCCAAGTCGCCTAGTGTAATAAGGGCCTTAGTGTTCCTGCCAACAATTGAGATTTCCACGACCAAACAAATGTGGGGAGTGGGGGTGGGGGTGGTTGTGGGGGTGAGGATGGGAGGGGCTGATGTATGTAATAAAAAGTAAAGTTTACAATGCAATTCGTTTTTTTATCATTTCTACAAATAATTGTCGTTTTGACAACCGCGAACTAAAAAATATCAAACCTCTGTATAAGAAACCGTGTTTTTTTCAGCACTAACAGATCTTTTTTCTAAAAAAAAGGTTAAAACTGCAGTGACCTAATGTAATTGCTTGATGCTTCATTTCCTTCGTGCCATCAAATTTCACAGTATAAGTAATCTTACATTTTTCACAATATGCAGTGCAATCGTTTTCTTTAAGCAGCCAAGTTTCAAACCCGTCATTTGACAATTGCTCATCTCTGAAATGAAAATAACGTTTCCGTATTTTTTTGTTTACTCACTCATTTTGTATTTGTAATGTACAAAATTAATAAAACTATTCAGTCTTTAATCCTCCGCGAAAAACAAGAGGGCAACGTTCCATCGTCGACGTAAGGTAGGTAACTGGTACAATAAACCAACATTCACGACATTCAGATATACGACTAACTGAAGTCAACTTTCGAAACAGAAAGCAACAGTTGAATTACGTTGAGCGGATAAGGAGCCAGACGCGACGACCTTGTTTACTTTTTACACTTCTAAGAAACCAGTGCATGGACTGCTCATAGGAAAAAATAAATAAATTATTAACCAGTAATTTTTTTTACTAAATTAGACATTTTGAGTCCGGTCGCATGTAGTGAACCGGACACGGGCAAATCGTATTAGAACAGGATAGTCTGGTCGAAAACCGGATGGATGGCAACCCTAGAGGTTTTCCTGATGTGGAAATGTTCTCTTACCGTATGTATGGTTGACTGTTGTGGTAAGTATGTTCATCAATCTTCATAGTATATTTTTGTACCATGCATGAGACATGTAGCTAACATGAGGCCTATTCCTGCGAAAGATGCCACAGGGATGCCCAGTTTAAGGTCTCTATACTTCCGACGAATCACAGCCAACAATTTCATCTTCTTCTTCACGTATTAGGCCTCCTGGCCCATTTCGGTCTCTAGGACAACCAATTTCGTCGCTTTCCTATGTCTCTCCTGCCTCTAGGCTTATACTTCATAGCTGGCTTTGGAATGCGTTCGTCGCCCTTTGATTCTTTTTTTTTTTTTGTAGTTCATTGCGTAAATCTCTACCTTATTACTTCAATACGTATATGGTATACTTTTACCGAGCGTGGTAGGTAAGTGGTAACGCTATGGCCTCGCATATGGGAGGACGACAGTTTTAATCCCAGTCCGGAATCCCGATTTCAATTTTCCACGGTTTCTCGAATTCACGCCAGGTGAATGCCAAGATGGTTCCTTCGAAAGGCCATGACCAAATTCCTTGTTACAAGTCCCTGCCAGGCTCTAATGACTTCAACGTTGGCAAGAAGTAATACCACAAGGAAAAAAAAAGTTTGGGTTTCTACACCATATATTATGTTACAGGAACTTCAGTCGTGTGATTGTATTCGGATCTTATCTTTCTACCTAAGAACCCGAGTTTCGCGTCCATATAATAATTTTGGTATTGCCATTGTTTTATGGAATTTCATCTTAGTTTCTTTTTGCCAAGATTTACCCAGCGTCAGTTTGGTCGTACCACATATCCTTTGAAATTTTTATCTTACATTTAGTGCTCCTGTTTATTGGTGTGTGATATCTACCATACGTTTCCTTATAAGGCCATTACTTTGGTTTTACGTTTAAAGCTTTAAAAGTTATTTGTTTTCGCTATGGAATTTAAGAGATGTATTGGTCATATTTTGAGGTGTTAACAATGACCTGATCATCAGCAAAGAGTAATTTTTTAATTGATTTCTTCCTTTTGGTATTAGTTCTTTTTATTTTTTATCAGATCTTCAAGATATAAAATAAACAATACTGCAAACAGACAGCAACCTTGTTTAACCGTTTGGTTGATTTGTATAGGCTTTGCAGTTTCAAAATTTGGGTTGTCTAAAATTATGCTGGTGCATCTGCAGATGTTTTTAATGACCAGGTTATATGTTCTGGAAAGACAATTTTTCAAGTATATTCCATAATTTATTACGTTTTATCTTATGACAGCAGTGTCATACTCACTGCGGAGAGATTTTACCCACTACTTTGGAACACTATCTAATGATTAGCAGTTATATACCATCACCTGTCCTAAATCTTCTGGCCATATCCCGAATAATGAAGATTTCTTCAGTAGCTCATTGCATAGTGGCCTAGTCATGTTGGCCACCGTAGCACGCATCACATGGCTGTAACAAAAAATGTATTCTCTTGTATAACCGGCCTGGTAGCTCAATGGTAACGGTTTTGACTGGCTCTCGAAAGGTCCCCTGTTCAAATCCCTGTCTGGGTGGAACTTTTCATAAGCACTTAACTCGACCTTCACTTTTTGCACAGTTTGCTGTGTTATGCGAAGTACACCAGAACGCTTCCGTCGTTTGGATTTCACATTAATCTGTAGGTCCTCTCTCGGGCTAACAGCCACAGCTGTAACTTGGATGTGTACACATCTAAAGAAAATTCAAACCAACGAAGGTTTAATGTGGTCTTAGTTGACCCAGACGAACATATCTACATATATGTATCTTCGTAAAAAGGGAAGGAAACAATAGTACAAAAAACGTATTTTTAATCTAGGGCCATTTGGCACCTTGTGACAAACATAGGTGTTATTGACAGATGGCCTTGTCTGGAATAAAAAATTGTATGCTCTCACTCACCAGACGAGACTATTCCGGAATAACACGCACCGCTCCAACAATGGAAAGCTGGACAAAGCAAACAATACATTATAATCAATATGGCTTGTAACAATAGGTAAAAGCCAAAATGTTATACTGTGAAATGACTCTAAAAATTAAATTAATTTAATTTAATAGAGTGGGTTGAAAGTAGTAACGGAATGTCACAACCCATATATTCAATTTCACCGAAACCAACCTCTTTAAACAGCTGCTCTTCAAAGATTCCTCGTCGTAGTAATGATTTGTTAATAGATTCATATTGTGCACCGCGTCTATCCTTTTTCTCTTACCGTCGCCGAGCAACAGAACTGAGCCGCGCTGCACAGGGCATGCGCACGACTCAGCAGTCAGCCAGAGAGGCTGCCGGCGTCGGCGGAGCAGTAGCGCGCGGGACGCCCACTGCACAGCCACAGCGGAGAGGGCAATGGGAATACACAGTGGAGAGTGACTATCGCTGCGGACCAATGTCGTCTTCTGGGCATAAAATGCATCGCCGGTGGATTTTTTTCTTCCTGTTCGCATTCCTCGAATTTGCAGTTGACGGTAATTTTCATTAAACATTATTTTGTGTTCAAATTAATTTGAACAGTTGTAGAGAGTTGTGTCATTGGTTTCTCTGTCTGTTTCTAAACGTGTTCTGCTTCGTAACAAACGTGTGTGATAAACCGGAAGCGATCCTATAGTCTGTTAACATCTCAAGTGACATCGAAATAAAATAGTCCAAAACAACAGTTATCTAGAACCCAAGAATATTTTCTGCACCATCTTCCTTACATGGTATAAATATATGAGATCAGGTGTTGAAAGCGTGAAAGATATACCAGATATTAGCCACAATGAAGTTGGGAGAACGAGTTATTTTCTACCAGCCTAAAGGATTTCGTACAAGAAAACTGACGCGAAAACTCCTCTTAATAATTCCTGCAAACGTTTATTAGTTTTCAGTGTGATCACATAATAGTTTATTTATACAGTAGATAAACGTTCAAAAAGTTATCAAAAAAAGTTTTCTTTGTATTCTGCATTGACGAAAACAGAATATTACTAGTTTTATAACTGAGAAACAAATTTCATATGACGGTGTTATACTGCTGGGCATTATAAGAAAATTTCTGGAGACGTTTCGCGTCTTGGAAGAAGACGTGCTTGCTTCAGTACATGGTACAGAATGTGATCAACTCTAGTGTTGACAGCGAATAAAGGATATACGTATTTTATTACAATGACTTCTTCTGCTTTATTTTAAATTATTTCAATCTTCTTAATAGATCTAACCACCTAAACGTGCCTCTAACATTGTCACAGCGATTAAATATCAAATTCAAATTATTAATGATATTCTAAATAGTTCTTTGCAGACTTAAAGTGATTACTTCTGCGAAAACACACTTCATATATGTTGTGCATAACTTTGATTTGATTGTTTTGTAGAGCCAACAGCATGGAATGAAGAAATAGTCATTTCAACATTGCAAAAAGAAGTATGTGCAATCTATCACTAATGCTTATTGTAATAATGGTTCCATTCACAGATTTAATTCAGTCATTGTCCACGACGAAGTATTACATATAATATTACGGAATTATTTATTTTCGTATTAATGTTATGAAATTCGGAAAAAAATGGGAATTAAATGAGAAAATATTTTTAAATGAAACATATTTTCAGTGTTACGTTTAGCAGAAAGTGAAACAGTATACGGATAAAGACGACTCTAAAGAAACTTTATGTTGCAGGTCTTGGTTGTTCGAAACAGTTTCCGTGAGCTATATATTAGTGTAATTTTATGAGGCAATGATTTTTGCTCAATAAACGTCATGGATTTATCTGCAAATTAACAGTCTGCTGACAGAAACTACAAAAATTATTGTCACATTGCTGATTACTAGAAATTTTCCAAAATTCTTAATGAAATGAAATATAAGTTTATTGACAAATTGTTTTAAATCGCTGTTTCATAACAGGTTGTATTTGTTTATGGTTATCTTCTTCTCAACTATTTCACATCAGTTAGATGAAAGTAGAAATTTCCACATCTGTTATCATTGATAGGAACGTATTTAAGCGTAGTGACATAAGTGATAACGTAATGTAGATGCCACTGTCTTGTTCCATAAATTACGAATTCAGTTTAAAAGGAAACAGTCACAACGATTTTTTGTGTCAGAAATAGTTACAAGTTTTAGGGAGCAATGTAGCAAATTTTGAGTAAACCGTAGCAGGAACGTGACAAAATAACGAGCGTTTATTGCACATCATTTCATTTATGTCCATAAAGCTGAGATTCGTAGTAGTATTGCTTACACAAAAAGTAGCGCAACTCATCTCTTGTCTCTAGTAGTGGAATAATGTTGTTACTAGAGAGATTTTTACCTACGATTTACTTCAAATGCGTGTCACATGCAAAGACGGAGCACTAGAACAAAGAAATTGCTATGTGCGACACAGGACGAAAGATTCCTCGCATTTTTCTAGAGTGATTTACGAAATGTGGCACGGAAAACCCAAATAAGATAGGATATGTTGAGACCAGCATTCTCAAAATGTGGTGCTCCGTTTCTACACTACCTAATTCTGATGGTTACACCTGTTCCACTCAAGCCAGTTATGCCACCAATAATCGTTATCACCACCCTATTTCGGAAATTGCATGTTACTATTAACAGATAGATTTGATTAGTTTACTGGAATAATTATGTAAGTGCAACTTCAATGCGAATAAGGGCTGAGTTAGAGACGTTCATTGGAATGTAAGTTACATCTAAGAGAAATAATTTGTTACAACATCCGTCCCTTCCAAATACGTGGAAAACAAGTGGTGAAAAACTGGCGTACATAAATCGTGTTCTTTGTGTCAGTGCTACGAAATTTTATTTAATGATACGGCAGATTTCGTATCATTGTTCTACTTAAATGTGAAGATATTATCAAGAAACTATAAAATGTAAGCATTCCCTATTTGTGTAATTTCGTTACGCTTTCATATTTTTGCGTTACCCATAGATTATTTTTATCCACAGGTTCATTGATATATATTTTATTTCAGCCAAGGATCTTACATAAACCATGATTTATTGCCTAGAACAATGTTTCCGAGTAAAACCAATCACTATCTAGTGTTACAAACAACACGTAATTTACTGCAATGGCTTATATTAAAAACAATGCTTAATCGCTTGGAGTCAAACTTAATACAACTGGTACAACGTGACTTGATATTTGAGAGATGATGCCCATGGTTCGGAAAACTGTTAACACAATCCTAATTACCACACACTGGAGATACAAGAGTTATGTTAGAAACTGGAGACAGGCGGACATTAAGGCAAAACTAAGGAAGCATCCTCAACCTAAAACAATTTCTCTTCTTTACGAAACATTTTATACAATCCGGAATATGAGAGTTCGCAGTTTGACCATAATTGTTGTCAGGGAACGCCACGTAACTGAGTTCTTGAAAGGAATGTGTTTAGAGATGCGATCTTAACTTGGAACTCTCTCCGAGTGGAGGAACTCGGAAGAAGACCAAAACGGTTGGTAATTACGGTTGGATTTGCACTTCAATCAGATAGGCGCAGCACTACGGAGTTTGTCCTCTTTGCCAAGTTTGCAGCCACGTTGGAGGTACCGACCTCCTACATAGCTGACGACTTTTCGGTGAGTTCTCTGTATTATTTCCGTTTCCTAACTGAATAATGAAGCAGTAATGCCTAACCCACTCCCTAAACTTAAGCTGTTAAAGCAATTCGGAGATCACAAAAATTCGTAATAGTTGTTTTTTCAGTGTCATGTGCAGAATGTCCTGTGAAACGATAACTTGATTAGTAAGGGTACAATAATAGAGATATTACGTGTTAATAAAGATGATTAAAGACTTTAGTGTGTTACCCTGAATTTGAGCTATGTGTTTATGGGGTTTTGTGTAATATTATGAATAGTGCCATAGCTTCTATTTTCCATTCAACTACGGTTTCATAACACTGTGGTTACATATACGTAAACGAAGGCGAAAATAAGCAATAGTTTGAAACATTTTATAATCACGCTTTGAAATATATGTAAAGAGAAATTATTTAACTACATATCATTCCTTCGCAAGCTAAAATAGCAGTCATCTCCGATTTAAAAAATTTATAATGTTAGTGATTACAACGTTACAAAATTGTCAGAAATATATTTCCTCAGAAAATATTAGCGTAAATATTTCAGGGTGCTTCAAATAATGAAGTACCAGTATTCAATGAATCGGAAAAAAATAGCTTCCCGCCAATATTAAGCACATATTTACCACAGTCACTTCAAAATAACTCGTAATTTTGGAAAAATTACTAGCTTCTGAAATACGCCTATCAGATTTTTTCATAGTTGTATATAGTTCCTTTACTTTCCCCTTAGACCTTTGAAGCTTTCAGTTTTCTGCTCATTTAAAGAAGTTGTGGTGTTCTAAGCAGTGATGCTAAGCTGAAAGGAAGATTTTAAATCTTCAGTTGTAGAGATGCACTAGTAACATGGCGATTTTATTCGTGTCAAAGAATTTATAGTAACTTCTATGCCAAATGCTATAGTAATCATTGTTGCATGTGCTCAAGGTGTGATTTACTGCCCGAAAATTACCTCCAAGTTACTCATGAAACAATATACATTAACGTCAGAGTTTTTCGGTTTTTTTCCGGTTTAGTTACTGATAGCGGACTAAGAGGAGCATTAGCATTTCAAGTTAAATGTATTCTGTTTCAGTTGGTACGATCACGCAAAGAAATAATTTACTTTATTATACGCTACCGATTTTCGTATCAGTACGATTCGCGTTGCCTGAAGGTTCATCGAACTTAAATATGCACTGTATTGATATTAACGCGTTTATTATACCACTGGCTAAATTCCTGCGCATCTTTGGATTAAACCAGTGAGTTTCCTTACCGGATTCAATGAGAGTATGGCCGTGGATAACAACTCTACAGACATAATGCAGAGCCCATAATTAACAGCTAAGATATAGGTAATACCTACGAGTAAGGTTACAGTGTGAGAAAGTCAATCTGTTTCTTTGTTATTTCTTCATAATGTTAAGTCTGATATAATTTTTTAAAATAAAAATGATGTTCTGGCTTAAATATAAAACATCCTTTCTTTTTTCCAAATGATCTTGTCATTATTGTATTACAACGACAATACTAGAATTTCTTATTGTGTGTAATACAAGTGAAATAAACTGATATAAACCAATGCTCCACGTACTTCATTCTTCAGAACAGATAAAATTAACAATATAATACTGGAAGTAAGTAAGATCTATTATTAGAAAAATTAACATGAAAACTGAGGGAACCAAATTTCTTTCTCGGTGATTGCTCAATTTCAAGGAAATTTTGCACTTATTAATGTGAATGTTATAAAATGGAAATTAAAGCACGATATAAAAGATTTTCAATGTATGATCCGTAAAGGAATAATAACAAATATACTTGAAATAAACCCCATTATTTGCAGCTTAAGTTCTGTCTTTTCAAAGCGTATTAATTTTAGTTAAATTGTTATTGGAATGACGAGGCTTCTTGAACTTATTCTGTCATGATGTAGTAATTAAAGTTAGAAAAATAATTAAGATTAAAAATACCACTACTTCATCAATCAAATGAAGTACCTAAAACGTGATGCGTATTTTTTTCTTCATACAGTTCCAATACTGATTAAAACGATTATATAAACGTGATGACAATTTGCAAAAACGTATATGTTCACCGGTATCCCCACACATCCAATAAGTTTTAAATGGATTGGAAATTAGAAAGTAATTACTGCTTTGCTGAACGACGCAATTGAATTAATTTATCGACGTGTTGTACTGTAAAAATATGTTTGTGTGAAATACTAAAGCGTAAAATACATCAAAAGCGTAGGATTCAACATTAGTCAGAGTGGCAACACAGAATGAAGCATCGGTAAAAAATAAGAGGAGACAAGTATTGGCCTCATATTAACGCGGAGACATCTCATTCTCTTCTCGAGAAATACACAGTAAATTGAGGAAATATTTAATAATACTTCAATTATTAATAAATAACCACAAATGAAACTGTTATCTAATGTTTGATCGTCGTACGCGTTTCGCCTATCATGTAGGTGTCATCAGCAACAATACGTAAATGAGAGGCGAAACACTGATGGTTATTTATTTCGCGTAACACATCCTTAAAACTTACAACTAGGAAACACATAAGATTGCAGAGTATTTTTATATCATTTAGGTACATTCTCATTGTTGTATGAGATACAAAAGCACAGAAATGATGTCAAAACATAAGGCTCTAGTTTATCCGTGATAGGTTGAAAGACTTGATCCAAATGTTTCCCGTTAGAACCTTGGTTACGGCTACGAATTTCATAGGCCTTCAAGATGTGGTTCATCTCTGGCAGAGGTGTCAGAGGTGGATTAGGCGCCCAATTGAAACACTCTCACTAAGGTTCCAGAACATCCTTTAGTCTCTTGGGAGTATTTAATGCCAAAAGTGTAATTTATTTTTATATAGAAATACTATTATGTGGTTCCAGGCAATACCAAAATTTTTTTTTAATCTTTTTTTATGGAAATTTTCGCCGTTACTACTTGTTAATTTTACCTAAGAAATGAGAAAAAAGTGGTGGAGAGTTCCTTTATTAGATAATTGGTGCTTTCAGTGATATATAATTCAAATTCAATGTAAATACGGAAAACAAGTATACTATAAGAAATGGAGGCCAAGGAGATGTGGCTGGATGCGCATAAATCGTATGATATTAATACGTTTCGTAAGAACAGAGAAATTGTAACTGCTGAAAATATTTTCAAATGGGTCAGCAGGAGAAAATTGTAGAAGAGTCCGTGTATTGAGTTAACAACATGAGCTGAATATCTACACGTTTTGTAGGTACAGTGCAGTTATTGTTAGCAAAAGACCAGTAACCCATAAAATGCGAAATATTATACTGCTATACGAGAAGTTTTATTTTATTAGATGTAGCTGAATGGTAACTTGCGAAAGGTGTAACGACAAGAGATCAGACGTTGTTATCAGTGCAACGCATTACCTTAACATGAGTTGGGTTTTGAAACTAGTTGTAAATGTGAAAATTATATATATTTTTCTACATGCTGATGTTGTTCACTGACACAGGACTTTAAGGGAGGAATAATAAATGCATTTACTATTCCTCCCATAAACTCCTGTTATCAGTGTTGAATTTCGAATTTCGTTTCGTGTAAAAGAAGTGTGCATTATCAATATAAAATATACATCTAACTGCTTTCTTATACTTAGGAAAATATTGTGCATGAAAAACAGTCTGTGACATGCACATGCCGGGTATAATTCTGATGATCACTTTTATTCTTTTTTTACGTAAGAGATATTTGGAGCAGTTGTGAGTAGTTACCGCATGTTTTGTGTATTAGGCACAAAAATTTCGATATGCTTTCAGCACTTTTGGTGGTTAAAGAATTATTATTATTATTTTGTTTTTGTTTTTTGCAGTAAGTATCAGATGTTTAAGCAAAGTCTTAAACTTAGTAACGAAAACCATGATACCATTGTATTTAAATAAGCCAAGCAATCGTGGGTTTACATTTTTATTAGTCCTGACAGTTAATTTGTTGCCTAATGTTTCCTCATCTGAACAATAAGCAACAAAATTAAGCTTTGTTGAGAATGATTATCATACAGGTATTTGAAGGCGTAAACTTTTTTGTGATTAAAATGACAGTGTAGTATCGCTGATTTTTAAATCAAATATAATTGGTATCATGATGATATTATTTTTGGAAAAATTAAACTTTGTATTATTCTATTATGGTCGTTAGATTAAGTTTATGTCTCCGAAATTATAATCTTAAGAATTAATTGTTTGATAATATTTTTCTTCCTCGTCGTTGTCTACATCTGTACTCTGCATCTAACAAAACTGTGAATGCCAGAGGTTGTTTTAAACTGAAACTAATCTATATGCATTCCAGTCCCGATTAGCTCAAAGGAAGAAAGAATTCATTTGAGTAGAAGTATATCACCTTATTTCTCTCAACTTATCTCTTCTGTCATGACCCAAATGGTTTGGTGGACGAAATATTTCATCACATTTGTCAGCCAATAGATCTACGTCGTCAGACTGCCAGACATTTCGGGTCTGATCTATGCACCAGTTACGTGACGCTTCGCAATGGCTGTGGCAAACAGTCACGAATCGAGTGGCTCTTCTCTGTATTTTCTCTATACTGTCAACCAATCCCATGCGATACGGATCACAAATAGCACAACGGTTCAAATGTGAACGCACTAGTGTTTTGTACGCTATCAATGACCTATGAATCGCAGCCTAGGATTAAATCTAACCACGACCAAAGTTGTGTGTGGTATACTTTTCACGTTGCTTTGTACTGTTATGGTCAAAAACTTCCAAGAATCTAACATATCAATGACTGCAAACTGTACATTATACACTTGGACAAAGGAATCCATTTGGTTAGTTATGTCAAAGTTTTTTCTATTTTCATGTAACTTATTCATCGTTTATCGTGATTAGTGTGGCTACTGATGTCTAAATAACTCAAACAGATTTTTTTCGTTAATAAAGTAAGAAAATTCTCTCTTAGGGAGCGTGCACAAACTACGTGGCTCTTTCCAGGGGGGGAGGGGTTGGCTGGAAGGGGTGGGGGAAGTGGGGGATCCGAGCCAGGTCATGTAGCTTTCCTCTCATAACATTTTTTACAGTTAAAATGAGGAACAGAACTCACAACAGCATGCGAATATTTATTTCCCTCAGTTAATTATCTTCGTATGAAATTTACAATAGTCTGACAAGAGAAAACAGTAAAAAATGTCTTATGGAATCAAAAGGGAAAAAAACTACGTGCTACGTGCGGGGAGGAGGGTGGGGGTTGAGGCAAAAGCGACCTAGGGCTACGTGGGGAGGGGGGGGGGAAGGGGGTCTCACAGGAGGCCAAAATGGAGCTACGTGGTTTATGCATGCTCCCTTAAGTTGTTTTTTTTTATTTATTTTTTAACTGCTTTACGTCTCTCAACAGCGAGGTCTTTAGAGACGGGAAAGGATGGGGGCAAGGAATGGAAACTAATTCAGCCATGGCCATTTTAAGGAAGCATCCCGGCATTTGCCTGGAGTGATTTGGGAAACCATGGAAAACCCAAATCTGGATTCCCGGATGGGGATTCGAACTGCCGTCCTCCCGAATGCGAGACCAAAACGCTATCCGTTACGCTCCCTTATGCATGAGCTACTGAGTGCATGGCTATGTCTTCTTAATACAGCAGTTCAAACTAAATAATTTTTGACTAATTAGCTGTCAGATAACAACCACGGAAAAAATGTCCTGCAACAAAATTGCATTAATTAGCAAATATTTATCATAATTACTGAAAAAACATTGTTAAGAAGTTATCACATTAGATTTTGAAATTACAATTCGTTTTCTTAAGGAAAAAGAAAACAATCTTCTACACAATGTTTGATTCCATTTTGTTCATAGCATAAGTAAGCGAACGATGCAGATTAGTCACTGCAAATAGTCTACTATACAGCTTTGAAACAATTTTAAATATCATTTGATGTCTTCATTCCTAAGTTTATATGATATGAAATATTTAAAAAAATATGCAATATTGTTGCAGAAGCATAAGTACTTTCACGTGTCAAGGTGATTCAAAATTTTTCAATTGAATACCATAAGATTTTTTCCTTTTAAAAATGAGCTAGTTATGTGAAAATTCTAACACCATAAAAATCATCTAATTAGAAGGAAATTTATATTATACGACTACAGATACAATACTACATTTTTAGAACAATACAACCATAAATACAAAGTGCTTCAACTTTTAAAGAAATTTTAGCAATTTGTTCAGCAATTGGGAAATGACGATAATCCGTACATTTTCTGTTGGGTTAATATCTTGATAAAGTGTGGTACAGGGACGGAATATTATTCATCGTTCTGCGAAAAATGTTTGAAGGTACTTGTCAACACCAGATGGATCATTACCATACCACAAGGGAATGTTGTGTCTATATAAGAACTTTGGCCGAGAGATACCCTAGTAGATATTTGGACCGCATTTTAAGTGCTTGTGTCTTCCACCTCTGCCTTGAGCGCTACTCTAGTGCAGGAAGTGAAGTGATGCCATCTATCGGTGAAGCGTGTAACTATGTTCTGTGCGTTAGAAGTGAATATTTGTTTGTAAAATGTATGGTTGACACGGCAGAGATTATGGAACGTCCCAGCATTCGGCTTGATGATTGCCTGAAACCGCCTGAAAACCACAATCAGGACAGCCGCCACGCGGAGGCCTGGACCCGTGTCCGGTCCTGTTGTACCTCCCAGATGCAGTGTGTGGCGTCTAGGTGCACTGATTCATAGCAGCATGGATCTCGAATTGTTCTAAATCCCAACCAACGCCTCTAGCACAGTTTTCTGTTCTTTTTGAAGTACGACAAAACGCTTCCCTGATTCGGATTCCACGTTAAACAGTAAGTCCCCTCTACTCGAAAGTTTGAAAACCTGCTCAGGATCGGATAACCATGACAAAATGCGCAGGCGCGGAGAATCTTAAAGTCTGTCACTGTGCGGTCGAACCCTTCGAGTATAACCAGGCCAACAAGGCCGTATGCATTTACTTTTGTAGTTCATGTTAAGATTAAACTCGTTCAGGCACATTACGTTAGGTTTCACCACCTCCCTCCTTTCATATTAATTTGAACATTACACACGGAAAAAACACAATGCACGTAACAAAAGTCACCTCAGTTTACAACCGTCATAATCTCCAGTTTTTGCCTTGTAAATTACTCATAGCTAAATTGTATAATTTGCGTGCAGAGAACACGTGACACTTGCGTATGACAGTTACGTTCCCCCATTCCTTAAATGCCTCATGCGGGAAGCGAGAAAACGATTGAAGATGACGATGGTGCTGTGGGATTTGTAAATCCAATCTTTACTGAAGTTGGCTGTTTCGAAGTGAAGAAGCCGACAATCCCACATCTGTTACAGGCTTTTCATTTTTTAAGTGCTTATGGATCATCGATGTCGGGGAAATTAGAGCTGGTAGAGCGCCTGACTGCGACCCGGATGACCGAGGTTCAATCCTTGTCGAAATCGAGGATTTTTCCTCGAAGCTGAAAGTCCGTATCGGCTCCCCAGGCCCAATCAGCCTGCTATCCAATGAGTACTGTGGGGGAAACTACGCGGGAAGGTAAAGAACGGCCGGAGCGTGGCGCTGACCCTGTCACAGCCATTCTTGCGGCAGTGGTTGTATTAGTAATACGGAGCTCTACCTCCTCGAATCCTACGGGAAGCGGCAGGAGCTGTAGGAACCCCGTGACCTTTAACTTTTATATTATTGGCAACGACATGCGGGTAGGAATACGGCCATAGCCTTTTTAAAGAATTAAACACAAATGACGCTGATAGGTCGGGAAATCGAACCCGCGTTCTCCTTATTTCCAGGCACGAGCGTTAGCCGCTCGCGTAGGCACAGGATTTGTGCAATGATGAAAGGCCATTTTAATACGCGGGAAGCCCCTAAATAGTCACCGAACGTGGTGAGTGAGTGATAATGCTCTGGCCACAAGAGGACGATGGGTTCAAATTTACGACAGACTATCCAGATTTCGGTTTTTCATGGTTTCCCGATATCACTCCAGGCGAATGACGGAGTAGTTCCTTCTAAATGTCATGGCTGAATCTCTTCCCGTTCCTTAACCCCAGTCATTCCCAACATCTAATGAGCTCGACGTCGACGAAGCGTAAAGAGATAAGCAAAAGCATAAGCTAAGTGATGTACTCGTAAGTTCTACGCGAAGTGGATGTTTGTCTCTCAGATTCATAAAGTTTTGGGGTCCAATGCTGGATTTATGAAATAGCTGGTTCTGTTCAATCCACTGCCTTCACAGTTATATCACAATTTCGACGTTGTGAATATTACGATTAGAATGGATTAATGCGAACATTACTTTGATGCTTAGCAGTCATTCAACCACGTTAAATTCCTATAAATTTCTAAGACTTCATGTTTCGCCCACGACGAGGCCAAATGATAAATGCAGTTATATCTAATATTCGCTTTCTGCGATGCTTTAACAGCGTGTCTTCTAAGCAGTTTTCTGTTTATTTCCTTCGAGATATTGAGCGCAGATATGTGCAATCCCTAAGCAGTTCTAACCGAGCGTGGTGAGTGAGCGGTAACGCTCTGGCCTCGCATTCGGGAGGACGTGGGTTAGAATCCCCGTCCAGGCATCCAGATTTGGGTTTTTCATGTTTTCTCTAAAGCACTTCAGGTGAATGCCGGGATGCTTCTTTCAAAAGGCTATGGCCGAATTCCTTCCCGTTCCTTGTCCTCAGTCCCATCCCACCTCTAATGACCTCGACGTCGAAGAGGTGTAAAGCCATAAGCAAAAAAAAGTAATTCTAGTACACTGAATGTCGTGCAGGTTTCTAGTGATTACCAAAATTCATTTATGTTGTAATATTTTTTACAATCTTCATTCGGTCTTGTCGTTTAGAATCCCCTTTATGCCATAAAATAGTCTGGAATCAAAATGCAGAAAGTAATACTTCCCTTTTGGTTTCTACGTTTTTTAAGAATCTCTAAAGCAGTTATTTCCTATAATAATTTAATCAATGTATAATTAACAGTTAATACAAAGATTGTTCATTTGTTTCTATCTCCCAAAGTAATTATGGTATTTGTTAATTCGGTTTTAATTTTTGTCAACCAGAGGAGTGTGTCAATGAAGCGTATGTCATGACGTATTTCAGCAAGTACGGTCTCCCATGCCAGTTTTTTTAATGTCTCTTATCACTCCTTAAATATTGTAACTTAATCCCACATACTTCAGAATTTCTGAATGAATTTCTGTTTATCGGATTCATTTAGCCCAGTTTTGTCCTTTTAACACACGCTTCACTGCTTATTCTTTTTAAAATAATTATTGTGCTTTCTATACTGCATTGATCCAAATACATACAGTCGCCTTATTTGCTAGCATTTTACACTTGTTTAAACTTTGCACTTGTATTAACTTTTTTTTGAAGTAACAATGACTGATGTTTTACTGCCAAAATTTTTTCTGAATTGTTATTCCACATATGTGAATCTCACACATTTCCCACTATATCTAACTTCAATAGGCTTTCATTTTAAGTTTATACGATAATTCTTATATTTGCTTTTGGTACTATTATTTTAATGAAGTGTATCAGTTAAATTTTAATTCTTCGATTAACCCAAGGCTCTGTAGCACTTAGTAAATAATGATTAGGTTTGAAGCAATTTTAACATCAAATATTTTTGCGTCAAGCCGTTTTAATTATTTTCTGTTTGACATATGATATTCTAGGTGTGTGTATGATATGAGGCATCTATGTATGAATTGATCAGAAGTTATATATTTTATTTTTATCTTTCAGTTTTAAAACATTTATTTAAATTTATTTTTTGCATGTATCGTACACGAATACTAATAAGAATCAGTGAAAAGAAAAATGTTTTTTTTTTGCACCAAAACTTTGCTGAATACGGTATATGCCAATAATTGTCTTATATGTTACATACCTGATTGTGTCATTCGGCTTGTGAGACCAGTTAATAATCTACCAATAATGAATTTAATTTATTTTTTGTATAGTTACACGTATTTAAATCTTTTACTAAGGATGTCTTAGTTACGCAAGGAACCTAAATGTGTAGTTTCAAAATGTGTAACGTACTAGTCGGTTATTGTATATAATCGTCTACAGCTGAACGAATCTAATTAAGGTCATTTGATGTGACGTTATTCGTTTCAGGCTCATGTATGAAAAGTACCGAATTGTAAATAAAAACATATTAATACAATGTAACTGGAAATCGATAAACCATATAAAATTTTTGTATCGTATCTGACTATTCATTTGTTAATAAATTAATGACAAACTTTCTGACATTAACAGTTGAATATTAGCACGAATGAATCGTGTTAGTATCGTAAAAGTACGTGAAAGGCCAATTTCGAATCAATTAATAATGCATAGTAATTAAATTCCTATGGTCCATTGTTCAGTTACCATTTAGAAACCGCTGACTTAATGAAGCGTTGCATTAGGGTCTTTAAGACTTACAGATTGTTACATTTGCCAAGTGAATAAGTGTTGTGGGAGCCAAAAATTCGGTAGCATATGTAAAGCATGTAAAGAATTACTCTGCATGTGGCAGGTATTTCTGGATGAAGGTTCTATCAAAGGATAAGTAAAGGATGGAGAATTGTGCCAATAAAATTCATCAATTTCAGTTCTTAGTGGTCTTTTGAATATTCTGATAAGAGGAGTTCTTTAAGCTAAATTTGGAGACTTTGCCCAATCTACTGAAAAATATAATGCAATTTTTGTTTGATCATTTTAACATTGAATTTCGGAATGAGTTTGGACTAATTTAGTTTCCTACAATTCTAACAGTAACAGAAATAGTAGATGGGCCGTAAAAACTGAAATATCTGGTTAGAAATTTTAAAGAAGGTATCTAAGCCATTTGATCAGTTTTCTGAATGATTGCTAGATGATTCCACAATAAGACTTTTCTATAGTTTAAATGAAATTTCTGGTTCAGAAAATGTGCTTACCGACGTATGGATACTAATATTAAAATAAAATCGTGCTTATGCAACTACTTGACTATTGCAGTCACAGGCATAGATAATTTTGATAGTTTGCATCTAAAAGTGTTAGAGAACATAGGCTTGTATCATTATCTACAAAGAATGAAAGTCAGTTTCCATAACAACATTGGAGAATTTGGTGTTTTTAATACGAGCTACGTAGTTCAGCAGCTTGATTGTTTATTGATTTCAACGTCCACTAAATGCAACGAGAAAATCCAGGAGGCTGCATACAACATTTGTTACAGAGATAAAACTGTTCCCTGAAATGGATTTACGGTACATAGCTAGCAGAAACAATTGAAACAATTTTGTATTCCCATGGTCTCTTCCAGAAAGTGAAAATGTTTTTATCTCTTCTGTAATGGAACATTTTGTATGTGGTTTCTCTTTCCGTTATAAATTTTACTGTCCTTTTTTTCCTCTGAATTTCACACGGCTCAGTTCTTCGGCCGAGGAAAATTTTTATTTCATTTTTTAATCGTGTGCTAACAACACTAGGCAAATAGGACTGTCGGCTTAAATTCCCTTTAAAAAGACGGCGTGCTTAAATTTTCCTTTTTTTCTGAGAGCACATTAACTGTGAGATCTCACGTGCTGGGTGTTATTTAAGAGTCCATTATAGAAGCTTGGTCCAAAATATTTCAGCTCCAGCCACCAGGCGGTGTAAAAGGCGCATAAAAAGGAACATTGAAATCAATCAGTCTTTATATCCCTTATTTCACTGTTGCAGCGACATTTAAAATACGTATCCACGGCAAAATAACTTGAAGTCAAATTTTACAGCTGTAAATTACTTCTACCGTAGGGAAGCGTTATGTAAATTTGGATTTGCAAGACTGTGACGAAGACCGTGATTAGTACCCTACCAAAAAATTACGTCAGAAATTAGCAACGTAGGAAGGAACTACGGTAGACTACTGAAATAATTTTAAAGCGTTCATAATTCTTTTCTTCACCGAATCTTACATTACTGATATTTTTTATACCTATAAGAACTGAAAAACTCTTTCCCACTGATAGTAAATTTTTATAAGCGTTGTGAGAATTCTACGTTTGTTTGTAGATAGTAATGATCACATTAATTTCATAAAATACTTTTTCCTCGCATTTGGTAGGACGCTGATTGAATTCCAATCTCTGTACGGCCACAAATACTTCGGTTTTTCATGGTTAGCGGAAATCACTCCAGACGAATTCTGAAATGCTTCCTTCAAAAGACCATGGCTTCCTCTTCCACCTCCAATGACCTCGACGTCAGGAAACTGAAAAGCTGTAGAGAAAAAATGCTCCCACTCTTCGATTTTTTTATGTTTTTTTTTTTTTTTTTTTTTTTTTTTTTTTTTTTTTTTTTTTTTTTTTTTATAGAGTAGTATAATTGTATTATGGATGCAGACGATAGATTTGAAAATGAAATACCAAACTTCATTCCCAAATTTTGTTAACATTGCATTTTCTGGAAAGCACCCCAGGAAAGAACGCATGTATATGAAGGCACATCCACTGCAAAAAAACATGATTGAATATAGACTTTTTAAGGTAAACAATGTTTCTAAAATATTGAATTTACGCTCTGTGCAAGACAGAAGGAGTTTCAATTATCTCTTTACTCGTAAGTGGCTTTTCCTTAGTATCATGATGTATTTTCCGCCTTTCAATATAGTAAAGCCGTCATTCCTTTGAATGATATCTACACCACGATCTAATGATAGTGTAAGCACTAGATAACAATATATAACTACAGATTATCTCTTTGTCCAACCAACACCTGACATAATCCTGTACCGGTCCGAAACCGACCATAAATACGCAACTTTATATTTTTCAAGGTGTCCAAAATTTGACTTCCAGTTTTTGCTATACTTGTGCAAAAAGAAGCAAAAATATCCATTTAAAATATTATTCCTCAAGAAACCTATGCAACAACAGATCCAACAAACTTCGGATAAGGGGAAGCTTGGTACTACTAGTAGTACCTCACGATTTTTAATAAATGTCCGGCCGGAACAAGAAATCAATACTGGAAATGTTGAATTTGGCTAAACAAAACAATAAACAAGTAATGGTTGTAAGTTCATTATTTTTGCGCATGCTCAGTCTCACATACGGTGAAACGGTTAGTCCAGTATTTCTTTGTACAAAAAATATCGTAAGGTTTTAGGAGGTCTACAGCATTTCTCTTGTGTGTTCTGTGAGTGCAAACATATATACACGTAAATGAACCAAGTTTAATAAGTTTCCTTTCAGTTTTACACAATTAATACCAAATAATTGAAAACTGTGTAGTATCTTCCATGGGACTGATGGCCCAGGCTACCTATTCACATACTTTAAAATAATGCAAGGAAACACTTGTTCAACTAATTTTTTGCTCTTAAATGATAATGATCAAATTTTTCATTTCTAGTTCTATCAGATTTTTTTCCTTTTATTTGTTAAAAAGTGTTGTTGGTATACTACATCCAATGTCTCGTTCAGTTGAAGAAGCTGTATGAACAAGCTGCCTCGCCATCTATTATGCAGATCTAGTGGCCGGAAGGTCTGCTGTTTAGGCCGCTAACAGCCGGAAACGGAAGTAGAGCGCCGCCGCGATGCATCGTGCCGCTGAAACGCTTAAGGTAACGGTAGTTTGCAAACGTTTACGTGTTTGCGGTTGGGTGGTTTGGCTTGTTGTCTCCGCTAACCGAGTATTCAGAAACAACAGTACTCGTGAGAAAATTTGTCATCGTTCCTACTAGTATCTGTATTTGTTTTAATTGCTCCGTGAGGAAAGCTTATTGCGAGTGCTGTATCCTGTGTAATAATATGTTTTAAGTGAAAACGAGGAATCATTAAAAAAGAAAGAGAAAAATCTAAATTCTGGTTTCAGATTTTTTTTAAATCATAAATTCTACGGGATTGTTCAATGACTTAAGAATAGACATGAGGAATGATTTATTTAAAAATTTGTGTCCTATGCCACTAAACTAAAACTAACTCAGTCAACAACCCGAAGGTTGGATTGATCCTCCCGAAATAGGCATACTAAGCCATTGTGTTAGAAGCAGAAGGCCAGTTCCTTTCCTTTGGTACCTATAGTTTAACGCGGAATCCGAAACACGTAACGTCCTGGCCTAGCTTATATGACCAAACACAACTCTTAAAACTTCCAGCCCCTGTTTGGATTGAATATGGGATCAGACCATGAACTTCCTAAAACAAACACCTTAACCACTGAGTTCAAGGACACCGGGTTTTGAATTTTGTATCTTTTCCAAATAAGCAATACCATTTCACTATTTTCTTTGAAACAATGTAGTAATAGGAAAAAAATAAGAATAATAATTTGTAACACATACCTTTTGCTGTCACCATCTGGTTCTGTTGTTTAATTATCTCCCTTCTGAATGATAGGAGAAAAATATTTACTATGCCCTTAGCTACATCTATGGTAATTTCCATATCTGTTGCCATTTCGCTGCATGCGTTCATTTTTCTTTGGTAATATTTATTATTACTTTGTGATATCTACAGCTATGATCTATAGGACGCGATTAACAGCAAACACTTCGTACTACCCCCACCGAGCGTGGAGGGTGAACGGTAACTCGGTAGAACGCGGGCTCGAATCCCCGTCCGGCTATGGCCGAATTCCTTCCCCACCTCTAATGACCTCGACGACGACGAGATGTAAAGCCAGAAACAAAACAATAAAAGTAGTATCCCACTCCATGTTTATATTATTTCCGGAATTTAAAATGAGATTAAAAGTAAAACTGTTTCAACCACAGTCCCCTGATGTTTTTCCCGCCTCCACAAAGCGCGCACGAACAACGAATTCCTCTGATGTACCGACATCGTTCGAAACACCTGGAAATACTTGCAGTCAACTGCAAATCATTTTTCGTGTGGGCTATTCGCGTCTCCACCAAACATTTGTTGAGTTCAGTAACGTCACAAACGTTTCCAAACATTTTGCTCTCTTGGCTGACCCACGTCCTTACGATGATTGATCTACCCCTCTCCCTTGACGCCATCAGCATATGTTGCACTGATTACTTCATAGTAGCTGATGGGGGAGAAATGGGTTTTCTTTCAATGGACATAGCACTGACCAGTGGCTAGCTCGAAATAGCTTTAAAACTACAACAACAACAAAAAAAAAATGAAATTTCATATCATCTTTGTTTCTTTAATTTGTTATATATATCGTTGCATATAATAATTTTAATGCTTTGATTTAATAATGAACTCTCAAATGTTAGATAACACTAGCTGCACCCGCGAATTCTTCCAAGCAAAATTTTAGATTTGTGCTAGTATATATCACAGAAATTTTGGATATTTCCAGCAACTTTTTCACTCAGAGTGTTGAAGTACGGGCCTCCCTCTTAAACTAGCGGGGCAAAGAAACTAATGCGATGCGTGAATCGCGTTCAACACAAAATGTTTACTAATTTGATGAAATTTTTATCTTTAACTTCTCAGG
This sequence comes from Vandiemenella viatica, assembly GCA_031002005.1. NCBI lineage: Eukaryota > Metazoa > Arthropoda > Insecta > Orthoptera > Morabidae > Vandiemenella > Vandiemenella viatica. The sequence goes on along the minus strand of JARYHS010013631.1, from coordinate 59,804,547 downwards.
TATCCAACTTCACGTACCCTATTTTACCTACCGAATTATAAGGACAATAAAACTATTTCTTGTCGATCAACAAACATTTCCTGCAAGTATCAGCAAAATTGGACCGAATTTTATCTCGCAGTGGAATATAGAAGTTAGACTATATCGCCACGCATCGGAATAAAATATAACCTTGAAATCCACCTCAATAACCTAAATTTGTCATTTTTTTTTGTCAGTGATGATACTGTTTAGTACCGCAAGGGTTTTTAGACATGAAGAAGATAGACTGTATATTATTCCTTTATGGCCACTCCATCGTCTTCTGAGCTTTCACTACTTACTAACCATAACAATTCCAAATCCAAATTTTATTTATCCCTAACACTAAGCATCCTTCAAGTCATTTATTAAATGATTTTTCATACTTGTATGTTCTTGATACGAGAATTTGTAACAATATCAAATAACAAAACTCAAGTGTAATTGAAATAAAGTTTTTTGTATTTGTTTAACAATGATTTATTGGAATAATAATTAATAAACAATGTTTTGTTTTCGTGTTGTGCATAAAGAAATAAATCAGATGGTTTGCCAACGAGCGACCGTCCAACATACAATTGTCCATAAGAAATACGTGGATTTTCTAAATCCAATCCACATATTGTTGACTATCATTGCGAATGCCGAACGAATAGGAAATTACAAAACTTTTAATCTGAAATGGTCTATCGTTTGTTATCATTGGTATTCATGGCGACAATGCATTTTCTGCTGTGAGTTTACTTTTTAAAATTGTGCCTCAATAATATTGACCGTGTGAATTCTATTGAAAAACGAAAATACTACTGCTATTAACTGCATTTTAAAATACACAACGCGATTTACTTAAAATGTTACTGCAGCGAACAGCCACTTTCCATAATATTATTTACTCACGTCAAATTCTAACGAAAGATAATTAACACCTATGCTTCTTAGTTCAGTGCAACATAAAAATTATTGCCTACTGGAGCCCGTGATCACTAATGTCATGTTTAAATAAATTAAATATTACTCATACTTATTACATTTAATTGTAGCATTCCGTTTTATTTTATTGCGTCAGCTACATTTAACAAAACTTAAGAAATAAATATGCGTATTCAAAAACAAAACAGATTAAAATCAGTAGGAGTGCAATCGTTTGTGAGAAATGCTTCTCAAATACAGAATTATCTGTGAAATAGTGGTCAAAATAATCTAGTTGTAAATATAGGAATTTAAGTGGTTCGGATTTCACGTTAAACTGTAGGTCCCAGAGGAAAGGAACTGGCGATCCTACCTTTAACACAATGGCTTAGTATTCCTGCTTTTGGAGGACCCAACCAACCTTCGGGTTGTGTGCTAATTTATGTTTTAAATATATGAATTATGCCTCAGCACCAAATATCGGAATGAATAATAGGAAAAAACTTTTCGTGCCACCTCAATAACGTTTCGTTTGAATATGGGCTGAATTGGGCCAGTGTTTTCTTTCGATGATGATGTGGTTTACGCATGCCTGTGATTTTATACATTAAGATAATGAGTAATGGTTAGATCCAAATCAGAAGCAGTCTTCGGTTCAAAATCTCTGATAGCTTCCACCTTAGCGACAAAATTGTAGGTTGTTTTCCGCCTGAATGCAAGCAGCTACTGTTTAAAAGTTTCGTGGATTTTTCGGTATGATCTTGAACGTCTCATAAAGTTTATTCACGTGGTTAAAGTTGTAAAAGGGAACGTTAACTCTCAGATCTCAATTTTAGGCAGCTTCAATAGCTAACAGCACCTGTATTTGAGACAAAAAATCCCATACCATAGTTCATTGAACTAAAAATAAATTTTTGCTTTTGTTGGTAGATTCGTTATTTCCGGTGGATGTTTTCGCGTATTTTTTAGGGTTTGGTACTGATAATTAATTTAATTAATTCTTACGCCTTCTAGTTTTATAAAGTGTAAGATTGTTTGTTAGCTAAAAAGTGCGGCTATTGTAGTGGTTGATTTGAAATATAGCTTAGAGGTACCCTGTATTCCGGAGGATAATTTTACTTCGGAAAAATAAGTATGGAAGTTCCCACAAAAAATTAAAAACATCGGGCACAGCCTCCAGGAGCAATAGACTGATTAAAATATCTAAAACTTCTATTTACCTGTGTTAAATACTGTTCCCTCCGATTGACATATATTACAAACACATTAATGCCCTTCATATAGTACGATAAACTGAGAAACAGACTGTTGAAAATGTTGAAATTATTAATGTATATAGCGTGCATGTAAACAATTGTTTTTTTTTTTTTTTAAATAAACTAAATTTATAGGTACACCTTGCGACACTACAATTAAAAAATTGCTGCGAGAGCTGTCCCTTACACCAAACCCAGCAATAGTGAGCGTGCTAATATCTGTACGGAATAGTCAATTAAGGGAAATCACATCATTTAAAATCAAATGGATATTCGTATGGTATATGTGATATTCTTGGTATGAAAAAAGATTCTCTTCGAGAGAAATCTGTTTGTGCTGCAGCCTCAATAAAATAGAGATCCTGGACCCACAGTGGGGTGCAGTTGGAATATTTAGACGGATTTAGATTCCTCAGCGACATTGGAGGTGCTCTACTTTTTACGAGAATTTTATGTTCGGGGAGTCCTGGAGGATTTAATGCATTTAGAAATTGCACGATGTAGTCAACCACGTCGTCATTATAGTCTTTCTATTTTTTTTTTTTTGCCTCTCTCCTGTGTGGCTAGTAATGGCCGTGAGATCCCCTTGGGTTTCAACCACCCAGTGGAATAGTTTTGAATACTTGCGTCTTCTATGACTGCCGTGAGCACTAGCCTAATAGAGGAGCTGATCTGTTTGTAAAATGTGTAGTCAGTGAACTTTATGATGACTGTATATTTTGTTTGTGTAATAAGCGGAGTTTGAGATCCATCACAGCATTTACCTGAATGTCAAGGAACTTTCATGTTTTGATCTTATCTGTACCAAATGGATTATATTATATTTGGTGTCCCTAAAATAGTGTATATCAGCCAGATCTCCTCCTCGGATCGGGAAAGTCAAAGCTACGTCCTCCATCATTTACGAGTCCGTGTTATACAATCCGTCCAATACCACTGAGCAATTTAAGAGTTTTTGAATAGATCTGTTCAGGTGTGAATTTAATTTTTCTTTTTATTAGTTAAATGGTGGTTATTAATTATAATTAACAATTTATACACAAATTAAGGATTTTTCCACTTTAATTGTTCAAAATCAGAAGTCTAAATAAAAAATTTCGTATCTCTAACTTTAAGGAATGCTCCATCCATTTATTTTCCCTTCTAGATCAAATATAAAAAGCACTGAGAAGTGTATTTATTGATCTTAAGAGAAAAGACTAAATATCATATTTTGTACCTTAGAGGGTTCCGAAATACGAACATTCTATTGAAATAATTGCAACCTACTTTTCACCCCTTCCATCTTGATTCTCAGTTCGTCCCTTAATGATAGGGGCCTACCTTACCTCATAAAACCAATGTACTGTCCAGATTTCAGTTTTTTTTAGATTAGTATTTTTTGGTAAAGCGTTGATGCTTCAGTCGGTCAGGATTTCCGGTTTTACTTGTATGGAGTTTAAATTGTAGTTTATAGCAATTTTTTTATTGTTTTGTTTGATATAATAATAATTCTGTGTGGTCGTAATGACCTAGTGACAGGGTTTCTGTTGGCTGTGCGTTCTACTCCTGTTGTAGCCGACTTAACCTAACCCGGCACAATTACATGGGATCTACAGTTTAAAGTGGAATCTGAATAACAGAAGCATTTTGGCGTTCTTCACATAACACAGCAAACTTTGCCAGAGGCGGTGGTCGGGTTAAGGGTCTATGAAAATACCCGCCGAGAAAGGGATTCGAACTGGGGACCTTACGAGCCCCAATCAGACCCGTTAACCACTGAGCCACCAGACCGCTCTCTGTTTTGTGTAATAAAAGAATGACTCTGCTCGTGTAGCGAATCCATTTTTCAGAAAACTGCAAATTAATGTTATGTGTTTAAGGACAGCCGGGTGACAGGGAAACATAGATTCCCACGTAACTGCTTGTCAGACTTCATTACGGATAACTACCAGTCTATCATGTAATATATATATATATATATATATATATATATATATATATATATATATATACAGGGTGGTCAGAAATTCACTCATCGGCGGGTAAGGGCAGTGTTCAGGACGTTGCACTAGCGAAATAAATACAAAAAAAATCTAGTAAAAGTCGTGCCGTTTTTGAGTTATACGCAGCTTAAGTTGGCCAATAAGAGCGCTGTGCGGGCGAATTCAAACAGCCTTCCACAGGCGGTGTTGCCAAGCGTACTCGAGGCACGGGACCGCCATAGAAAACGAAAATAAAAACTCTCTTCGGAAGTGGGGATGGAACCCGCAACCTTCAGATTGAGAGTTTGCCGTCTTACCGACTACGCTGCCAAGGCACTAGAATTTCATTTCTTTTTAGAAGCCACTAGAGCGGACTGTTTGTTCGTAATCGGAATTGATCGGTAATCCGTGACATTTTTCGGGAAGTCGGTGGTGGGGATAAAGGATTTTTTTTATGGGAATTGTTTTTGGTATTTTTGTATTTATTTCGTTAGTGCAATGTCCTGAACACTGCCCTTATCCGCCGATGAGTGAATTTCTGACCACCCTGTATATACCTAAACACTGCCACTCACTATTGAAGCCTTTGAAGATCGAAGCCTTTACGCTGCTTATGATTCTCCTTACACAGATTATTGCTTCAAGATCGTATACACCAGTTGCAAGACTTAAAACACTGAAAAATCAGATCAATATTTTATTGATGGCTGATACTGATATACTCGTATTTCCTCTAAGATACACATTGCCGCAACAGTAAAAATGTGAATAAAATACTGACAAAGTGATATCATCTACTAAAACCGTTTAAAGATTTTTTTATTTATCAACGTTTTACTACACAGTTTTAGCCTAAATGATTGTTCTGGTTTGAAAATTCTGTGTATTTAAAAGTATACTCCAAACAAAGACGAGTGATACATGGAAAGATACATAAATACACCAAGTTTAAAAGCCCGCTTGGTGACTGGCGTGCACGCTAGATGGCAGAGCAGTGGACAAGATGGCGGAAACGCAGGAGAAGAGTTTTTGTGCGTTCTAATATGCGAAGTGTTCTTCAGTTACGAGTGTACAGCGTGCACTCGTACGAAAATACGGAAAAACTGCACCTTGTCACCAGAGCATTTTACGTTGATTCCAGTTTCGTGAGACTGGTTGTTTGTGTAAACGGACAAGCACGGGGCAAACACGTGTCTCAAAGGAAACCGTGGAGCACGAGACAGAGCAATGTACGCAGTCCACAAAAATCAACCGTTCGTGCCAGCCGTGAACTAGGCATTCCGAAGAAAACAGTGTTCATTGTTTTGCGTCGGCGATTTCACTTCAAATCAAACCGTGTGCAATTGGTACAACAGCTGATCCCAGATTATTATTGTATCCATTTTGATTTTTGTACCAGAATGCTGCAAACTATGGAAAGTGGCAAGAACTTTGCATGGAACTTTGTATTCAGCGACTAGGCGACTTTTCACTGTCTGTAAAATTGAATCATCACAATATGAGAGTGTGGAGTACTGAATTGCCGCATACCATTATGGAGCTAGAAAGGGATTCGCCAAAAGTGAATGTCTTCTGTGTCACATCAAGGAGAAAGCTGTATGGGCCCTTTTTATTCGTCAGGAGAGTGTCAGGATCCGTGTACCTGGGTATGTTGCAGGTGTGGTTGTATCCACAACTGACTACTGACTCCTGCACTTTCATCCTGCAACAGGACGGGGCTCCACCTCATTGGAGTTCAAATGTCCGCGACTTTCTCAGCAGAGAACTGCTTCATCGCGGGACAAGGCGCTGGTACGAGCAACATTCCCCTGTTATCATGGCCCCACAGGTCACCAGAGCTGACCCCATGTGATTTCTTCTTGTGGGGTTATGTGAAGGAAAAAGCTTATGTACCCCCAAAGCCAACAACAACGCAACAATTACAGGAACGGATCACTGTTGTTGTGACGGACATTGACAGAAATATGCTATCGAACATATAGAAGGAACTGGATTTCTATTTGGTTGTGTGCCGAGCGACTAAGGACACACACATTGAACATTTATAGTATGTACCAAAAACTTGGTGAGTTTATGTATCTTTTCATGTATCACTCATCTTTGTTGGTCATATACTAAATATACACAGTATTTTGAAACCAGATCAATCATTTAGACTACCCATGTACATTGTTAACAATTATATGAATCTGCCTTTCGACACAATCTTAGGAATACAATTTAGCTTAAGGCTACACCGGTTTTTAACTGGTTTGGAACAGCTAATTCATTTCAACCATGCGGATACGCACAAGTAGGAAAGTGTTTTTTTTTTTTTTTTACTTATGGGTTTACGCCTCGTCGAAGTCGTGGTCATTAGAGGTGGGATGGGACTGGCGACAAGGAACGGGAAGGTATTCGGCCATGGCCTTTTGAAAGAAGAATCCCGACATTCACCTGTGGTGATTTTGGGAAAACATGGAAAACCCTAATCTTGATGCCCAAACGGGGATTCGAACCGGCGTCCTACCGAATTCGAGATCAGAGCGTAAAGTAGGAAAGACGTCTGAAGAGATCATTATGGTGGATTCCTTAACTTTGTTGTTAGGACAGCAGTTTACGATTTGATGTGCATTCAATATCAGATCTTGAGCATTTTTAAGTATTATTTTGCTATGTAAAATACATGACAAAACCTCATAACCCTTACAACGCGAAGGTTGCAAGGTTGTTTCATCAGAATTTTTCTCTACTTGTCATAATATCATATTTCATCTACTTTCTAATAGGCTGAGGCGTCATAAGGCATTTGAACCTGAAATACTGTCCTGCAAGCAGAGAGCCACGATGTCTGAAAATTCCTCTATTAATTATGAACAATAACTGGCACTGCAGCAGAATGCGGTAAGCCCTGGTTATTGTAATGGAAAGAATATAAAGCATCCCCGCACCAGGGGTTTATCGCGTACAGTTTATGACCTTTTTGGATTAATGTGTAGTAACCACTGCACCGGCACACGTCCCATAAATCGTAGACATTCATCCAATGTGGAAACAGAAACAATGTGGTGCAGTTATAATATTAAAATATTGAATAATGACAGGTCCTGTAATAACATAGTAACATTTTCCTCACTGTAGCTCAGATTAAACATCTTATGAATAACTATCAAATAATTTTCCTTTTGAGGAAAAGGTATTAAATAGTGAATATGCTTCTCTTTCGGAATTCAAAACTATGTTAAGAGCTAGCGATAGAGTTGAAAAGAAAGGTGCAAATTTTATGAATGAATGATTTTGCGAAATATTTTAATGAAAAAATATCATATACATTATTTATAAAAAGTGTTTTTTTTTTTTTTTTACAAACATCTTTATCCCTTCATATTTAACCAAAACCGATAAATGAAGTATCATTTTAAATATCACGTTCTTATCTTTGGTAACATAAATAATTAAAAAAGGAAATTTTCTAAATTTAATCCGTAAACAGAAAAATTATGAACAACCCTGTCACGTGATAGTTCAAAGGCGCCGATAAGGAGTGATCGCAGTACTGCTAGATAGCAGCTCCACATATCACAGAGATATTGATAAGCTGTGTATTTTCTAGGGCAAGGAGCGTTTCGGAAAAAAAATTCTGTTAGGGAAACATTTCATCGTATCTCATTGTTTCGTAATTGCTACGTACCTATTTCAGTTAACTTTTTTTAATTTTTAATTTTTTTTATTTTATTTACGGGAAAAGTTTGGTGACAAGGAACGTGAAGTAGTTCGGCCATGGCCTTTTGATGGAAGCATCCCGGCATTCTCCTGGAGTGATTTGGATAAACCATAGTTGAGAAATAAACAATTGTTTCAAATGAGTTAGTTCTTCTTCTTTCATCCAACTCTAAATCACCGAACTTGCTATTCAAAGTATATTATTTGCGAAATTTTTGCATGGTACACCTAGTAAGGAATGACGTCGTGGAATGAAATAAAATGGAGCCTGGATATGCTACTGGCAAACACACTGTTACGAGGTTTGTAAGCACGTAGATAAAGCGAAAAAATTGCGACCAGCAATATACCAGACATGTTCGTTAGGCGACATGTTAGTCGAACGTGCAGACCAGGGAAGTAGTGGTGCCTGTGGTTCTTCGAAACCGAGCGTTGTGGTGTAACGGATAGCGTTCTGGCCTCGCATTCGGGAGGACGGCGGTTCGAATCCCCGTCCGGGCATCCAGATTTGGGTTTTCCATGGTTTCCCCAAATCACTCCAGGTGAATGCCGTAATGCTTCCTTCAAAAGGCCATGGCCGAATTCCTTCCCATTCCTTGCCCCCATCCTTTCCCGTCTCTAAAGACCACGTTGTTAAAAAGGGACGTTAAACTGTTACAAAAAAAAAAAAAAAAAAAAAAAAGGTTCTTCGAAGAAGGCTTGCACGTTCATCACCAGATGTGGCATCCATTGTCCTGCTGAAATATTACGATGGGGAGCTGCCTGCAGGAGGCGCAGAGACTTGAGGTCTTAAACCTGCTTATGTAGTGGTTGCTGTTCATACTAACCTCTATATGTAGCAGGAAAGAATTGCATGTTATAGTCAATGGCGCCCGAACCATCAAACTTCGCGACTGTCTGCTACGCCGTTCAACAATGCAGTTTACCCGATCCTGACACGCACGCGACCATCACCGTAGAACAAGTTGAAGTGCAACTCGTCCGAAAACACAATATTTTGCCACTAAGTACGCCAGTCACTGCGTTTGCATATCCATTGCCGTTTGAGGCTCTGGTGGTTTCTGGCCTGACGCAATGGAATTCGTGCTTTTAGTCCAGCCCTCAGTAGAGGGTGTCAAACTATCGAAGCAAACATGTTCACACCCGATACAGTGCTTCAAAGTCAAGCCAACATTGGAGACAAATCAGCTCTGTCAGTTGCGGCCGTACGGATAAGATCGTAGCGTAACACTGATCTGATTCATCACTCAAAAGAGGGCCATGCTGGATCTACATGTACGCCATCTCACTGCAATCTTAATTAATTACTATAGTTCTATTGTTCTACACATGCCCCAATTTTCCGGTGATTCAGACCATTCCTTCTGGGTGTAACAATTTTCACAAACAATGGTATATGAATTAACTGTTCTGATCGTGCAATATTTCGAGATCTGAACTGATATTCATCGAAGCAATTTTCATAACCTGCGCAGTAGTTGATCACATGTTACATAATTAAAAATATGAGTCTCACTAATGAGTTTATTATTCATAATATTTATAGATCTCTACATCAATTTATGACCAAGAGATTACGTCCATTTGTACATGTCCTGCAGGTCTCGTTACTGCAAGATCAACTGTGTATTAAATAATGCTTAAGAGGAGTTTATAAAATGAGTAATCCGAGACTTGGCCATCATGGACGGGTGAGTTCCATAATTCAAATTTTACTCACAGTCCTGATTAAAATCCAAAACCTCTCACCGAGAGCTGCAATCGGGTTGAAGTGGGTTCAAATCCACGTCCGGCCATCCAGATTTCGGTTTTACATTGTTTCGAAAAATCACTCCAGGCGAATTCTGGGATGATTCCAAAATTTCGTGGACGAATTCCTTCATGTTCCTTTTCCTCAGTTCCTTGAATGACTATTTTCCAAAATCAAGTAATGGAGTTAGTTTAGGGACAATATTATTAACAGCTATAGTCGAGGACAAAACTTCAAATTATTTATTCATAATAAAACTATACCAAGTATTAATTCTCATGTGACCAGTTTTTATATAGATTTCCACCATATTCTATAATTTTAATAACTAGATTAATAACTAATATTTTTACAGAGTTTTTAAAGAGAAGATATGATATCGAAAACAATATACAGAAGTGAAGGATGTAAATTCTAATCTGTTGAAGGACTTCCGAATTACGTTAGAGGTCTTGATCAGCCTAGATGACTTTGACCCCGGCTTAACAGCCTTCGCAGAGGAAACGAAATTCCTGGCCTAGTATTAAGTGGAATATGCCGAAATTTTACATCCTCTACACATATCAACATCTGACCCGCTAATGTGGCTCAGTACGCCGAACGCCGCACACTGGATCGGGGAGATACAAAAGGGCCGGGAACGCGCCCATGTCCTCGCGTACCAGCCGACATGACTGCGTTTTTAGGCGGTTTTCCTCAGCCATCAAGGCGATTACCAGGACGGTACCCAATCTACCTAACTGCACACATATGAGGGCTCGGTAATGATACGGTTTATAATTGCGACAACATTCAAACAAATAGCCATTATGTGATGGAAAGTCAAAAAGAACTCAACCTGGATGCCAGGTCACCCTACATCAAGCTCTATCGACTGTCAGTAGGTGGTTTAAATCATTTCATGTTGTCACTTAGTATTGTTACAGTTTCAGTAGGTTTTATGACAACTGTAAATTGGAATACGATACTAAGAATAATTACGAGTACGTTTAATAATTAATAATTCAATTATTGTGGAACCATATACCTATGATGGTGAGAGGCAGACAGATTTGAATGCAGAAAACACTAAAAAATGGCTTCGTCACACCCGATATTGATTCTTTTTCTTCACAACCTTTTCCCATTATTGCCAGTCAGGTGCCTTTGATGATATTTTACTCATCATTGTAATGATCAAATTTCGAGCTTTATTTTTACGGCCGAATGCTCTTGCTGACACCAAGAATTTTATATGTGTTGCCAGGTCTTACGTACTAATATAGGAAGTGAAGTGTCGCCATCTGTCTGTGAAATGTGTGATTATGTTCTGTGTGTGAGAAGTGTATTTTTCGTTTCTTAAACGTGTAATTTATGAGTAGTCAGGACGCGATGGCCAGGACCCGTTGTACCTCCCCGATACCGCGAGCGACTCCTCACCGCACTGAGCCACAATTAGCGGTTTCGAAATTCATATGGGTGGAGGATGTAAAATTTCTGCACAGTCCTCTAATACCTGGACATGAAATTCGTTTGAACCCCTATATTAAATATTCTGAGAAATTCTGAATTCCCCATGCTACGTTTCTCTGTTTGATTCAGAGGAACAGATGGAACGTTCCATTAGCGTTATTATTAAACCGATGTCCTTTGCGCTGAGATAGCTCTTTTACTTTTCCGGGAATGCCTTTCTGGCATATTGCTAAAAGGACAGCGGAGCGTGATAAGCGCTAGGTTTATTGGAACGGAGCTGGCGTGCTTGGCCTGGATCGAATCCACCTGTTGGAGGCAGTGGCGAGCAGGTCTCTGCTTTTTGAGCTATTTTACACGCCCATATGGCTATTACTTTGATGATTCCACCTACCAGCACGAAAATATGCATTATACTGTATTATTGACAAAAGATAGCACTGATTAATGCTCCTTAATTTCATTTTATGGGTATTATAAAACTTTAAATTTTACTACACCTCTATTGGCATATAAGCACTGGTTTTTAATTACGATCTTTAATATTCACAACATAGAAATTATTAACGAGGGATACCTGTGCAGGGCAAAAGAAAAATTGTATACCCCTTCTGTACTGTAGTGCAGCTCTTGAAGGAACGTTGGTCTCATTAACCCTCTTTGATTTTTTCTCCGTTTGACACTAACTACATGAAACTGAAAGATTAGTAAATACGTTGCTGATGTTAGAAAATTGGATACTTGACTACTTTCCGTAAAGTAGTCAATATTGTAGCTGTGTGCCCACTATAACCAAAAAATACCAATTAAAAAAAGAACGGAAAAATACATCATTTTATATTTTTATATGTTGATCTGAATGTCGTCACCAAAACGCTCGCAGTTGTTGTTTCGTCTCTTGTGACGTCACATCACATTTCAAACCGCTGTTAACAAAGCAGAGGAATATTTATTTTCTTGATAATATGAGTTCTACGGTTTAAAAGTAGTGTATATGGTCTCTACACCATAAAAATTGTTTCTTTTCCTTCCAAACAAGGACAACATTCGGAAAAAGTGTCTAAAACATGAACGACGTGACCCAGCTTATTTGTTTACAAAATCTTCAATGCATTTTTGCGAAGTTCACTTTAATGTAAGTTTTTAAATGATATTTTGTTATGTTCAATACACTATGTGCTTTAATATTTTTCTTAGATACACTCAAATGCGTATAGATAAATGAATAAATTACCACTTTTGGAGTATCGTGTGCTCCCATACACACAACGTCTTTAAAATCTGTTGAAATTACGTGAACTGATACACGTTTTAAATGAATACAAATATATAATTCATCTAGCAAATCAGTAATTCTTTCCAAAATAAGTCTGCAATATTTGTAACATCACTAGTGTTAAGAGTTCGCTATTCATCATTAAAAATGTCTTCGTTATATTTATTATTTTCAAAAATCCTACAGCTAATACAAATACAGATACATTTTGATAAGTTAAGCTATACTTTACCATCACAATTAATACAGCAACCCGTCTGAATATTCTTGGGACGAATGCTTGCTGCTAGCTTATTGTCTACTAATGTACACAGCAATGATGCAATGTTTTCCAACGTAACTCTGCTCATATTTGTCCTATAAAACAATATTTAGCTTATAATAGCAATTATTTCAATGCTGTATAAGTTTCTAAAATCTATCCTCTAAACATTCTAACATTCAAATACAACACAAACAAGGCTTCATTCTTATATAACTTTTCTTGATTTAATTACAGTAAGTGCATTTTTAGCAAAACTATATTTTCAGTTTTTTAATACGGATACGCTGAGGATAGTTTCGACGTTCCAGAATTCTGCTGCGCAAAAATCACTGATTTATGCGAAATCTTTCCCAGCACAGTCACATTAATTTTAGTAAAATCAGAGCTGTTTGTTTTGGTTATTCCAGCTTCCATTGTAAATATTATTTATTTATGGATTGGTAAACAAAATTAAGTTAAAGATTGACTTCAGATCTTAAACATGCGTCGCACAGATTATTTACAGACCCTCAACACACTGAGAAAAAAACATGCGTTCTGAGATGTGACGTCATGCGCTCTGATTGGTGATTCGCGTCACATGATTAACGGCTGCATTTTCAATCTATTAAAACAATATTTTAACTCTCATCAAATAAGCAATGTTGATTTTCAGTATGCTTATAGCTTACCCTATCATTTTCAATTAAAGTTCCATAATTTTATATTAAGTGTCAAGTACACTATTGCTTGTACCTATGCTGTGTAGTACTCGTTTTACATGGAGCCAATGTCTAAAATGTATTGGCATACCTGTGCGCAGATTACGCGAGAATTAAATCTTGGAAAAAGCCAGTGGAGTTTATAAGAATCGTCAAGAACTATAGTAAATTTTTGTTTTGTTGGATACATTTATCATATTATTCGATTACCTATATCACCATAATCATTAGTATTCTGCCAGTATTCTGCCCTAATGCAGTTTTTCACATGGTTGCTCTCCATGTTCTCCTTTATCTGTCTATATTATTGAACAGTATGAAGGCTGAAATAATATAAAAGGTATTTATTAATTCACACAATTAGTTAAACGTACAGTAGAAGTCATACGTGAAGCCCCGTCCGGCATTCAGAGTTCGGTTTTCCACAGTTCCTCGAAATCAGTTAAGACGATTGCTGGGTTGGTGCCTTCTAGATGGCATGGTCGAATTCCTTCCCGTTCCTGATTGTTGGGTTGGTGCCTTCTAGATGGCATGGTTGAATTCCTTCCCGTTACTGATTTATTTTTATACTTACTTTCTCACAATCATATAGACGAATGCTGAGACGGCCCTAATCTCCACCTCGTAAAATACACATTTCACAAACAAAAACACAATAATCATACAGAACACACAAACTTACACTTTCCGAAGATAGATGGCAACACAAGACATTCCTCAAATAGATTAGGTTCGCCGGAACTAACAAGCCAGGTTAGACGTCGGGCAGGAACTTAGTTTCTCCACCCCCACCCCCCACCACTCCACCCCACCATCCCCACCTCTCATGATTCACATTGGCTACCTGTGGTGGCCAGTGTCCACGTGGTCCATCGTGGCCCAATCAGAGAAAAAAAAATAGACATTAATGAATTAATGATAACCACAATTCGAATGGGATGTTATTAGACTGTTGTATGCTAACACACTGACAGAGGTCAATATCTGATACACTTAGGGGCAGAATAACGATTGCTTCCAGCAAGTGAATAATCCTTCCTACTACAGTTTTTTTTTTACATACGAATAACAGATATAACGCAAAAAATCTTTCCACAATAACGACAGCAATAGCTATAATCTGTTTCGATAATGTCCGTGCCAGAACCAGTGCCAAATGCAAAGCTTCTCAAACTTCTACCTTCTTAAAAATTTATGGTTGAAAATGGCTCGCAGTAGAGGTTCGTCAATATTCTATCAGCTAGCGAGAAGCGACACGATAGACTGGATGCGTCCGTTTCTTTGGCGCAAAATCTGAAGCTCTGCAATTTTCATCTGTATTATGCGCCTGATATCCCGGAGAGATGCATTACTGTGGTACACGACGTCGGGTTTTCTGAACGAAGAGAGAGACTTTGATGTTTACTTTCACAATCGCCATACCTCATTTTAAGGTAATTTTTCTGTGTTTTATCATTTTCTATCTATGTATCATTTACAAAACCTAAACAAATATTTCAGTAATTTAGGAAGATTGTAATTAATATTTATTTCCATTAAAACAGTATTTCCAAAGAACTAATATTATTACCTTCGACACCATGTCGCAAATAGCTGGACGTGAAAGATGTTCAAGCACCTCATGTAATCTTGAAGTTGAGAGTTGTACATTTGAACGCTGAGACAAATATATTTCGTGTAGTTGCCCAGAGCATTTAACATTCCTATATCCTGAATGACAAATAATGAAAGGTTGGATTAAAAATATATTCTTGTTTTACTAACTATATTCTGCCGCTTTGTAGTTAGTTTTTTTAAAATATATAAATCCAATTTTTATGAGATAAATTTGTTTCAATTTTAGGTATTTATATTAAATATTACTATAATTTTCATATTACTTTCTGGTTATTTTTTACAGGATTTTCTGCAATATCTATCTTATAACCTTTTGGTAAACAACGTTTCTATGGTTTCCTCATTATGAAGCATAATATAAGCGTAGCTACTACTGGTCAATCTTCATTAATTTCCAAGATGATTTTTAATGATCATCAGACAAGCCCTGATCACTTAATGTGAAATGACTAAATTGAAAAGTTAAATCCAACATAGGTATACTGAAGATTAATTACTTAATGTGCTGTTAATTATCTATTTAAAGCGCTTTGGGTGTCTGGACAATTTTCTTGGCTAAATGATTTTGTATATTAATATTTTCTCGTTTATACTATGGTAGAAAATGTACAACTACCTATCAGTACAAAATTAGACACTACATTACGGTAGTCAAACCTGAATGAGTTTAGGCGGCAGATACAATTGCCATGGATGAATTTATAGAAACAGAAAAGAAGGAATGTAAATTTGTGAGGTTTATCTTGTCTTCCTCTTGAGACCAAATTTAAGATATGTAAAAGGTGAGTGAACATCTCAACCACTAAGACGAAAACACGAATTATCTTTTTTAGACACCTAAGAAGAACAGGACCAGAACGAATAGCAAATAAGATCCTAAAGTTCCAGGAGAAGGGAAAGTCTCATGTCCCACAACTAAAAGTAGAATCTAAACAAATGTGGCATTAGGTAAGACGATACTACAAACAGGAGCGAGGGGCTAACGAGCCGGTTTAGCGATTCAGGGGTCACCGGTTCGAGTCCGGCCTAGGGCAGGTTTTTTTTTTAAATTAAGTGTTGTGTGCGTCCTGTGTTTTACTCCTACTTGTGAATACTACTTGAGCAAGATTAGTATACACTTGAAACAAACAATAAGAAATGTAGAACTGGCTGAATGGCTATGAGGCCTATTACTGTATTTTGTTAAGAAAAAAAACTGACATTTTTTTCTTGTACTTGGAAAGTGAAAGGTGAGTCAGAGAAGGAAGAAGAAGGAGTACTGGTGGAAAAGGAAATAACTTCAACATTCTAGGAAGTTAAATATATTCACAGTCAATAGGTGGCTGAAATGCCTTAATATTTTTTTTTTTTTTTGATATGTTGGTTTTCCTCTAATGGTTTCTGAAATTGCTACACCGTTATCGTACACCCCTTATATGTCCGCAAACAAAGTTGCTGTGGAGCTAGATATGTTGAAACCTCTCGTAATATCTTCGGCGAGGCGTAGCAATTAACAGACCGCTGACACCCTAGAAGTAAACCCAAACTGCTTTAGCCTAATGGCCCTGACAGAGTCAAAAGTGGGATTTATTCTTTTTATCGTCAGTATCTCCAATACTTCGCCATCGAGCTATGAAGGCTGATAGGCCTTTAGTTTGCTGGTATCACCTGGTCTTTTCCCGGTTTTGGCAGCATAATTATTCCATTGATTCTGAAAATATGAATAAATTAGGCAGACATTGGAGATTCTCGTGAGCAGTACAAACCCTTTCTTTGGCATACTTTTGAAGTGAAAATTTGTGATTTTATCTGAACCAGGTGATTTTCTGTTTCTCAGTTGTTTGAACTTCTCGTGGTGTTGTTAACTCAGTAAACGCGACCCAGGTTCAGCCAAGACAGCCCTCGGGAGTTCTTCGGTTCGGTCCACATCTCTCTTTTTTTGTCTGCAAAAACTTCTGTCTTTAACTATTACCACGAATGAAAGTCCCAATTGTCCATTTCGATATTGAGTCTTCAGTGCTCTCATAGTTTCAATCTCGGGAAGAAGTGTTTCATAATTAGCGGTATGGAAAAAGTTGTTTTCGTAGCCTGTTTGTCCGTCTCTTCCATTACTTCCTCCAGATGTTTTATGGCCTGGTCTCTCCTTTCTGCCGTCCCTACTTGGAATATGGTTCAAGTTTTATTAAGAACTTGGTGAGTGAACCGTGGCCAGTTTTTGTTTTAAATTTTCTCCTTGTGTTTTGCATTAAATTCCAGTTTTTAAATGAGATCGCAACCAGATTGTGGTTAGACGGCTGCTCAGTCTTGGTTTCCAGGTGCACTCGATGAGTTATGTTTTGTCCTAGAACTGCGTCGAGGACATCTGGAAGACGACGTCTGTTCGATGGCATGTATGCTGGTCCCATAACTTCAATATTCCACTCGTCCGCCAGTGAGAGCAACTTTCACCATGAGAGTTATTGATTCCCGATTTCCAGGCGAAATGTTTGCAGCTGAGGTCCCCTCTAACAATGACTTTGCCTTCCAGAGGTAGAAGAGGATCTTAACAGCTGCTTGCTAGGTGAGAGGTAAGCTGACACCACGACAATATCTTCCTGTCTTGCGCTTGTATTTTTAACCGTGGATTCAAGAATGGTTGTTATTCGAATTTGTTGATATGGCAACGATTCTTTAATAATAACTGCTGTGCAGCCATCTCTTCTTCCAAACCGAGCGTGGTAGTATAACGGCTAGCGTTAAGACCTCGCATTCGGGAGGACGGTGGTTCGAATCACCGTTCAGGCATCCAGATTTGGGTTTTCCATGGTTTCCCAAATCACTCCAGGCAAATGCCGGGATGCTTCCTTTATAAGGCCATGGCCGAATTCCTTCTCATTCCTTGCCCCCCCCCCCCATCCTTTCCTGTCTCTAAAAACATCGCTGTTAGAGAGACGTTAAGCAGATGAAAAAAAAAAAATATCTTCATCCAATTTTGTCTGACCTGTACGCCACCATTCCTGTCGTTCTGAACTTGTCATTAGGTTTTAAAAATATTTCAGTCCGTAGTGTTACGTCGATGTTACAACAGTGCGTAAAGTCTTTTGGCTTGTGTCTTTTGTTCTTCACATTTTTGGCGTTCCATACTGTCATTACGATCTTACGTTTTGCACCATTATTTAAAAATGCTCATTAGCCCTTCCACAAGGGCGAATAATTTTTGCAAAATTCCCTTTGACTTTTTTTTTTTTTTACGTATTCAATTGTTACTTTTAATTTTTCTAGTATGGGACTAAGTTCTGAGTCGAATAAGGAGGAAAATAAGCTGGTATCGTGGTATTTATGGAATAACAACAGAAACGAGAACACTAGCACGTAGGCCTCATCGACGTCATTAGAGGAAGGAAAGGACTGGGGACAAGTAACGGGAAGGCATTTGGCCATGGCCTATTGATGGAACCATTCCATTCACCTGAAGTGACTTGGGGAAACCATGGAAAACCGGATAGCCGAACGGGGATTTAAACCCGCGTCCTCCCGAATACAAGGGCAGAACGTTACCAGTAACCCACCACGCTCGGTCGCGTATCTTAAAATTCAATTTTTCACCACTGTTTTCTATCCTATTTGAACAACTAATTGTAATTATTCACCCCTGGATAGTAGGGTTGCTTTCACTAGCCTCAATTCTGAGGTCTCGTAATACTAAACTGAAGTCCTCTATGGTTTAGCTTCGTAGCAGTCTAACATGCAGAAAGAATTGTTCAACAACTTTGGAGGATTATAATTCTACAATATGTACTGTAGATCGACAATTCGGTAGTTTTACTATGTCGTATGCATACCTACCTCCATGAAGGACATTTTACATTTTGTAATTGAAGACGATATCTTGGGCCACTAACTGATCTTTCGTCCAGATGTTTGGAGGCACTAAACAGTCTGTTTGTTATTCAAGATTCCGTGATCTCTCAGTCACCTCAGATTAGAAATGAGTAGCAACATGTGAGAGAGGTACACTTATGTTTAGCAGAGGTTTTTAACCATTTAAAATTTATATCTCGAGAAATTTATTTGGTATTATAAATTAATTATACTACACAACAAAACTGGATGCATCGTCTCTCTTCGAATATAAAAGAAAAAATAATAATGAAAAAAAGAAACGAGACCAAGTTAAAGTGGAACTTTACGCAATTCGAGTTCAGTACTGTAATGACGTTGACAGATATGGATGTAGTAGTTCATATAGGCACGAATGTTGGATTCTATCCTAGAATTGGTGTAAGGGGCACCAGAGCTGACACTCTTAATCCTCAAACCCCAGTAATACACGCTAGTATACCAACAGCTGTCACCCACGCCGCGGAATCGGGACTCTTCAGAACTAGCTAGGATGAAGGACATGGCATAACGCAGAATCATTGCATCACGTATTTTAAGGTTATTTAGTGGACTCAGATCTAAAACTATCTAACGCCGCGCTACGTTGCCGCTCACGTCGCCAGTGCTAGCTTTCGATTCCAGCAAATTTTTTTTATAAGTGATACTTATCCAACCCTATAGGATGTCCTTTGAATTAAACGGTATTATTGCACAGAAAAATAACTGAAAAAAAACTTTTGCTTACCAATTACAAACTATATTTGATGTAGGTAAAAACATGGTGGAAATTGGATACAAATTTCCAATTCCAAGGTAAAAGCGTCGTTTTAGATAAAATGTGTTACAAAAATTGTCTAAAAGAAACAACTTTGAAGGTCGCTCTTGTCTTTCTTTTTCAAAGAGAAAAAAATGTTTAGAACAGCTGAGCAATAACAAATACCTGTAGGCTGCCTTTTCTCTTCGGATTCGCAAACCTAAAAAATATGTGTATGTATATCTGTAGGGAGACTATTGAAGTAAGGAAATCCTCCCTCCAACTGCTCAAAAGTTTTTATGTTACTCTAAGGCCGTATTTGTGGAATTTGAGTCATTTTAGGAGTATTAGCACGCGAAGCAACATTTGGGTATATCTTTAGGGGAAAATGTTGCATCGATGGACTTCAGTGCAAGAACCACCTCCAATAGACACGTCAGTCAAGTTGCTCAAAATCGGGAAATTTTAGAAAACGTATATATAGGGGCAAGCATTTAGAATGGCAGCCTTTCGTCATATAGCAGTCAGAGAATGTCTGTGGCAGTTAGACAAGTATTGTGAAGGAGCGGACCGAAGGTTTTACTGGAATTGAATATCGATTTGCACGCAGGCTGAATTCGTTGGCCATTTTGGGGAGTAAGTGCAAGTCACTAAAAAGTAGTGAGCCAGGGTTGGGTGTAGTGCTGCCTAGTATTAATTTGTTTCATTGGATAGTCTTTCAGAATTCTTGAGGACCGTGAATATTGTCTGAGATCCGCTATTAGCTTCTGTTTCTGAAGTGGTTGACGAGTTATAGTGAAGTGCAAGAGGCCAGTTAACTTCTCTAGGGCGTAGATGGTATTCAGCAGAGTCTTAATACAGATATTAATTGTTCTTTATCACTCCATATAAATAGCTTCGCGTGGGGAAGATGATTGGATATAGTTAGACTGCATAAAATCAATTACAAAAGATTTAAATTGATCATTATCGCTGAAGAAAGCGATGTTAGTAAATTCAGATGTGTGAAGTATTCAAGTACGTAACTTGTGTGAAATATCGCTGCAGGAAACGGGATGAAATTGTTGAAGACGAGTTGGAGGATTGCGTAATGTGTATACAATTATTAAAGGAGACACGATTAGGGCTTAATTAATGTGAAAATTTACAGGGGTCGTAGATATATAATATTTTGAACCGAATATCGGAGTCATCAAATTATAGAAGATTTTGAAGGTGGCGTAATTAACCTTGTGTGCTATGAATCTTCGGATTAGATTTTGTAAATATCGGTTGGTGTGCCTGTGAGTAATGAAAGGAGATTGATAAATATATTAGAGCTCTGAGTATTCTAAAAATTTGCTTTGCTAATACTAGTAAAAACCATGTATTGGGTTCACTGATTTCTAGTTTGTAAAGTCGTTTGACGTATCTCTGCCGAATGGATAACGATTTTAATTCCTTCACTACACCACAAACTGTGATCTGTGATAAATTAGCAGTTTAAGAAAGAGAATAAACGTTAAAACTGGTCTGTGTGCTGTTTCACATTGATCATATATCATTGGTGATATATATGTATTCATTATGTACACACAGTTCGTTTTCATTACTTTTTTTCTGTAACACTGGAGGCAATAAATTTGCACTGTTACTGTCCGTAGGCCCGGGCAGCATTCCACTAACTGGAAAGCCCAATCACGAGGGGTGGACAGCCTACGTGATTCGTCGACTGCGAATAACCACGTTCCCAACATGCTGGCGCAAACAGGTTCTGAGCTGTGGGCTAACGCATTACGTATTCCGCTAATTCCGTGATGCCTCATGACACTACGGTCGCGGCAGTCTACCGCGGTTGGAAATGATTTATTGACACAGTGGAATGCCATGATACTTCACACGATAAATAATTCAATGTGGTTTTCTCATGCCTCGAGTTGACGCTGGTCTAACTGGTCAGCAATTTGACATGCATTAGTGTAACAGCGTTGTCTGTTTCTTTCACTGCGTGTATCTCACTCGACAGATGTACGCAATTGTGTTTCAGTTAATAACCAGATGAATCCAGAAAAAATATGATGTCTCTTATACCTAGCTACCAACTTCGGGGAAAAATAATGCGGTATAAAATGTTTATAAAATATTAACATTAGCACAGCTTTGTAAAGTCGCCAACCAAATACAACGAATAGCGACACAAAAAATAATTTTATTTATGTTATTACGATTTTTTTGATCACTTTTTAGATGATATGAAGAAGCATTTACTTATTTCAAGTAACGCACAACCAAAAAACATCAATCAATATATTTGATGGACTGTGTCTGACGATCTGACCACGATTCTCAAAATTTCTTGACGTCATTCCCCTGGTGTTGTTCATAATACACTAATATCAATTTTACAAAGTCGCTGAGTAGATTTTTAGCCTAATATTATCGTTAGGAAGCCGCTGACCATATTTTAAGTCAAATCCTAATATCGACAGGCATATAAACATATTGGTGGTTTTAACTTCTTAGATGTAAACAACCTCTGGCCGAGATTGTATTAAGAATCTTTGATGCATATCTGTTCAGGTAACGAACAGTTTATCATGTCTTTCACCGCCCTACGGACACATAAAGACGTAAGATACATTGCAGATTTTAAACTAGATCATAAATTTTCGAATACTGAACACCTCAACCAAATCGCATTAGTTTCTTTTGCGTGATGCAAGTTCAAAAGAATGACCTGTCTTTTTAGACACGGCACACTTATATATTAATGTATCTAAAGATTAATCATTAGCTCTTATTTCTCATAATTTTTTGTTTTGATTTTTAACTCATTTATGTAAGGTTTCAGCATCACATATAACAATGTAAGTTGAACACAAGGCCGGTTTAAAAACACTTAGATTTGATTTATTATTGAATACAGAGGAGTGTCGCTTGCCAGCAGACCACCATTTTCAGGATTAAAAAGTATTGTAGAGCGTATATGAAAACGGGGCTTGGAATCGTAATTAATCTGGAATCAGGACTGCTGGACCTAATACTCCGTGCAAACTAACAAGAAGACTTAAATAGCGATATAGAGCAAATGAATAAGCAAGCAAACTCAACATGTCAGGAATACATTGTAAATCATGGAAGAAAACGTAGTACGCCTACCTGATGACTGGGAAATCAATAAAATCACTATTTTTTTTTTTTTTTTTTAAAAAGGATGGCGTGATAGTCCCAAATAAAATTGAAAGATATAGCTCATATGTCTGCCTGGTTCTAGCACACGACAATTGTTTGATGGCATTTTTGACTAAAATAAAATTACTTTCTCCATACCATCATGGAAAAACGTCTCATCATGTGAAATACTATTAACTATATTTTTACAACTTAGGTAGGGAATCATTACTCCATTCTATTTTCTTATGTTTCCAGAAGTGTTTCACACGGTAATATATCGCTTCACAACAAATATAAAAGTGAATTGAGAATAGCAACAAAGATTTGAATAGATACCACATGTCTTATAAATTTACGATTGTATTAAGAAGTTATAAGAGGGATATCAAAAAGTAAGTTTGAAACAATCTCAATTCAAGCTGGAAATTCGTGCTGTGATACGATTGTTATGTTTGAAAAAGTGTTCAGTCACTGAAGTTTCCAACGTATTTTCACCTGAAATTTACCATCACATACTTCCATTTCCGAATGCAATAAATTATTACTATCTTCAACATATTAGGGAAGAAACGAAAAAACAAAAAAAATGTGGTGCTGATCCTTCCGGATATTCTTCGTAAAGTTTCGTTAAACTGAAAATCAACGTTATCTTAAACATAATTAAATTGATGGAAGCCACGTTCCAGGACTATATGAATAAAGGTAGCATGGTAAATGAATATACATCGCCTTTTATTAGAGGTGTTTTATCTAAATGCGACTAAAGCACAAAGGAGACAGCTTACGTAAAATTAATATCGCGATGCTAGGCTACTGAAACATGAAAATACAGCCTTTTTATATTTAACTGAGCGTGGAATTACTAAAGTTAAGCGTAACAAAAGTCAGACAAATGCGCAAGCAAAGGCAGATACGGAGGTCGTTTAGATGTTTAGGTACTACAACCACCCTGGAAAGCGTTAATTTGAACAACCAATGTATATCCATGCATTCTCTTTGTCTTACCATATCTACCGCAAAGAGCACACTATATCATAAAGACATCAAGTCATGATGATTCCGGTAATAAATTAGTGATACAAGGTAATTCAACATCAATTTTATGCAGTATATTAACACATCATAGAACTTACTGCTTTCTAAAATATGTCTTTTTTTTGCAAACTAGTATACTACAAAACGCACGCAATTCTTTATAGAATTGTACTATTGTACACTATTGGAAGCAGTTCAGGAAGGCATCGCGGGGAATTTTAACTCAGATCTGGTCTCTTGAATGGCATTTTCTGTACGGGGAACAACCATAAATATCAAAGGGTTATTTAGGGATATAAGGGAATGTACGTTCTGTCATTTTACAGGAGCTATAAATTCACCAAACGTTCCCTACTTCTATCACAAGTTAAATTGGTCAAACAAATGTATACTGAGGTAAGGAATGAATTCAGGGAGAGCCATTGTTTCCAGTACCTTTGTTTCTTCGGCAAAATTAAAATACGATACTCTTTCAATAGATGTCTCACAGTTAATTATCGGTCAGAAATGAGAGAGAGAATAACATTTTAAATAATATCCGACTTCGAAGACAAATAAGTGAAAACTATAGCATTGAGTTGAGTTGGTACCTTACTATTTTCCGATGACAGGATCAATAATTAAACGTAGTTTAATGGAATTTCCCCTCCTCGGTACAATATTTATAGCCACATTAGAGAATACATTGTAAGAAATTGCAAAAAAATCTGATGTAATATTTTTTGGTTATGTGATTAGGTAATTATTCAGGCTTCTTATTCAGCTGGTAGAAGCTGGAAGAAAAACCACAATTTAAGAGAAATGGTGGTATTCCCTCGTATTAAACACAGATATAAGAAGCCGGAATCATGGTGATCAGAACTGGACTTAGTCAAAATCCTTCCAAATGGAAGTTCGGCGAATCTAAAATCGGTAGGTGTACTCGTAACTAGTAGCATACTGCTGTTTTAGTGAGTTGAAAACTGAATCAGCAACAACAAAAGCATAGAAACCATAAAAATTCCAAAGAGCGAAGAGTTAAATTTGAAACAAGGCAATGTGGAAAACTTATTCATCTGATTATATGTAAGGGTCTAAGTACAGATATTTCTGAATGACACAGTTTCTATTGGTTGTAAATCACATATGGTGAATTTAATTTATTTATGAAAGTGCAAATTACGCAGATATGCTAATAAAGCAAAGATATACAATTAATGCAATTCAATATGTTATTCTTACATTAAATTTATATAACTTAAAGAGATATTCTTGGAGTAAAAGGGTGCAAAAAAAAACAAAAACAATAGTTTTGTTAAGCCTGTTTATTTTCTCAAGCGTGGTGGGTGAGCGGTGGCGTCCTGGACTCGTATTCGGGAGGACGCTGGTTCGAATCACCGTCCGAGCATCGAGATTTAAGTTTTCCTTGATTTCCACAAATCACTAGAGGCGTATACTGGAATGCTTCCTTAAAATAACCATGGATATACTCCTTCCCAAGAAGAATCGGCTCATTTGATGTAATTGGTTATTTGTCAACTGAAATAGGTATGTATAAACACTTATAACGTGTTACGAAACAATTATAATTGATGAAAAGTTTCCCCAACAACAGAAACAAAAATATTCTTTTCCACCTCTAATGTCCTTGACGTCGTTGAAGCGTAAAGCAAACAACCAAAAAAATCAAACGTGTATACGGCATGCAGACATTAGTGTATTTAACTTTAAATATATTCATAAACAATCAAAAAATAGTACGCAGTTATCAAAATTTTGTCCTACAGAAATGCAATCAATCTCTAAGGTCATCGATTAACTTATCAAAAAAATATTGTGTAAAAACTATATATTATTCTACATTGATATAGTAAAAATCATCAAAGAAAACTTCACAAAATTGTTTTACAAAGAAATGAACATACAATATTTATGGGTCCAACTTACAGGAGTTGGACAAAATAATATGAACACCTGACATTTACATACTATTGATTTATTATTAGGGTGTTGGGCCATCTTTTGCTTGTAGAACAACTGCAATTCTTTACTGAATAGATTCGTAGAGTGTCTGAATAGTTTCAAACGTAATGTTATCCCATTCTCGTACCAAAGCATCCACCAATTGCTTCAATGATGCTGGAGGTGGAAATCTGCTCCTTATACTTTGCTCTAAAACTCCCCACAATGGTTCAATTATGTTGATGTCTGGCGATTGTGCTGGACAGGAAAGATGTTTGATGATATTCTGATGCTCCTCGAACCAGAACCGTATGGGCGCATTATCATCTTGGAAGATGGCAGTGTTTGGCACCGGTATGCTAGTCATAGTAAGAACTTCATCATAGAGGATGCCGAGATATTCATTCTCAGTCATCCGTCCAGTGATGTGAATGAGAGGACCAGCTGAATACCACGATATAGCCTCCCAAATCATAACGGAACCTCCGACATGCTTGACTGTAGGACGCAAGAATCCCGATCGTAGGCTTCTTTTGAGGTTATTCACACATAATGTGAACAATGTGAACGATGATTTATTGGGCCATACCACATTCTTTCAATCATCAAGTTTCCAGTTTTTATGATCGTGGTACCACTTGTTTCGAAGCTTAGCGTTGGTTGCCGTTACAATGGGTTTTGAAATTGCAACACTTCGATCAATGTTAGCTTTGTGGAGCTCCCGCAGCATTGTTTTTATCGAAACTGTTATTCAGGTGTGTGTCGAGTTCTGCTGTCACTTTAGCCGCGGTATTTTTGTGTTTTTTGGCACAATCCATTTTAATGTTCGTCGGTCTCTGTCGGTTAACTTTGGTTTTCGTCAACTATTTCTCTTCGTCAAAGATGTTTTACCATGATTTGTGTATGCTTTCATTACCATGGATACTGTCACTCGTGAGACGTTAAACAGTTCAGCTGATTTCATCACAGACGCTCCTAATAACTGAGCTCCAACGATCTGCGCTCTTTCGAAGTCTGAGAGATCAAACATTACACCGATTGCTTGTTATAACCGTCACAGAACAAAACGTATAATAACCTGACCCATAACCTAGAAGACCTGTCACATCAACTACGCCATACATGCGCGTTGCAGTATTCACACGGAAGTAGTGGTGCCATCATACAACAACCCGTACTCTATCGCATGTAGTTCATATTATTTTGTCCAACTTCTGTACATGATTTCACTATGAATGACAGATCATCAATCAATCATGTGACAATTATGCTTGCAGCTAATGCTC
Source organism: Vandiemenella viatica (assembly GCA_031002005.1). Taxonomy (NCBI): domain Eukaryota; kingdom Metazoa; phylum Arthropoda; class Insecta; order Orthoptera; family Morabidae; genus Vandiemenella; species Vandiemenella viatica. The sequence goes on along the minus strand of JARYHS010013631.1, from coordinate 59,777,628 downwards.
AGCTTGTGGGTGCATTAGAGAGCGAGTTCTTAATCACGCAAATCACTTTGCTCAGAGTCGTTAAAGTGCGATGCTTAGAAGTACCAATCGTGCGAACACTGGCGTAATGTTTAGCGTAATAAGGCTGCAAAAAATATCATCAAGAAAGCGTCTATGCAGGAGCCGTCCTCCACACAGAATCAAGCAAAATGTTTGCCCCATGTGGAGTTAGATAGCACCCCCTTACTATCCGCCTGCAACTAAGTGAAGACTTACGTACTTGCAAATCAACCGTATTTGGCGGATGCAAGTCTCTACTGCCTATCTCCGCCTTCGCGGATCAAGGCGTACTGTACTGCACCGCTGTCGCGGATCTTTCTGCTCTGCGGTCGTGGTTACAGGTCCTCGATCGGAGCTCCAGTTATCGCGTCCTAGCCTCTCTTCCCTTCCAGTTATTCGTTTGGCTCAAATCAGCTATCCACCACGTTTCACAAGGGAACAAAATCCCAAAGAAAGATTGGTCACATGTCCTTAATAATTGGGTCGCACATACACAGTCATATGACCTGCCAACTTTCATTCTGTCACATGAGAAGGTCAAACAGTTTCGAGTCGGATCGTAGCTGATCGGCTTCTCTCGGAGGATTTTGCCAACCCTTTCTTTCCTGGCCTGTGGGAAAAATATCTTTTCCTGCGAGTAGGCAGGAAGCCGTAAATTAAAGCAAGCTGGCGTGTGGTCAATCATGTGCTCCGCCCCCTTTCAAAAGTCTGGTGAGTGGGTATTTTGGCTAATAATCTCACCATTCAGAACAGTTTTGATCTTCGGGGAGGGCCCTGTACTTGCTAGACTCTACACAGAGCAATGTCCATGTGGCTAAATGGAAACGGTAAAATTCTCCCGGCTTTAACGTCTGAAAGCATGAAACCCCTTAAAATTTATTATACAGCCAATAATTATTTTGATTAAACATAGTGCGCGCTTTTCCCGTTAAGTTGCATATCATTTTTTGCAAGCAACTTTGATTTTGACATTTCAGTAGTTCTACTGTACTGCAAAAGCTCTATTTTCAGTGTGATGTGTATCGGTGTGCTGATTTGTCTGTGGTAGTGTTGTATGAACACGATAATTCGAGGAGTAGTGCAACGTTTGGAATGGAATTTTACATAAAATGGTGCCATTTCGAATTCTGATGTAATTCTTCCCGCCTCTTGTTTGAAGAACAAAGTTAACTCATTAATAACTAGGAAGAATTAAGTGTAACCTTGCAGTAACTTCTTCGCAATATACTGAAGTGTCTCCTATGTTGAGGAGAGCGACTTCTTGATCTCATTGTGACCATTTTCTTCATGTTATTAATTTACAAGTAGTTTTTAATATTTCAAAATCAGGTGTGTGCGAGAGATTCTTTTGGGAGTGTTCCCAGTTATGAGGGAAGTGACATCCAGATCTCAGGGAATGCAAATTTGAACATGAATTATTTAATAAGTGGATTTTTTAACCAAGTCAAGTGACATATTTATGACTGGTTGGGACATAGTGAAAACTAGGTTCACAATATGACTTAAGTATTTAATTAAGCACTTGAACATTTTTTACTTTACAAAATTTATCAAAGATTAATTTTCTTTTCAAAACAAAAAGGTACATAAAATTTCTCTGTAGAGCAAGAGTGCCTATCTCAGGGCGTTCACTAGGGCACAAATGGCAATGCAAAAGTTTCTATTTCCTGAATTGTTATTACCGTTGTAGACGAATCTAGTTGCCCGGTCGGTGGGCTAGGCTACCACCAAGTGACCCCCCATGTGCGTCGCCACCACGAATTTAGCAGCCTCGTGTCTCCCACCTTTAAGGAGAGATATCTGGCTCGCTGATTGGCTCCCAGTCATGAAACATACCGCTCTCAGTTAACAACAATATTAAAAATATCCCCGATTGGCTGTACTTTTTTGCTTCGCCTCACGCTTTATTCTTGGGTACAGATTTCTTTCTGTAGTTTCCGAACTAATCCTACCCCCCCCCCCCAACAGTAAAGGGCTCTGGAATTTAGCTTTTAACAAGTCAAAGATGTGTTACTAGAGAATCCACATGGATCTATAATGCATCAGTTTCTCTTTGACTTCCAGATTATCATGTCACAGGATTGCTTACTGCTCATTTGCTTTATGTTGCGATTTCGCATTCCAGTGATAGTCGAGTACCCTAACTATTATTGCATGGTGAAAAGAGATCATCCTGTATCCGCACTATCATAGGGAGGTGAAATTCAGAATTTTTCCTTCTGCAAATCTATAACCACAAAAACATTACCTTGATTCTCTAGGACTTTTAGTCGGGATGGTTAATGCATTCGATTGTTAGTACTGGCGAGTATGGTAACCCTGATAGTAATGATCCAATCTTCATAATACATCGCGTTGATTACGGCACACGACGCTGCTGCTGAAGCATAGTAGATAGTTCCACTGAGTCACGTTACGCAGGTTACAGATTTAATTCACGTCTCGTATGAATTGTCTTCATTCTGTTTGTAATGTCCAGCCTCTGCTGTTTTCAATATTTTGTCGCCTCTCAATATTTCGCTCAGCCGGTTTTGTGAGACGGCGGAGAGTGGAATTCCAGCGAGGCGGCAGGTTGACAGCATGGCTAAATCCTTTGTCAATTGGACCCAGGTATAGAGGACTCCCGCCCCCGGGAGCCGGGAGGGGGTGAGTGGAGAGGAGTAGCGAGAGACACTTCGGGTTAAGATCCCGCATTGTACGCACGTGTGTTGTATACTGGATTACCGGGTGGATCCCGGAAGACCACGCACGTCTGGTGTGTGCGTGTGGACAACAACGTGGACGCCACGTTTTGTCACGGCATAGTGCTGTCGTGATTGTTTTTCTACGTGTGGGAAACGTTCCAAGGAACGTCTGTTTCGAAGGAGACCGCTCCAGTTTGTAGCATGCAGCCACCGTCTCGACGAAACTGATAAGTCACAATTTAATTTGAGTCTTTTAGCCCCATTTTCTTGGCAGTGAAACACTATTGAACTGATCGACGCTAGCCGGGAACAATTTAAGAATTAAAGGAATTACATTTGCTGGCTGAGTCCATTTTTTTGATGTAATGTTAAACAGCTTGTATTTTTTTGTGTTTTAGTTTATGAATGTAACATTTCCCTTTTTGTAATTAGAGGGTGTCATTTAAATTTTTAGCATGTTTTTTGCAATTAAAAAAATGTTAAAACAACTTTTTTTTTGTTAATAATTAAATCTTTCATCTCATGCCATTAGAAAAAATGTTTTCTCGGCATAACGAACCCAGATATTTCAATGGCGCGCCACGTGGGACCGAGATTTTATAATTAGACATATTCGTAATTTGGGGATTAATTTTTCAAAATTATTTGTGATAAAAAAATTCTAAAGTTTACGTTTTTTTTTCGCCATGGCTAGCCAGTTTTCAATATATCAGTAATGCAAGTTACTTTAAATAATTTAACAGTAGTGCACAAAACTATTAATTTTTATGCTATTAATATATGCTAATGATTCCATTGCAGTTTTTTTGATGCAGTGCAGATTCGCATTTGTTTATGTAGTTGTTGATTTACTTTTTTTTCAGATCATGTCGATTTGTTAAAATGTTGTTGCTAGTTTTTTTGGGTTGCCTGTTGTTTGTATGTTCAAACTATCTTTGCTTTGTTTTAAAATGTGGTAACATAGGTTTTGAGTTTTCTTTTTCTGAAATGTTGCTGGATACTCTGACATCTAATGTCGTGATATGTTCAAGTAATGTTTCCCTTTTTTTCGAAGTGATTCCTGTGGCATGTGTATCTAATGGTTTGATTTTCGCCGTTGTTGGTTTGTGAGTAAATTGTTAAATATCAGTTCTGTCCTGACAATAATTTTTGGAAAAGCATAATAAGGGGATTTTAACTGCTGAAAATTTTATGAAACTTCGCTCTGGTAAACTAACAAGTGAAATGGATCCAACAAAATCCGCGAATGTTGTTAGTGAGTCCACGTCGGAAGCTGGAATGTGTACAGCGGTAGCACCACGCTCAGAAACGGGCGCGGATCAGCAGGACGGGGCAGCTAGCCTATTGTTACCTACTCAAGCGTCAGCTGAGAGGGAAACAGGTAGTCGGGATGTCACACAGGACAGTCTGGTTCTTTTTTTGACACAAATACAGGACAGCATAATAAATTCTCAAAGTCGGACCGAACAGATATTAGCAGAAATGAAACATGACTTTCGCGAGGGAATTGCGTCAGTTACTGAAAGAGTTTCCGGAGTCGAAGCAAGGGTCATTGAGTTAGAAACATTTCGTAATGAATCAGCAGAAAGAATCCGGGAAACACAAGAGTCGGTCTGCGAATTGAGGGCTACAAATGATAGAAAATGTAAGGAGAGTGAGGAAATGATCCAGGTGATGGAGGAAAAATTTAAGACAAAATTACAAGAGTAAACCAATCGACGCAGTCTATAAAACAAAGGATTGGTGCGGTCGAAGAAGAACAGTCATTAATCTCGCAGAGGCAGACGACGTTCGAAGAGCAGACCAAGGGAAAACTTGCTAATTTGGATACAGACATAAATTACATTAGGAAAAGAATCAGTGATGAGGTACCTAGTAGCGCATCTGGGACGCGGGGCAGAATTGATCACGGATTGCCTGTCGGTTCAATCGACATTCAAATGCCGATTTTTTCCAATAATAATAACGAGACACATCCTAAACAATTTTTGAAAGATTTGGAAAACTATCTGGAGATCAAGAATATTCCGGACAGATTTCGAATGCGTGTGGTCCAGCAGGCACTGGTAGGGCATGTTCGCATATGGATGCAGGTGTCATTACCGGACGATTGTGAGTACGACCGTTTCAAATCTGAATTTTTAGAAACTTACTGGGGACCCGACGCACAGGCAGAGTGTAGACAATGTATTTTTCGGGGGACATATCCGGAAAATTCTGGCTTGAGTAGAGAAGATTATGCATTTGAGGTAGCCTTGAACGCACGGTTTCTCGAACCACCAATGAGTGATCAGGAAATCTGTGGAGCCATAGCAGGACACTTCAAGCCGTATATTAGAAGGGTTTTGACTCCCAGCAATAGAAAACATTTTACTGAATTCATTCAGACCCTGCGGATGTTAGATACTATCGATTCACAAGGTAACCGTTCTGGACCCGCAAGCCCGCAAGAACACAAAGGAAGCCGGGGTGGCAGACATGAAGTGGCAGGTAGACAGAGAGGGGGGCAGAACGGTTCACACGGTGGAAATTCTAGAAATTCGTTCCAGAGGGGACAACAACACAGGAACGACCGAGGATTCCAAGCTCGCCCGCAGGTCGATGAATGGTCTAAGACCGAACGACAAGAAACGTGGCAAGACAGCAAAATAAATGAACCGCGTGTGCCGACAGCGGGATGCAATGCCCTTTCGCCTCAAGATGGCGAAGTTAATACGGATTTATGAGATTGCACTGGGGCCTCTCCCAAGACGAATGTCTGCATAATGCAACCGGAAGACATGCATTTTTGGAGAGATGGTTTGAATTCCTTTGAAGAAAATGATTTAGAGCAAGAATTAGATAGGAAGGAAATTGGTAGATGCCCCATGGTTAAGTGTATGGTCAATGGAAGAGATTGCGTATTACTATTCGATAGTGGAAGTGCTATAAGCGCAATATCTGACAATTTTGTGAAACGAAGTATTGATAGCGGTGCCGAAATTAAAATAATACCAGTAAAAAAGAAATTTGGGTTGGTACCTGCTTTCGGTTCCAAGGTTAAAACGGTGACAGAACAAGCGATAATTCGCGTAGATTTTTGTACGGAGGCAATAGAAATGGCTATGGAGATGATAGAAATAACTGCAATAATAGTGCCTGGGCTTACAGTTGATTTGATCATTGGGTCGGACGTGCTAGAAGAAAAGAAGGCATGCATTAGCTGGAAAAATTTCACAGTGACTGGTTTGACGAAAGGGACAATTAAGTGGACTGAGAGCGGTAGAGGCTATAGCTTTAAGCAAATCGAGGTCATGGACGTAAAAACAGTGCCGAAATTGGATCCTATCTTAATGGATATCTGCGTAATTCTCGACGAAAGAAATGAGATACTAAGTGAGTTACGGAAACGCACAACCACAAATAGTGCATTAGATGACCCGCAAAAAGCCAAGTTGAATAAAATGCTAGAGAAAAATGTCTCAGTGTTTTCCTACCGCCCCGGAAGGATTGATGGAATTAAACACAAATTCCGAATTTTGGACAGACAGCCTTTCAAATCACACAGTTATCCGATTCCTATGAATCATAGAGAAGCCGCGATGAAAGCACTGGAAATAATGCAACGGGAAGGCATAATTTCTAGGGCGCCATCACCATATGTTAACCCAATAACTGTTGTCGCTAAACGGGATGGGACAGCACGCATCTGTCTCGATGCAAGGAATTTGAATAAACGAATAGAAGGTGATGCTGAACGCCCAGAGTTGGTTACAGAACTAATAGGCCGATTCCATGGAAAAAGGTGGCTATCTACGGTAGATGTGACGTCCGGGTTCAACCAGATAGAACTCCACGAAGAGTGTAGACCGCTTACTGCTTTTTTATTCGGGGGCAAGCAATACATATTCAATAGAGTACCATTTGGAATACGGGACTCGTCGTGTGCTTTTATTAGAGCAATGAATGAAATATTGCCTGTCGAAGTAAAAGAATTCTGTGCCATTTATGTCGATGATATATTGGTTTTTTCAAATACTTTTGAGGAGCATCTCTCCCACCTTGAAACGCTATTCAAAGTCCTGGCAAGTAAAGGAGTCACGCTCCGACCCGACAAAGCAAATTTGTGTACGCGGGAGGTGATTTTTCTGGGTTTTAAAATAACGCCAGATGGGATTGAACCCTCACCCGCGAAAGTTGAAGAAATTCTGTCTTTTCAGACACCCACTAGCATCAGACAAGTAAGACAATTTTTAGGAATATGTGGATACTTTAAAAATGGGATTACAAATTTTGCTCACCTCAATCAACCTTTGTACCACCTCCTACGAAAGGGGACACGATGGAAATGGGGAAGTGAACAGCAAGAAGCATTTGAGACGATAAAGTGCATTTTTCGAGACAAAGTGTCCCTTGCCCATCCTAACTTCAGCAAACCATTCTTTTTAAATTGTGATGCCAGTGCAAAGGGTCTAGGGGCAGTTTTGCAGCAGCAGGCGGACGACGGAAGTTTGCAGATAGTGGCGACAGCCAGCCGATGTTTGCGGGGTCCGGAGCTAAATTACCATACGACAGAGATCGAGATGCTTGCTCTGGTATTTGGAGTGACCAAGTTCAGGCCATACTTGGTTGGAAATAAAACATTTCTTAGAACAGACCACCAGGCACTAACTTTCCTGGAAAAGGCAAAACTCACGTCGAATCGAGTCTCTCGTTGGGCTCTACAACTACAAGAATATGACATTGAGGTGTCATACTGCTCAGGCGCAGACAACAAAATGGCCGACTGGCTAAGTCGATATCCGAAAGATGTTGCCTCGTCGTTCGGACATACAAACAGGGCGCGTGAAGTGATTATTGCAACTGCGAAAAAAATTGCTGGAGTAGTTCCGAAAGATTTCTACCTCCAGCTAATTCGCGAGCAAGAACGTGACGAAAATATCAAGAAAATAAGAGAGTATCTCCTCTATGGGAAACATGGAGATGACTTACGTGTATGTAACACTGCTATGATGTGCAAGATATACAGGGATGTGTGTTTCCGCAGGAATAACAATACGGACTGCTGGCTTGCATGGCTTCCACCTTCCATGCTTGATAGTGTCATTACCATGTACCATGAACATTATGGGCATCAAGGCACAGAGAAAACTTATAGGATGTTAAGAGAAGAATGGTACGCGACAGCAATAAAATCATCGGCAGTGAAGATCATTCGAGCATGTGATTTGTGTCAACGGACAAAGCATTCTAGCACGAACTATGCTGGAGAATTGCACCCGATAACACCAGAAGCACCCAATAAGTTGGTCTGCATTGATTTTTTTGGCCCATTGCCTAGAGGACAATTTGGGAGGCAGTATGTCCTGGTGGTAGTAGATGCGTTTACGAAACTGGTGCGCCTCTACGCCACTAACAATACCACTACGAAACAGTGCCTTCGGATTATTCTTCGTAAATATGTACCGGAGTGTGGAAAAGCCAGAACGATTGTTGAGCGATCATGCAACGATTTTTACGAGTAAGAAATGGACAGATGGCTTTGTCCCAAGAGGGGATAAACCTATTTTTTGTTCAATTAGGAACCCACAGAGCAATATAGTTGAGAGATATAATCGCCAGTTGGGAGCATATTTTCGCGCTTTGGTCGGGGAGAACCACAACTCGTGGGTGAAATACTTAAGGCCAGATACAAGATTATTTCAATTTCACCATACACTGCAGCACCGGCTACCGACCAGTAGAACTCCATTTTGGTGCGAATGTGACCTCACTTGTTGACCAGCTGGTTGGACGCCCCGATCAGTTAGCTCATGTTGAACCTCAGTCAAAGCTGGCTCATGCTAAAGAATTCCTGCTGGAAAAGGCAAACGACGACGGGAGAGGAAGGTTACAGCAAGTTTCACAAATTTAAAAGTTGAAGATATGGTCTTGATTCGCAACGCCCCACAATCGGATGCGCTGCGGAAAAAAATCGCTAAGTTTTTTCATATTTACAAAGGTCCATATCGCGTGAAGAGGGTGGTAGGTCCCAACGCCTATTTGCTTACAGATGACATTGCAGAGGTCGGGGTGTACAACGCTCGGAGCTTAAGAAAATACTATATTGTTTAAAATTTCTATTGGTGGAGGTATTTTTGATAGGATTCTTTTTATTGTTTTCTGCAACATGCAAATAGATTTTTTTTGAGTAGTTGAGTGTGCATCGTTGATCCGTCGTTTAAGTGTTTGTTTGGCAAACCTAATTTTTTTTAATTCCATGAAAATCTGGCCAGTCACCAGGGTCGCATGAATATTCCTTTATTTAAGATTTCACTGTAGTATAGTCCTATAGTTTTCATGTAAATGGGAATAGGTTTAGCAGAAAAGTTTCGTTTGTGTCAACGGTGGGAATTAACGTAAAATCATGTTTTTCTCGCATGAGATGAAGATTTTATTTGTTTTGTCAATACTTTGAATAATAATAATAATAATAATTTTGATCATCAAAGTTTCTCTAGCACGGGTGCAAATTTAGATAGCACACTCTAAAGGTTTGCGAGAATTTTTGTGTTAATTTTACTTTTTTAAATAATAATAATAACAATTGTATGTTGTAATTGATTAGTTCATAGACTCAGCCAGAGGTTAGTGTTGATAACAGAAAATGTATGTTGTAATATATAAAATCATTAGATTAAGCAAAAGATTTGTTTAAAAACTGTTAACTGAGAACTGAAGTGCAAATTTTTGGGACATAAAACCACAGACTTTCAGTTTTCTTCGTCAAGAAAGACTTCAGCCAGTGGTTTGGGGCTATGTAATGTCCAGCCTCTGCTGTTTTCAATATTTTGTCGCCTCTCAATATTTCGCTCAGCCGGTTTTGTGAGACGGCGGAGAGTGGAATTCCAGCGAGGCGGCAGGTTGACAGCATGGCTAAATCCTTTGTCAATTGGACCCAGGTATAGAGGACTCCCGCCCCCGGGAGCCGGGAGGGGGTGAGTGGAGAGGAGTAGCGAGAGACACTTCGGGTTAAGATCCTGCATTGTACGCACGTGTGTTGTATACTGGATTACCGGGTGGATCCCGGAAGACCACGCACGTCTGGTGTGTGCGTGTGGACAACAACGTGGACGCCACGTTTTGTCACGGCATAGTGCTGTCGTGATTGTTTTTCTACGTGTGGGAAACGTTCCAAGGAACGTCTGTTTCGAAGGAGACCGCTCCAGTTTGTAGCATGCAGCCACCGTCTCGACGAAACTGATAAGTCACAATTTAATTTGAGTCTTTTAGCCCCATTTTCTTGGCAGTGAAACACTATTGAACTGATCGACGCTAGCCGGGAACAATTTAAGAATTAAAGGAATTACATTTGCTGGCTGAGTCCATTTTTTTGATGTAATGTTAAACAGCTTGTATTTTTTTGTGTTTTAGTTTATGAATGTAACATTTCCCTTTTTTGTAATTAGAGGGTGTCATTTAAATTTTTAGCATGTTTTTTGCAATTAAAAAAATGTTAAAACAACTTTTTTTTTTGTTAATAATTAAATCTTTCATCTCATGCCATTAGAAAAAAATGTTTTCTCGGCATAACGAACCCAGACATTTCATGTTAATAGCCTTCAAGTTTTACGAAACACCGTTCTATATCTGGAATGTAGTTTGAATGGAAAAATATTCAGGATCATAGATCCTTGAACAATAACATGTATTGTGAAATGCCTCATTGTTTTTAAATGGGAGTATCATTTTTGATACCTTTGGCCGTCACTGTAATTGATGGAGAAGACGATACTGTTCACTATAAGTACTTCGACATAAAAATATGAATGTTGCTTTTAGTGGACTCTACTTAAACCTAACATGGTCCTTTTAGAGTGAAGCTTATTATCCGAAGTTGAATGTATGTCAACAAAAGTTTTGCCCGTTTAAGAATACGTTGTGAGCTGACCAATTAAGATCGTTCCCTGATCAGTATATCCACCAGTAATCATCGATTTTCATTAATCTGAGACAATATTCTCACTATCGAGCCTAGCATGAAAATATGAAGTCCTATGTTATAAATGAATCTGCCAGATATTTACTAAGATTTTTATCTGAACCTAACATCTAGGGTCAGATAGAAATGTAATGAGTGATTAATTGCTAGAATTGCAATCTATTAATGATAAAGGTAGATTTTGATTACGGTGGTGATTGCTTTCAGTTCATGTAATCATTTGAATAATTATATTTTTCTGGAGTGCTTTGGGGTCACATGTCAGAACCGGAGACGAGTCTATTAGGAGAGAAAACTGATTAGGTTTGATTTAAGTAAGATTACTTTATATTAATGACATTATTTGCTTCTTGTATGAGATTAACACTGAGGAATGAGTTTCATCTGATATCAGACTTATGTTTTCGTGAGTTGGTAACTAGCAGATGAAGAATCCTGTGAACCCCTCATTACATCTGGGAGACATCTCGATGACAGCCGTACAGTATATACTCTTTCTAACCTAAGGAGTCGATTAGAGGCCACCCATAAATTAAGTTCGTCCAAGGAAATTGCTTTAAAATTACCACTAAAGGTACTTCCTCCATCAGTTTTGCATTCTATAGTATACCATTCCATGTTTAAATTCGCATTAGACTCGTTCTTCTCACACCCGATTCTGGGCGTGGGCTGTTACCGTGGAGGATGTACTCCTCAATGGGAGCTAGGAAGATGCACTATGGTGCTTGCCCTTCGTCTTACCCAGTGGGTTTGCGTATGTGGTATTGTTGGTGTGGACTGCTGAGCTAGTGTGTATGATAAGTATACAGTGTTGTTTGTGTTTTGTGGAATTGGAGACAAAGGAGGGAGAGGGTGAAACACGGTACCGGCCAGTTCAGGTATATTCTTCCTAAAGACAACGTAGGACCGTCAGGCTAAATGTCCACTTTGGACGACTCACCATCAGCAGTACTTTACGCCCTCACTCCATACGCTCTGAGGAGAGATTTGGTATTTAAGCAAGGACTTTGGTGCACAATCTGGTGATTAGGAAATTGTGTATCACCACCTATTCTACCCTACCGGCTAAGTCATTATGATGAAAGTTTCTTCCACCACGGGACTCGAACCAGCTAACTACGTGTCAGTGTCGGACACCATCACAGTGCCACAAACAACTGATCAAACGGGCGGGACAGATTACACTAAAATTAGTTTCCGTTATATCCGAGACTTCCACTTTGTATTTATTTTTACTCACTGCAGTGAGAACTCATGAAGATACAGAATATGTCGATTGTTCTCGCATCGGAAATGAGTACATTAATGAGATTGTCGAAATTAATAGTAAACACTTGACAGGATACGACTTCTGTCAGCGAATTTATGGTTATGTCAGTGCAGACCCACTCTCGCAGAGAAATTATTAGCGTTCTGCCAGATGCCAACTATTCCAGCATATTCACGCACTGATTGGCGTAGGTAAATGGACAAATTTTCTATTGACTGGACTCAGAAAAGAAGACTTGCATTTAACTTCAAACCATTTAAAATATCTGCACTATCGATCGACGTCACCATTATGCCCGACGAGAACCATGCTGGTATTCCTCAGTATAAGGAGTACCATAACATCACCCCTTTCAGCAGTATCTTCGTATAGGCCTACACACAATATCTATCTGCACAAAGAAACTAAATGTATAGGATCGAAAAAAAAAAAAAAACATACTGTTTCATCTTTGACACCTGAGTTCAAAGAATATGGTCATTTTCAGATTGTTGCTGCACTTTTCCATACGAAGTCTTTGTTTCATCACATTATAAATCCTATATATTTTCTAGTCGAGACATCTTTCACGGTAAGTGAACAATAGCGTACAAACTCAGATACTATTTTCGTTCCGCCCGTCCAGATTTCTGTTTTCCATGGTTTTGCAAAACCATTTCAAGCAGATGCTTCAGTAGTGTACATCATGAATCATTGCCAATGAGCCATAAAACTCTGAAACAGATACATAGTAACAAATAATCATTCATGATCGTGTAGAGTTCTATATTTAAAAAAAAGCAGGATACAAAATATTTTGAATCTACACAGCTAAAGTGTTCAGATGGTTTCATATTATAACCCGAACTGTAGTGATCCATAGTATTTGTAAATAAAATTAAGAATTCTGTCAGGGCCTTCAGTCCCTGAATTTTCTTCGTAACTCAACATGCGGAAAAGTCGCCCTGTCCATTAGCTAGCTCCAGAGTGCATTTGACTCGGGGATACCGATGGCAGAATGTACAGCCTGCTATGTCATTACGGCGGCGAACGTCACACGGCGGAAATGCGGTCCACAGGAGACGGTCACGAACAACTCGAACAAGTCCAAGGAGCAGGCCGAAGGTAATCCAAAGACGCGCACTGGCAGAGTCCGACGTGTGGTTCACAGAGTCCGAAGAGAGTACCGGAAAGTAGCCGAGAACGAGCACTGTCAAGAGTCCGAGAGGCGAATCACACAGTAGGACGGAGACACGACCGAAAGCGCAGTGAACATCGAACTGAGGAGTGGAGCTGCGCGGGCTTTATTTATATGTGCGGCGGGTCGGCTCCGATTGGCCGCGGCGGAAAACTATGATGTGGTGGCGCTGGTTGGCCCGATGCCAGCGCCGTCTATATGAGGTCGACATCCATGCCCTCTACCGGGCATGCGGCGATGTCGGGACGGATACCAGACAGCCGACCACCTAGCCGTACCCATACTGGCAGAAGTCAATGGAAACAACTCTGTATTTTAATTTAAACACTTTGTTTGTTTCTGGCTTTATTTCTCGTCAACGCCGAGGTCACTATTACCGGGAAAGGAGTGGGGGCAAGGAACGGAATGGAATTTGGCCATGATCTTTTGAAGGAACAACACTGGCATTCAGCTGTTGTGATTTGGGGGAAAATATGGAAACCAAAATCTGGATATCCGGAAAGGGATTCGAACACGCGTCTTCCCGGATTAAACACTGTCTGTTAACGTCAGTTTTATTAATGTTTTCACTAGACGTGTTTCGCCCTTTATGTATAGGGGCATCGTCAGTGAATGTAAATGTACAGTACATAGACTTGTTATAACATTCTACTGTCTGATAACTTACAAAATATTACATGGATTCGCTCTACTTGCGAACATAGTGGTAGCTATCACATTTTATTGCGGAACAGCATTTTCTGAACATCTTTGTACCCGTATTTAATTCCAAAATTCAACATTCTGACAGCTATTTGTTACACCCTTCGTTGAATTATTTTTTACTTTATTGTTCGTTGAACTTTCCCTTTTTGTTATCGAACACAATAGCTTTCAGTGACTTCTGTACTGCTCTCATTCATCTGTACAATTGTTCCAAGTTAATTTAATTAGTTATGCAATTGTTCCACTATACGTTAACATATTTTTTTTGTATTTCTTCATCGTATCAACCATAATATGCGATTTGTGTTGATTTTCATGTGTCGTGGTTGTTTTTATTGTTTATAATAGTGTATTTTTTTGTTATGTTTGTGAATTAATTCAGCTCTCTTTTTTCCTTTGGTATGGCTTTAAGAATGTGTTAACTTTCTTGAACTTAAAGTAATTTTTTCTGTGGTTATTAATTTTTAATATTGCCATACTAGTCTGTATGGAGATGAGGGGATGGTTGTAGTCTAATTAGTGCTAAGGTAGTGTGTAACACTTTTTCCATAAATCCCACACCGGAGGTAGCGGTAGCCATAAATTTCACCGATAAAAGGACGTTTGGCACGAAAGGTAACCGTTCACCTAACAGGCTCGATAAACATGTAGATGTCTGTTTCATCATGCAATGATAGATTTGGTGTAAAAGAATAATCTTTTACTGGTTTGGATCATGATATGAAGACATGAAAAAAATTATTTTATAGGCCAATTTTGAGAAAAATGTTTTATTTTTTTATACTTATGGCTTTACGCCTCGTCGACGTCGATGTCATTAGAGGCAGATAGGGAATGGAGACAAGGAACGGTAAGAAATTCGGCCATGGAATTTTGAAGGAAGCATCCTTCGCCTGGAGTAATTTGGGGAAACCATTTTGGGTAAACCATGGAAAATCCAAATCTAGATGCCGGGACGAGAATTCGAAACGGCGTCCTCCCAAATGCATGTATCATACAACCAATGTAATATTAACAATGCCTAGTGAAGTTTTCTTTAATTTTATTTTTTTATTTTGAAGCGAGTCCGTTGAGTGAGCCGCTAATGCTGGGGTTGATACTCGGGACCTTGCGAGTTCAATACCCGGTCCGTCCATTCTGATTCCGGTTTTCCATGGTTTCTAAAAGTCACCCCGAAGAGTGCTGGTATAGTTCCTTCAGAAATGCATGACCGAATTCATTATCATTTCGTGTCCACAGATCTCTTCTCCCTGCCCCCTCACCTTTCGGCTCTATGCTTCTGGAAGCCAAAAGAAATTTTTCAAAGTTTCTATCAAGGAAAATTTTATAAAAGTGGTCTCAAGTGTACTGAAGACGTTTTGTGCTGATATGAACACGTTACAGTCTGGAAATATAGTCATAGTTTGATACTCCTGACTTGAAAGCCAAAATGATAATGAATGACTAGATGCATGCTGCAAATGAAAAATAAAATATATAAAAGAACACACCACCATATCCCATCATGTATCCTATGTTGTAAGTCATTTTTAAACAAGGCCTTACGGTGCATCGTTTTCGAGAGCATTAGGGGTGGGAGAGGATAAGTGAACGTACTTCTTCTTCACCTTTCCAAACATTAACTTATTGTTAGCATCGTCAAATTAGGAGCTTTTGGTTTTATGCCCTTTCGAACGTTAGGCACGATTGATAACTTTTCAACCATCATAAACGTTTAAATGTCTGTTTCGCCAAACAATGTAAATTTTAATGAAAAGGAATAACCGTTTCCCTAAACATGGCGTACAAACAGGCGAAATCATACGTTATCACCTACATTCAAATAATTTTACGTAAATATCGATACTAAGGTGACGGAGCTGTGATTTGTGAAGGTTAAAATCTGTAGCGGTATTACACACTGAAAAAAATTCTTTAGGAATAATTTTGAGGTATCAATGAAGAAGGTAAAAAATTAACAGGTAGGGACTCAATCAGTATTCTACGATTTTGCTGATGACTTTGTCTTGTTTTCGTAGTGGAGTGAGGATATTGAGAAGTTACTGAATGTATTATATATAAATCATAACAAGACAAAAGTCAGGAATTGTAGGAGAACTGTTCCCAATAACAGTAGATTAAATATTGAAATAGAATCAAATGTAATAGGAGAAGTAAGTGAATATGATAGTTAGGATGTGAAATTACAGCTGATGGCTGAATGAGCAATGGTCTTAAAAGCAAAATAACACTAGAAATATCTGGCTTCCACTATCGGTCTAGTGTTCGGAACGAACTTTCTAGAACTGTATGTATGGGGTATCAGTATACGATTGCCCATAACAAAAGTGCCGCACCCGTCACATCAATGATAAATTGAACCAAGATTCTCATGTGAGAACGTAGACTTTCCCGGCGTGTAATTGCATTGAAGTATTCACTAGTGTACACATCTGTACAACGGCTGAACGACCAGTAGAGGTATTTTTGCAACTGAGGAAAACGACGGAGCTAGTAATCGGAATATCGTGTTTTCACAAGACTCTCTGACGGTACACCATTGACTGTGATTCCTTAAATTTTTATTCCACTTTAACTAACAGTTTTTGATGTATTCAAGATTAAATAAGAATCCCTGAGATCCTTTGTATTAATTCATATACATATTCATTACAAATAACAGTACTTCTTCTTCTTAAGTCGACTTCTCCTATTGGAGGTTGGCGGTCCACATAGCTAGCTCTGAGCGTGAAACTGCAGCATGGAAAGCCACTTCAGACGTGCAATTGAACCATCAAATAAGAGTACAATTAATTATTATTAACTTACATCTATCGTGCTGAGAAATAATACTTTAACTATAATTGCCTATTATGAATGATAACGGCAATTAATTACATCTCCTACCCCTTTGCCTTTTAAATTTTATTTACTGCTAGAAAAGTTTTCAAATAACAAAGAGTATTCTAGCTATCACCCTGTCACTTTTCACGGGTTACAAAGAATTTAATAGTCTAATGAGTGTAAAGTGGCTGTGACTCTGTTGTGATTTATTGTAGACAAGGTGAATTATCCTATAACACTTACATGAAGCTACCTACTAATTCGAGAAACGTTACGGCTAGTATATAAGAATGAGTTTTATAACTGTATCATTGCGTTAGGAATCGTTGCTTTAAAGCCATGTTCTGAACCACTCTTCGGAAATAAAATCTCTCTCTCTCTCTCTCTCTCTCTCTCTCTCCATATATATATATATATATACATATATATAAAGATGAATGTATGTTTCTTTTTTGTTCTTCATACAAATTCACAGTTTTCGGTGAAAGTTTGCACACTTAACCATTGAAACAAGGAGAAAAGTACTGTCTACATTTGGTTGAAAAATTTTCTGTATAAATAAAACATGTTATCTCATAATTTTGAAAAATTACTGAACGGTGATAGACAGACGCGTAGGATGTGTAGGTCTCTGTACTGTTTTTCCATAAAGTGGTCTGGTAGCTCAGTGCTTAAAGCGCTTGCTTACTGCTGTTTGGATTGTGGTCTCCGTGTCAAATCATCTTGCAGGCTAAGATTTTTAAAAATTGTTTTTTATTGTAAGAGTCACGCCTGGACCGTCGGTTTTTTGGATTGGATGTTAAACTGTGGATATCACAAATTAAGTGCTTCAATGCGAGGAAAATCGGAGATAGTCTTGCAATGCTGTAGGTGTACACTTTTTTACGTTATAATGATCCCTCTGGGGCTGTTCGCAGTCAGTGTGTGTGTGTATGTGTGAGTGTGTGTGTGATTTGCAGTAATAATACTATAAATCCGGAAGTAAGTCTCTGTCTTTTTGTTACGTTTTGACTAAATGGCTATATCGATATTAATGGAATTTGACAAGAAAATTTGTAGGAAGGGCACAGGACATTTTTCCGGTATGATTAACAATTGTAGTCACGAAATTTTGAGAACTTATCGAATGGTCGCAGAAACATGTTGAAAATTGATTCTCTTCAAGAGACAGGTTCGGTTTTTTTTTTAATATATTTTTTTACTTATTGCTTTACGCCTCGTCGACGGTTAACGTCATTAGAGGCGGGATTAAATTGGGGACAAGGAACGGGAAGGTATTCGGCCATGGCCTTTTTGAAGGAAGCATCCCAGCATTCGCCTGGAGTGATTTGGGGAAACCACGGAAAACCCAAATCTGGAGGCCCGGACGGAGATTCGAACCCGCGTCCTCCCTAATGCGAGGCCAGAACGTTAACCGTTCACCCACCACCCTAGGTAGACAGGTTCGACGGTAGAATGATATGGTGATAGCTTTCCTGTCATATTATACCTATTCGGTATTGTTTGGGACCAATCGTTCGTTACCAACAACTATCTATATTCAATTCTGGCAAAGAAATTCTGAATCCATGCGTACGAAGTCGCGGGTATCAGCTAGTTATAGATATTATCTGATCACAGCCATATGATTGTCTTTACAATTAAGTGGATGTACTTCACTGTGATGATAAGTGGAGGACTCTAAGAAACAAAACTGCTAACCAGTCCGCCCTGCGGCACTATTAAGGTCCTCAAAATTATTTCGTCACACTGGCAAACACGTGGAACGAAGTGGCTTCGTTCCTATCTCGTGTCGTATAAGTCTTTATACTGAGGGATGGACTGACTGTCATACGTATGTAATTTCAGATCTAAGGATTTATTTTCTCCAGACAAATGCTTTGTTAATCATCTACCGCTCTCTACTTTTACAGCAATCTCAAAATTCATTATAATGCCAGTTTAATCTAATTACTTCTCCTAGTTCTGATGATACTCTTTTTGTTTTCAAAAATAGTTTAGGTTATTATTAACATCAACTTACCTGACCGACCAGCTTAATATTTTGCTTTTTTTGCTGCACTAACGTATTACATATAGAGGCTAGTAACTTCTTCAAATTGGAATACTTTATTTCAAGTATATAAATTTGTTTTCTAGTGTAGGACCACTAGCTTAGTAATACATTTTCTCCGTGTGTCATTAGAGTTCGACTATGCGCGGTATTAATAAGGTGTTGTGTGGACCTGAGATGTCTGTATAATTTTCAGTGTACCCATTACCTATTTTCTTACCTTAAGCACGTAACGATAAAATAAATACCAGCTTCGACATCGATAAATAGCAGAATACTTTGGCTGTAGAATCACACAGAATAAACGCAAATTTTCAAAGATGAAAAGGATCCTTATAGCATTTAGAGTATTGGGGGAGA
This sequence comes from Vandiemenella viatica, assembly GCA_031002005.1. Taxonomy (NCBI): domain Eukaryota; kingdom Metazoa; phylum Arthropoda; class Insecta; order Orthoptera; family Morabidae; genus Vandiemenella; species Vandiemenella viatica. Next base: position 59,758,557 of record JARYHS010013631.1, on the reverse strand, counting down.
GAGGAAGGATTGGGGAATGGTCGGCTTTTCGCTCTCGTTGTTCCCTGTCAGCAAAGAGGGGAAGGCGTCTTTTGTCTGGAATTCCGAGATCTCCTCTCAGCGGAACTGCTTGTGGTCATTGATATTAGAGTTCCATGACGCTTCCAGCTGTAAAGCCTGACAGAGTTGATCGGTTCATAGTGTATACCTGTAAAGTAATAATCATACTGTTTTAATTAATGAATTTCATGTATACGATGATTTTGTTTACTGAAGTATGAGAAAATATTCAAACAAAATTTCAGAGTATTTTATATGGCTGAAATGTAATATAGTTGTCACTGTGTTCATCAAAATTACTGTAATAATTGTTAATTACCTTTAGCAAACAACATTTAATTTAATGGTATGCAGTGAGGACACTAACAGCCGCTATCAAATTCTGACGTATATTCAGTCATAACAAGTAGTTTATTATATTTAAAGTAATGTTCGAACGTTTCACGTTCTAGTTATTTACTTTTAAAATAATTACATTGTTATTTTGAGGAATGTTAATAACATTTCTACTGTAATAAATTAATTTGACAATAGCTGATTTTTTGTTCAATCATTCATCCGTCGTCAAATTTCTTGAATGGTTAGAGCAATGCTGCTAGCTGACTAGTGAACGCCCTTTTTACATTCCAGAAAATTCAATGTTGAACGACTTTCTAGCACCCAGCGAGCCATGTTTATATTCTTTCAGCCTAGTCAGATGTAAATCATTCCTAAAATTTTGTTTGTGCTCTGATAAGTTTTGGAAAAGAATTCTGGGATGTATGAGTTTGTACAGGGCGTTCGCCGGGAAACGCTACCCACTGTTAGCGCTACAAGGAAGAAACTGCTTCCGGCGAGCGAGCGGTCAGCTTCCGGCATTGTTCGACCGTCGGCCGCGAACTATTTCATAATAATTACGCTTCATAAACTTGTATGTGCTAAGCATTTAAATGTGCGGATCAACAGTGCCATCGTGTACACCATGCAGGTACCAGTTGCAAAATCTAATCCTAGGCCCCTGGTCTATTTCTGTAATTTTATGCACCACAATTGTTTTGTACGGCTTTAAGTGAACTAGCTTTGTTACTTTCCAAGCTGACGTCTTAGATACGCCTGCCTGCTGCCCTAACTGACTTAATGATTTTTTGGGTGACTGTTCTAGTTGAAAAGCGATATCGTCAATTTTCTCCTCTGTGAGAATACGGTTGACCGACAGTCTCTTTTTGTTAAAAAATGAACCCTTTTCTCTTAATTTTCTAACCAGACGCAGAATTGTTGATTTAGCTGGCAGTAAAGCGCCAGGATATTCGCGACGAAATTTACTGCGACACTTTTTAAACGACTTCTTCTTCACATATGTATCGTAGAGAAATATTCTTTGTTGCAAACTGTAACGTACCATAATTTTACTCACACTCAAACATGGTACAGATTAGTAAGAGTATGAAGCCCCAAACCAGCCAAACTGCAAAGAAACGTTTATTCACAACACTGTTGGGGCAGCGGAGGTGTTAAACAGTGCGGTGATTCACGGTGCCGTGTGGCGGGAGTTGCTGGCGCCACTGTCCCAGCAAGTTGCCGACGGCAACAGACTGGGAGGGTAGCGTTTCCCGGCGAACTCCCTGTACTTATGAGTTTCACTAAAATTCAATCTGGGTGTTATTTATTTTTGAAAGATATTCACTTGTGTATATTTTGCAAGTAGTATTATTAATTAGTCACGTCAGCAACAACACTCCGTTATGTCACAACTCTTTTTCACAATTTGTAGATCAACAGTGAATGAAACTGCAATATTCATGCTACAGAACTTCCATATTACCTGAAGCAAGTGCGACATCCCAGGGATGAAGTGTTTCTGAGAAAATAACAATCTGACAACTTGATAAATTAACATAAATAGAATTACACAGAGAGCAGTATTTTAGGAGACCATTTAAGTTTTTAGAAACTCTAATACCGTTAGAAACGAAAGACTGCCTAGTATTTCGAAAAAATTTAAAACTTATTGGCGGTGAATAGCGTTCAATTAAAATTATTAGTAGTCGAGCAGAAGTATAAAACGTGTAAAGTCCCAGCTGTTTACGTTGGCAACACAGACGAGAAACTGCCTCACTTCATCAATTTTTATATAACATGAGATATAAGATCTCTTGCTGTATTACAATGCAAACCACAGATCTTTAGATATCTAACGATCATGTTAAATGCTTAGGTGTCGTAAGTTTGTAAACGAAGCTACGAAGACTAAAAATTTATGAAATCAATAAATTTCTGTGTGATCGTCATTTCCGGAGAACGAGAATTTTTGCAAAAATAATCTCACTGTTATCAATTGATGTCCTTCGGATCTAGTAACGATATCTCAGGCAACAATATATCTCCCAGTTCTTTACCCTTCAAGGAATATTGTATTTCCTGAGTCTATAATGTTGTTACGCTCATTACAAAAAGGCTTATATTGATCAACTCAAATGTTTGGTTAAACTAGAAATAATTTTGTATTATTCTTGAATGTACTGATGTTTAGTAACTTCAGATATGCCATGAAAAATGTTTATTTTGTGTTGGATCATTTCGATTATTTTTGTGCAACATGAACATAGGGCCTCAGTTACTTATCAGTTCATATTGTACAGACCTATGAAATTAAAAGTAGACAACATAAAAAATGAACAGAAATCGAAGTAAATGAATTTATAGTTGAAGGTAACAATAATAGCAATACACAACAGAGCTTAAATCCCGAATCGGAGTGCAACGACACAGTTAACAGCAGGTACGAAAAACTTGTTAATTATGTTGACAAACTGTTAGGCCAAAAAATGACTGAGTTCAAACTGAGGGAATTTAAGGAGAGCCTTGCTTCCTTCGCAGTGGCTATGGCCCACATAGAGGGAAGAAATGAAGAGATGAAGAAAGAAATAAGGACACTCAGAGAAGAGAACAGAGAACTGAACGTGCAGAAGAAAATGTCAGCATCTAGTTATGCAGCTGCGACAAAATCAGGGATGGAACCTACATTAAAGTAAAAAATAGAAAAAACAGCTACTAGTGCAGCCGTCTTCATAACTTCCAAGAATGGAGAAACCCCAAAACAAGTTTCGGATAAACTAACCAGAATTATAAAACCAGGGAAAGATAAGATAAAAATAAACAAAATACGTAGCACAAATAATGCTGTAATCGTTGAAACAGCATCTCAAGATGATGTAAGAAAAATCATGGAAAATAAAGAACTAAACGAAAATCTGAAGTGTGAAATGCCGCGGAAAAGGAAACCACTGTTGATTCTGAACGACGTACCCACGTCACTTGAGCCATGCACAATCCCAGAAAAAGTATATGAGCAAAATTTTGAAGGAAAAATAGAAAGACAAAAATTTCTTTAAGGGTTCAAGTCAAAATTTCGAACAGGCCCTAGAGATAAAAGCACTGTCCATCAAGTTGTTGAAGTAAGTGCTAAAATAAGGAAACAAATAATGCAGCAAAGAAAAAGATACATTGCATTCAGTGCCATCTCTGCAAAAGATTACACGGTAGTACCAAAATGTATGCATTGCTACGATTATGGTCATATTAGCAAACACTGTACCCAAACGTCGGCCGCTTGAAAACATTGCGGAGAAACTAGCCACAAGAAAGAAGGCTGTAGCAAGTCCTTACAGTCAGCTGTTTGTATCCCATGCAGGAAACGGGGAAAATCGTGCAACAAATCTGGCAAAGATTGTCCGACATACCAACTGTTTCTTCAAAGATTGATAAACAGAACTGATTATGGACAGTAGAAGAAACTCCAAGCGGATGGACAAACCATACATAGATCAATTATTGAGTATCATTATCAACCTAATAGAAGAAACAGTAAGGAAAAGAAAGAGGAATAAAACAAGAAACACGCCATCAAGGAAGAGGCGGAACGCAGAGAGGGCTGCAAGATACAGAGAGAAAATTTTGCAAGAAGCGAAAGTAACAGCAAACAGCGTAGGCACGCAGACAGATGAACCTATCCTTCAACACTCAGAAATTACTTCTACTATCTGTGATATTTCTCCTAGACCTAAATCAAAACGAGCTGAACTTGGATGGGTAGGACCAGTTCCAATGACATCCAACTACTGCAAAACTAGTGGTGGCACCGAAAACCGAGCGAACGAAAAAACAATACACGCTGCTATAGCTCCAGATCATATCTACCATAAGTTTGAAAACAATCTGCAGCTCACTAGACTAGAGGAAACACAAAATCTCACTCTAGCGTTACGCCATCTAACCAGAATAGCACATCCAAATGGCAAAAACATCACATTTCCGCAACCAGAGGCAATTGATCGTATTCAACTTAGGGTAAACAATATACCTACTAATTCAGCCCAGTTACTCACTATAGTCAAGCAAGTATTTGACAGACGGAACGAAATCTTTGATCCAGATCAAATTTACAGTCATTTTGTGATGACTCATGGAAGAATAATGCTTGACTCGAGACAGCCGTGACCACAGTGCAATATCCATACTCGGCATCCATGAGCAGGGGTGCACAGAAAATTAATATCGCGCAATTAAACTGCAGGAGAACCAACCTGGTTTTGCATGAAGTGAGTAAACTAGCTGAGGAAATGCAAATAGATATCCTCTGTCTTCAAGAGCCCCAATCCACTGAAGGGAAAATCCCACACATGCCAGTGACATCTCAGATAATCTCGACAGGGAAGAAACCTATGAGTGCCATCATAGTCATCAATAAGCCGATCACTGTCACAAAAATAACACAACTCTGCGATGAACATACGGAGTGTGTGGAGTTAGGTATGCAATGAGGAAATGTGGTCCTCGTTAACATGTACTTTCAATACAGAGACGATATTGACCCCTATCTTTGCAAGATTAGGGAAATATGTACAGCCATAGGCGACAGCCCTACGGTGATAGTTGCCGATGCAAATGCCAAATCTGCACTCTGGCACAGCGGTCGTACAGACGCACGAGGAGAAAAGTTACTCGAACTGATTGGAGAATTACAGCTGTATGTCAAAAACGAACCAAACAATCCATACACATTCAGTGACCGAGCAGGTGCCAAATCAAACATAGATATGACTTTAGCAAATCGAAGAGCAGGAAACCTAGTAAGCGGGTGGAAGGTGATTGAGAACCAAACCACCAGTGATCACAATCTAATAATGTTCGACCTGGGAAGACTGCAAGACGGTGCGCGCGAAGGTGTCTGTACCAATATTCAACGGCGATATGACATCAGCAAAGCCAACTGGCCGATATTGAGGAGTTGATTTATTCCTCCCTGAGTCGAAGATAAAGATTTTGATGTGGACGAGGCTGCGAAAGAAACAATTCGAGCAATCCAAGTCGCAATGAGAACTGCAATTCCACTAAAGAAAACAACGAGATTAACATACAAACCATGGACAGAAAGATTGCAGAAACTACGAACCACAATGAGGAAGGCAAGAAAAGCATATCAACGTTGCCTCATTACAGAAGAGAGACAGACTCTTCTAGAGAGATATAGGAATAAAAAGCAAGAGTTCAAGGATCTGTTGCTGAAGACAAAACAAAAAAGCTGGGAAGTCTTCGTCAGACAAGATTGCCGCTGGAAAAATTAGACCACCTACAACCTTGTCTACAGTAAGAAAACTGGATGGATCTATGACCTCCAACTGGATGGAAACTGCACGGGAATTATTTGACGTGCTACTTCCAGATGATAGTACGGAAAACGAGACCGATCGGCAAAGAGAACTGCGTCAAAAAATGTGGGATCCCTACGAGAGTGAGCATCAAAAATGCGTCATATCAGATGAAGAGATAGTAGAGGCAATACTTTCCCTTCCAAAAAGAAATGGACCAGGTCCTGTTGGGATACCGGCAGAGGTCCCCCAGGAGTTGGTCGTCCAACTGGTTCCAACCTTATATAAACTATTTAACGAATGCCTGGTGCAGGGAAAACGAGTGACGTTATTATTATAGCGAAAGGTGGAGGCAAAGACCCACAACACCCAAAATCCTATCGTCCAATCTGCTTACTCAATGTTCTAGGGAAAGTACAAGAAAAGATACTTTGCAAGAAAATGAAGGAACACAGGTTAAAACATGGGATGAACCCAAATCAGTATGGGTTCAGAGCAGGCAAGTCAACAGAGGACGCCATAAACCGCTTAATGGAAATAGCTCAAAACTCTTCCAAAAACTATGTGGTGGGAATATTTGTAGACATCGCCCGCGCTTTCGACAATCTCTGGTGGCCCACGTTGTTCGAACGTTTTAGAAACATCAACTGTCCAAAAAACCTATACAACAGTTTTAGAGATTATTGTAGAAATAGATATGCCAAATTGCGGTGCCCTAACAAGTACATAGAGAAGAGACTGACGAAAGGTTGCCCGCAGGGATCAGTGTGCGGACCAATTTTCTGGGACGTTGGTTTGGAACCGGTCATGGAAATATTGCAACAAATGTCAGAACTGCTGGGTGTGGTGGCATTCGCCGATGATCTCGCACTTCTGATAGACGCGGACACCAGGCAGGAACTCGAAACAAAATGCAAAGCAGTATTGGATTGCCTGAGTCAGTGGTGTGCAGCGGTTAAGTTAAACCTAGCCCCACAAAAGATGATCTACATGCTCTTAAAAGGAACGCTCAAACGAAATCCGGTAATCAGGTTCCAGGGAAAAACAATAAAAAGTAAAGCAGTAGTCCGCTACCTTGGTGTAAACCTGGAGGAACAACTGAAATTTGCGTCTCACATGGAGGAAGTATGTGGAAGAGCAGCACTGGTAATGCACAAATTGATAAGCATTGGCGAGCGACGGTTTAATCTGCCTCCGCTCGTCATAAGAAGATATCACGATGCAATACTGACCTCCGTTACTGGATACGCTGCACGCACTTGGGCCAAGCACCTAAGAAAGGTCAAACCAAAGGAGCTGCTTCGGCGTACGCAGCGAGGAATTCTGCTCAGGCTAACTGGGGCTTACAGAACAACGTCCACAGATGCACTAACGGTTATACTCGGTATCTGGCCCCTGGACCTGGAAGTAAGGAAGCGAGGAGCGTTATACTGGATTAAAAAAGGTAGGTATGACCAAGCTACTGAAATGATTGGAAGGCCTGTTGAAACCAAAAAAGATGTTTGGGATGCGCTGATGGATGAATGGCAGCAAACATGGACTAATAGCAACACCGGCAGAAGGACCTTCGACATGCTTCCTTGCGTGAAAGAGAGAATGAACATGACTCACCTACAATCATCTCCAGGGCTCATACACTACATATCCGGCCATGGTCCATACAACAGTTTCTTAGAGCAGAGAGGCCTCAAAGAAACAAACAGGTGCGACTGTGGCGAAGTAAGTACTCCCGAGCACGTGGTTTGGGAGTGCAAACAAACTGAAGAATCAAGAGCATATCTTCAAATACAACTTCAGAACAGAAGAATATACGACATACTGCGTGATACAGAGCTCTGGCACTTGCTGGATGAAGCTGCTAATCTAGCGTCGCTACGCGAGAAGGCAAGATTTGTAGAATGGAAATTAGCAGAGCGTAGAGGACGCCGCGAGCAACTGGCATCAGAAGCAGTAAGAAGAACAGAAGAGGAAGAAACTCGAGAGTAAAGAACAACCCAAATGTGACCATAAGCACTGCCCATGATTAACGCAGTGTCTGCACCAGGAAGACGGCAAACACTCAATTCATCGTAGTGCCTCTGGAAGCCAGAGGCACCTCTCCATTGCTCAGGGGGCGGCCTGCTCTGATTCCAGGAGGGAACTCCTGATGTGGGAGTAGGTGGCCCCAAGGACAAACCGGAGAAGAACGAGACCACTACCTGGAACGTGAAGCTGGCGGACGACACTTTGTGGTCAGCATGTTAGCAGTCGCCCCGCTGCATCAGTAGAGACAGCTGGCGGCCTGGATGTCGACGCAGGCCAGCAGTGGTAAAAGAAATCCATATACAAATAGACAGTTTATTAATTAGAAGAACGAAAATACAAAGACAATTGTTGATTTTTGTGTGAATTAGTATGTTGGTAGAGTAATTATTAGAATAATTGGTATATGGATCAGTATTGGTACCGTAATTAGTAGAATAATTGGTATATTAATCAGTATATTAATTATTAGAATAATTAGCAGATTAACTATTAGAATACTTAAATCCATTAAATCCTTAAGAATAATTATCCAGATATATATATATTTTTAAAAAGTAAATTGATTTAAGTATAAAAACTGTAGAAACTAAGGGCCTACTTTAGGTAAAAAGGTAGTAGGCTATGTAAAATCGAGAAATAAAATAAAAAATAAATTTATAGCTACAGCTGTTAGCGTTTAGCTTACTAAATCCAAATTGAATTTGTGTTTTATTAAGATCTTAAATTATTTCGGTTTTTCTTTTTACAATTCTTTCTAAATCTTGGCTTTCAGATTCATATGTTAAAATTAAGGTTTAATGGCATCATACACAGCGTCTTTCTAATATGGAGCATGCAGCTGGTTATTGTATCACAATGAGACGCTTGCAAACGGCAGCCGGTGTGAATTTATTTTCTACTAGCGGGCTAGCCTGATAGCTTAGCGGTCTTCGCCCGCTTTTGGTCACGCGAATGAAATATTATTTAATTTTTCATTTTTTAGAAGGTGTGTGGGATTGAATTTGCAAGAAATAGCACTAGTCTATGAATAACCATCCCAGCCGCTTTTTCAGCGAGGCATGCCTACGAAATTTCCACAGCGCTGTCATAGTGGCGTAAAGAAATCCGAATATAATTTGTAGAATATGGTAGGAAGCTCCATAAGATGTACAAATTTTTCTAACTTTAAACATTCTGGAACCTTGTGAACTGTGTAAAAACTTAGACCAATTCTACAACGTTCGGCCCGATCTTAGAAAAGTGAAAATATTCCTTAAGTTCAAAAGTACTGTGGATGGGAATATCCATTGAACTTTGACTTGTTAGCCCTGAAAAGGGTTGTTTTGGTCAAAGCGAAAGCAGTGCAGCAGGGAGCGAAGCGGAGTTAGAGAGACGTGTCGTCGAGAATATCCGGATGCTGAGTGATTTTGGTTAGGAAGGAAAAGCAGGGTCTCTTATTTAAACCCGACGAAGTTTTGTTTTACGCGGGAACAGAGATGCGGAAAATTAGCTACGCTGCTATTGGCTGTTTGTTTGGTGGCGATTTTGTTACCACGATATGTCGGTTAGCCTGAGCTCGGATGTGACGGTTATTTACATAACACCTGTAAAAGCTTGCTGAAACACGACATTTTTAGTTTTCCCCTACGCTGCGTAAATCCAAAGTTGACTTGGCATCCCAACCTTTGAGCAGGCTACGTATAGCTGACCATTTGAAAAGCACAGTATATCCAAGATGCCGACGATGTCAAGCGATTGTCCCTGAGCCTTATTAATAGTCATTGCAAAAGCAAGTCGAACGGGGAATTGCAATCTTTTAAAATCAAAGGGAAAATCATTGGTGCCGTGTATCATAGGAATACGTGGTATAAAAACGTCATCTCCCTTAACATTTCCGGTAAGTATTATTGTTTGAATGACATTAGGAAGCAATGTTTTAACGAAAGTTTCGTCCCATTGCACAGCCTGGGAGGGTCAATGTTGCGCAAATTATTGGGAAGCCACGTTTCTAATGTAGTTTGTGTGGAGGCATTCCAGGCGGTTTCAATGAATTCAGAAATTCCGTGGGGTAAAATACAGCTTGTTAAATGTCCACCACGGTGTGATGGAGGTCATTTTAATTACAAATTTCTCGGCTCCTAAGTGTCCGATTTGAACCGGATAACTTTGATTCGTTTCAACCAAATGTAGACAGTATTTTCTCCTTGTTTCCAAGAATAAGTGTGCAAAGTTTCATCGAGATCGGATGAAAACTGTGGATATGTATGAAGAACAAACATACATACATTCATTTATATATATATATAGATTTCACGGTCACGTTAACCACGGTGATGCTTCTGGAAGCCGTCTATCAGTTTGGTGTTGCGATTAAGCGCGACTATTTTCCAACATGTACTAGTGCTCTGCAGGCTGGAATACATAGCAAAGGAAGTCGTGGCTAATTCTACCCGATGTCGATTGTTGTTTACTACGACACTATTGTATCCAGTGATAGGAGTTAATGTATTAATGTATTTCCTACACAAAAGTAGATTACGAATATTGAAAGCCTAAACAGTGTCATTCTTGAGCAATGTCTGGTTCATTTTTTTCATCTCTTCCCAAGCCTTTTCACGACTGCAGGGCAAATATTTGAGGCAAGTTCACCTCTTCAGTGTAGCTCTTGTTTCAGGAACGGTAACTTGGTTAAGTCATTGTCGGGTAAGTATTTGGATGGAGTAGATAGTGCACCATTTTTTAAATCCATGAGCCGCAATTGCTTCCTGTGGATTGTTAGCACGTTAAAATCCTCACGGGGTTTAGCTGCCTAGCTATGTCAGTTGCTTTTATTTTTGGTTCTGCGTTCTTGAAATGTAGCGAGACATTTTGAAAGCTACACATATTATCCGTCTCTTAGACTAAACTTACTGAACGCTAGATATTAAGTCACAAATCACTAGTTCTCTCTATTTGAACATTGCTCTTTTGTTTGGCACTTATAGCAAAAGAGATGGGTGTAGGTGTTGGATAAATGCAGACAGGAATCCCTAGCTTCGTTCGTGAGAAATACTGTCAGAAATAGTGAGCACGCTAACTGCTGATGGAATATGGCTGGAAAGATGTGAGATGCCACTAGTAGTGATAAGATATGAAATAAAAAGAAGCGCATAACAAAAATTAGATTCGGGACTGAGAACAATTGGAAGAGTTGCTCATTTCCGGCCACACTATACTGTTAAATAACTCCAGATTGTTCCTCCATTGTTATTACACTATACCCCGCACCAACATTTTTAATTCCAGTGTAAAGCACAATACGGCAAACTGTAATAATTCTGCGTTGAAAGTTTTAGCACCTAAAAACACAATGTGACTATGAAGTGCTGGTGACTTAAGGATCACGGGGACCATTTAAATCGTCGAATTGTGGTCGGGGAAACTGTCACATCTGTTGCAGTCTCTCAACTATGCGAACACAGCGTTCGACGGCGCCAGTGTCGTAGGGGCAAGAGCGCTGGACTCTCGTATCACCGGTTGCCTACTCAAGTTCGGCCGAGGGGTTGTGTGTTTCAAGTAAGTATAATGTTCCACTTGTATCTCGACCAGCATCTCATACTCCACTCTTTATCAATGTCGTGGTGTGATTTCTCATACAAGCAGCATTTTCGCATTTCGAAAATCCACTTTAAAACATAATAGTCGTCTTCACACTTTTGAATTCATTATCCGCGATGTAATGGGTGTCCATAAACAGCATAACAAGTCCGTTAACGTTTTGAAGAATGCGTAAGCACTTTGAAATTTTAATCAATTGCATATTATAACCATTAACTCTGCAACTTTTAAATGATTGTCTGCAACGTTCATGCTGCTGCCATTTTCACAAGATATTATATGAATACATAGTTTCCCGTCTTATGTTACAATGACGTTGAATAAGTAAAGATAAGTCTATCAGTTAATAGAAACATTGAAACTGCTATTAACTACTTCGATTTTCTTTCAGTAGACCATTGCTACTACCAGGTCTTTAAGTAAAGGAAATCTCATGAATTCTTAAGGATTTAAATTTTCAATCAGCACGCCTGCTTCAATCGTGGATTAGTGAACCTATTCTAATTGGTGGGGAAGGAGGATACTAAGTGTTGCCACTTAACTGCTGTCGCCACTTAAATGCTGCCGTCGTTTATTGGCGACACTGATTACAATTTTAAGTCATTTTACGTAACCATTCCTTTTAAGAGTTCACGATAAAAGATAACACAAGCAAGTACCATTACATAACACATTCGGGAAGCAGAGACATAATGATGCTCAACACATTCCTTAACACTGTGTCGCAATGGAATCCTAGTGCTTTATTGACAAGAGAGGAATCGGGATAGAATATCCTTCCTGCCAAGGTTTCATGAAATCACTCAACGCGAATACTGGGATGGTTCCTTCAAAATGCCATCGCCGAATTCTTCCAGATCCTTGTGTGTGTGTACATGTAGACGAGGAGTAACATTCTAATTAAAAAAATATTTATGATCCATATACCGTGTAACCATACTCACTTCTTTGTTGTGTGTATTTTTAAAATAGTTCCTAAACTCTTTTGATTATTTATTTCCACTTCATCGTCATCTTAGAAAGATTCTAGACTCTGGTTACATCTGGCGCGAAAAGTCCTATTTAGAATCTCAAATCCCTCTACCATCTCTCCCCTTTCAGTACAGTTCAATTTGTTATTGCACAATTTTTCTTCTCCTCTATTTCATCTCCCACGGAGTTTTACTTAAGGCCACTCAGTTTGCAGTGTTAAATTATGGATTTTCTTCTTCATCCTTTTATCACTTATTCTATTCACGAGTCCAACTTGAGTCTCGATCTTTTAATTCTGTTACGTACGAATTTCACATTACCTCCTTCCTTCACATGCTCACTCCGCAAATTGTCCAGTTCCGATGAATGCAATGCAACTAATCCCAAACTTCATCTTCTTTGGGCTATATTATAGTGATTTCACTTTCTTTCAGTAACTAACGTCACACTGGCATCAAGTAATTCCTGGAAGTAAAACCTCATCAGTCTCCCTACAAGTTCGTTCTCCATCGCTTCCAATTTGCGCTAACCCCTTTGACTCAACATACTTCTTTCCCTTACATCCTATAACTTCAATTATCTGCTTCGCATATTCTAATATTTGTATACCTCTACATTGTTTCCTTCGACTGTTCCCTCCACTGATAAATTAACCAATCCAGCATGTCTTAAAATCTGACCCACCGTCCGTTCTCTACTTTCTGTAAGACTTTTCCACAAACTTCTTTCCTCACTCGTCATTTCCTAAACACCTTCATATCGTACTTTATTAGTCCACTTAACTTTCAGCATCCTTCTATATCACCATATTTCAAATGCTTCAATTTTCCTTATTTCTGGTATACCTTAATTCAATAATTCGCAACCATTATGTTAAGTGATCCACACATAGAATTTTAAATCATTCTTTCCGAGACCTGGCTCAATATTTGAAACTAAAAGAATTGAAAATAAGAGATTTCTCTTTTTTAAAAAGGATCTTAATAGTTCTCTTCCGCCACAATTGCATATCATAACCAGTGAATTCAGCTATACTTTTATTTACATGTCATCGTTTCATTTTATAAATTTTCTCCTCAGTAAATTTCTTAACTGAACCCCTTTCCTGAACATGTTTTATTTTATCATCCAGTTATTTAAACACATTCTTCTCTGAGAAAATTTCTTGTGACCCAGTTTTCCCTTGTTTTGGTGGGATTTTTGAGAGACTGGAGGAGATGCATGCTTTCTCTCCTAAACGGTATCTACGATAATTACTTGCGCAGAAGTGTGGAATTGTTGGCAACGTTTACTGCTCGTTAGTAAGGCCGTGGTAGCAGCTGCTGAGTACACCTCGCGAGACGCTGTGACGGGAATTAATTTTTGGCGTTACAGCAGAACAGGCTCAGCAGGAGGGCACAATTAGGATTCAGGAGGCAGTAACGCGCGTGCCTGGGACACAGGTACTTCGCTGAATCCGTTAGCGTGGACATCCACATTCTTCGCGCTTTACAACCGAGGGAGATCAAAGCCAACAAACATATTTTCAAGAAACGTGTTATTAGAATAACACAAATCATTAATTACCTCTTTATTATTTTTTTATTCCATTCGTATAACAAAAAGAGTCCGCCCCGATAGTTCAGTTCACTGCGATCCAAGGTAAGCTGGTTCCAGTCCTGGTGGTAGAAGAAATGTTCATTATCAAGCCTTGTTCGGCAGGATAGGGGAGGTGGTGGTGCAAAATTTCTAATCACTAGGTTGTGCACCAGAGTCCTGGGTTAAATCCCAAACATCTCCGCAGTGCGTATGGAGTTGGGACTTAGAACACTGTCGATAGTAATTCATACCTGGTATGTGGACATTAATCCTGGCGGCAACTTGGTGTTTTTCAGAAGAGTGGGTCTGAATGGACCTACACCACGTTTCACGCTCTCCCTTCTTTCATCTCTCATCCAAAACACAAACAACATTATACACTGAACACAGGCACTACCACAGTGATTCACACACAACAACACTTACGAACACTGTCACTCTGGGGAATGGAACGGAAACCACCGCAGTTCATCTTCACAGACATGGTGGCGAAAGTACCGTCTATGACAACTGCCTACGCCCGGACACGGGAAAGGGGTTCAGAGACAGCAAAAAGAAACATCTAAAATATAGCTATTTTTACTACTTTTATTTTTATTTTTTACCTTTTTCTGATTAGGCCTGGAGAACCTCTTCGCAGGGTTGTTCAACTGCTTGGTGGCAGAGTTGGAGAGCTTCAGGGAATTCGCCTCGGTGGTGGTTACAGGAGCTTCTATAAACCGTAATCAGGTCGGCCAGAAGGATGGATCCGGTATTTGAACGTTTGTGGTGACGTTTTAATGGCCAAACTGGTGAATTTAACTACTGTTTGGGGTTACAATAAGAGAACAAAATATTGCATTGTTTTCCCGAAATCACTACAGACGAATGCCGTAATGCTCCCTTCAAAAGGCCATGGCCGAATTCCTTCCCGTTCCTTGTCCCCAGTCCCATCCCGCCTGTAATGACCTCGACGACGAGGGGTAACGCCATCAGGGAAAAAAAATCCATTCACCACCATATCGTTACTCTTATACCCTTTCCTTAGAACACGATTCTGGATCGAAAAGTTTCGTACCCTATCGAGGAAAAGTACCGTTAAACATTTCTAATTCTGAAGCACTGATACACGCGGGAACAGTTAACCTAGCAAATTTGCCCATTTGGAGACTTCCAGGGAAGGTTATTTCGAAATACATATATTACAGGTGGCCTGATATCATAAGCCGTGTCTCGAATAAGGTTTCCTATCAACAACTTTTTAGATCTGGAATCAACTGGAACTATGGATATTACCGGACCAGAATAAAAAGAAATTGCAGAGTCCGTCATTTCCTGACAAACTAAATTCAGACGTGCATTCACGACACAGTAACTCACATGTTAACTACAAATGGGCTTGGTGAAATTCAGGAATTGGAACTATAATCCTATAACGCCTCTCCGTTGGATGCCACCAGTTTTTCAATCGTTTCAGACTAAGGAATTCGATGGAAATATTTTCAAACGGGACGGAGAGTAAGTTCATCACATATTAATTCCATCCAGTGAGCTTTTGGACCTATAGAATAAACCTCGTTAATTGTCTTCAGTGGCAATAGAGAAGAATAATTTTTAGCTAGAGCTCGTTCCAGTGATTTACTGAATATTCTTAAGCTAATTATCCCCTGTGTATTACGGCATTGTCCGTACAAATAAAACAGTTTTTTTCAAAGATCCTTTAAACTACTTTTTACGACTGCAATTACGGAGGGACCAACTATGGAAATATTGTACCATAAAGCTGATTTTTGACGTAATCAAGCCTGTAAGACTAAATTGGTGAAGTAGGTTGCATTTGCTGATATTAATGTTTTCGGCACTCAATGCTTCTGATTATTTTCCCCTTACGAATTGCCGCCAAGATGACTCATATATCTTGCTTGAAAATCTGTGTCCCGCAAAAACTGCAACTGGTGTAATGATAACGGTTATTCTGAGGTTTTTATTTTACGATGGCATTTTATACCGGTGGTGTGTTCAACTAGTTGTTTTCGCGTGGAACGCTTACCTCACGACTTCGACCAGTGGTACTGTCATAAAAAGCCACTGCAATACGGCGCTCCCTGAACAGCACGTCCATTAGTCGTGCAGGCAAGCCTGTGTTGGCGGTTCGCCGCACTGTGTTCGACCTCGCCACAGGGAATTATATTTATGTATTCGAACCCGTGGTGTATATAGCAATTAACTATAGAAAATTGAGCACTTACATATATATTTATAAATGGCATAGACAGGAGTTATCAACTTCACTAGTTGCCTGTAGTATCATATTTCCATTGTTAAAACTATGTTGTTGGGAGTCACCATAATTTATTACAACTTTCCTGAAATAAATATTGGAAAAGTAAGATGATTTTACGAAATTAAATAAATAAGAGGGACTGCGAACATTATAGTTACCTCATACTTTTAGCAAAATACAACTTTCACATTACAGGGTGTTTCAAAAAGAATATACGTATTTCGAATGCATATATTTATTAAACTGTAAGACATACGAATATGAAACTTTACACACATATTTACGAACCTCTTAAGTTCAGATTACAGATGTTCAATATGTCCTCCATCAGCCACACGAACAATATCACATCGATACTCAAATTCCTCCCATACTCGGGAAAGCATGTCCTTCGTCACTGATGTTACGGCAGTACGGATCCGGTTCCTCAAGTCCTCAAGGTTCTGTGGGAGTGGTGGTACATGAATGTTGTCTTTAATGAAACCCCACAGGAAGAAGTCACAGGGTGTCAAATACGGTGACCGTGGAGCCCAGCTGATGCATGCTAAGTCGCCAGCTCCTTGACGACCAATCCAACGGTTCGGTAGAGTTTCATTCAGATATTCACGCACTTGGCGATACCAGTGAGGGGGTGCCCCGTCTTGTAGAAAAATGAAGTTGTCTTCGTGCAGCCTTGGAAACAAGCAGTTTTGTAACATAGCGAGATACTGCTGACCGTTAACCGTGTTTCCATCAAAGAAGAATGGGCCGTAAACAGATGATCGGGATATCACACAAAACACATTGACTTTAGGCGAATCTTGTACATGTTCAATGACTGCATGTGGGTTCTGTAGACCCCAAATTCGAACATTGTGTTTGTTTACCTGACCACTAACATGGAAAGTCGCTTCATCACTGAAAACGATGCGTTGTGCGAAAGTGTTATCATTGTCAATAGCATCATTAATCTCGTTACAAAATGCCACACGTTTCCGTTTGTCATCAGGACGCAGAGCTTGTAACAACTGTAACTTGTACGGCTTCATAACCAACCGACTTCTCAAAACACGCCAAATTTTTGTTGTAGGTAGTTGTAACTCCCGACTGGCACGACGAGTTGATTTTGAAGGACTACGTTGGAAAGCAGTTTGAATTCGTGCAACATGTGCCTCAGAAACACGAGGACGGCCAGGACTCTTTCCTTTACATACACATCCGGTATCTACAAACTGTCGATACCATCTACGAATGTTCCACCCATTCGGAGAATGCATTTGGTACCTCAACCTGAAACGTCTTTGCACTGTAATCACGGAATTGCACTTCGCAAACTCGATAACACAAAATGATTTCTGCTGTGAAGTAGCCATTTTAAACATATGACTGTTACCAAGAATAACACATGACGACTGACATCTAGCGGCTATTAAATAAACTAGACTATGTATTCGTTTCTCCAATAGCCGAGCCGGGGCGCAGCGATCGATAGTTTGGACAAAAGAATACTTTGTAATACGTATATTCTTTTTGAAACACCCTGTATTTAGGAATTGTCAATTAAATAATACACTGAAGAGCCAAAGAAACTGGTACACCTGCCTAATATCGTGTAGGGCCCACGCGATCACGCAGAAGTGCCGCAACACGACTTGGCATGGACTCGAAGTATTGCTGGATGGAATTGACACCATGCATCCTGCAGGGCTGTCCATAAATCCGTAAGAGTTTGAGGGAATGGAGATCCCTTTTGAACGGCACGTTGCAAGGCATCCCAGATATACCCTATTATGTTCATATCAGGGGAGTTTGGTGGCCAGCGGAAGTGTTTAAACTCAGAAGAGTGTTCCTGGAGCCACTCTGTAGCAATTCTGGAGTGTGGGGTGTCGTATTGTCCTGTTGGAATTGCCCAAATCCATCGGAATACACAATGGACATGAATGGATGCAGGTGATCAGCCAGGATGCGTACGTACGAGTCACCTGTCAAAGTCGCAACTAGACTTATCAAGGGTCCCATGTCACTCCAACTGCATACGCCCCTCACGCCCCACACCATTACAGAGCCTACACCAGCTTGAACAGTCCCGTGCTGACATGCAGGTTCCATGAATTCATGAGGTTGTCACCATACCCGTACACGTCCATCCACTCGATACAATTTAAAACGAGACTCGACAGACAAGGCAACATGTTTCCAATCATCAACAGTGCAATGTCGGTGTTGACGGGGCAAGGTGAGGCGTAAAGCTTTGTGTCGTGCACTCAGCAAGGGTAAACGAGTGGGGCTTTGGTTCCGGTGGCTCATATCGATAATGTTTCGTTGAATCGTTTGCACGCTGACACTTGTCGATGGCCCAGCATGGAATTCTACAGCAATTTGCGGAGGGGTTACACTTCTGTCACGTTGAACGATTCTCTTCAGTCTTCATTGGTCCCGTTCTTGCAGGATCTTTTTCCGGCCGCAGCGATGTCGGTGATTTGATGTTTTACTGGATTCCCAATATTCACGGTGTACTCGTGAAATGGTCGTACGAGAAAATCCCCACCTCATCGCTACTTCCGAGATGCTGTGTCACATCTCTCGTGCGCCGACTATAACACCACGTTCAAACTCACTTAAATCATGATAACCTGCCATTGTAGTGTAGTGCCCCCACCTGGACACCGGTAAACCTATGGGGACCTATGGCGAACCTGGCAGCAGGCCGAGCGGAGACTTGGCCAGATTCGATGAGAGGAATGAGCGAATGGGTAAGGATCGATCATAGTAGTCGATCTGGGATCGGAGGGAGACATTCGTGGTAGGATCATCAGGGTGAATGATTTCATAAACATGTCATATATACAATATTTACTATCACGACTGTACAAAATTTACAAGTGGTATGCTGAATACGCAATGTGTTATTGGGATACCTTCAGACATCCTACTATGACATATACTGAATACTGAAAATAGGTTGATTATTGTAACTGCATGGGTGTGACATTTACTTTGAGGACAGCAAGAGCTTCTTCGACTGTGGGCGATTATCTATACCAGAAATCCCCAGCTTAGACATTGTAGAGGACCCTAGCTCCCTATCTACAATTCAACGACGGCTTTCCATGTCCAACCATACCCTACAGCAGAGCCAACCTGTTATGCGCTGTTCATCTTCTTCGTGTGCGACGCCACCCCGCGGCCACGGCCACGGCCGCCAGACGCGGCTCGACGTCTGCGTCCCCTCTGCTCCGACTGTTGCTGGCTGCGACTGATTGATGAAGACAAAACAAGACACTCTCCGATACCCGTGCAGAGGTTTTTACACCACCTCCCACTACGGTCCTAAAGTGGAGGGGCAAATGGTAGCCAATGATGAGGCCGATCCATGCCGTCATCTGTCCTCCTTAGCTCGACCACTGCACACTTTTTCCCTACTGTCAGCGCTCTAAATCCTCGGTCGATGCCTCTATCTGGTTTCTTAACATGCTACTTGCTGTCCTCATTTCATAATTGACAAATATTAAACTTATGAGCCAAGCGAACAAATGCGTTCGCTACACCTCCCTACCCTCAATAAGTTTTGGCTCCACTCCAAAACACATCTCAAGCCTAATTTACATTCTCATCTGTAAAAACAAATTTCCTTAAAATCTAATTACAAATTTTCCTTACAAGTAAATATAATTTCTTTTCATACTGAGTACATTTCCTTGGTACATGTTCTGTCTGTTCTGATTTTGCCAAAATGCTATGTGTGTCTGTGTTACATTCTGTGAATCTACATGTTATAATGTATATAATGTTTATTAGTGTTCTTCTGTGTATCAAAATTACTTTTCTCTCTTCTTGTGCGTTGCGGTGTCTGGCTTGTACATCCTGAAATGATTATATTTGTTTAAATGGAAGTGATCGCTACAGACGAAAGCGTCCCCTCGTATGTGCGACATTGTTTACTTCCGCAACCAGGTGACTGGTCTGGCTAGCGCTGAGCGTGCACTCTCATCGCTGGCGAGACTGGTAGAAAGCCTTGCATGTGTCAGCAGGGCCGTCGCTCCCGATCGTAATATCTAGAACACTCGTAGTGTACAATTAGCACAGAACATTTTTTTAACTTATTACAACAACAGAACATTTTAAAAACTCATTTTTAAGTTTTCTACAACAATAAATTATTATAACACAGACATTATTTCTTTCTTGTATTCCTGCAGACAGTCAATGTTTGTTTGATATTTATTTTTTCGCTTTTAAGCAACTCCTAGTTATGAACATTTGTTATTACAGACCCCCACAATAACATTTACTCACAATTAGTCTTAATACACAGTAAAATACCTTAGGCTTTCAACTTATAGTACAGCTCGTATCCGTTACATATTCTCTGCATATTTCTTATTCTTCTCTCTTTATAATATTAGGTAATGAGTGTTATGGAATTATGTTACCAGCTCTCTTATAATTAAACTCCAATTAATGCGTCCGCTAAACCTTCGCACCACTCCGCTATTACTCTGGAAATTACGGATTATTACCTCGATATTGCAGTGATTACTCGGAGTTACTTGTACCTTCTTCCTTCAACAATTAATGTTATTGTGTTATTTTTTATCTCTCTGAAGCTATGACCTCTCAAGATCGTGACTAATTCCTCGGGATTTAATTTATTTACCTATTTTACATTTGCTTATAGTTACATTTTAACCTTTAATGATGGTTCTGTTTACTCTCACTCTATCACACGGCAGTTGTGAATTGAAAATACAACCTCCATTACAGTACTTGCAATTTTTCCGTTTAACCTGAAATTCTACAAATTAATCCCTGTCGACATATTTAATCCCAGTTAACATTTTCTCACTCGTATTTACATCTTGCTTATTAAAGACTTACTTGTTATTAATTGGATTATGCCTCTAAAACAATTCTACTTTGCTATTTTTATCCTTGTTACTTATATATGATATTTATTATGCTATAGAGGATTTAACAGATATATACATTGTTTCACGGTTTACCTTTGTAATATTGCCGTGTTAACTCATTTGATTCTCTTCCACCTCTGCTTACAACTAACATAGGGTTTTTTCTCCCCCTGGCGGCTTTCAACCCGCCACAACAATGTAACCTAGTTATGTATTCTTAGGAGACATGATTCCGCTGACCTCACTTGCACAGCAATCCTACAAGCTTCGTCTTTTCACAGGTTAAGTTCCGTTCACGGAGCTTCAACAATTTTATGTTGGCGAAACTTTCCTACAATTTACGGAGTTCGTTGACCCCCCCTGGATGCATCCATCGTTGCGTTTTACCCGTGACTCGTTCACGGATTTTCTCTTTGTTGGCGATTCGCTATCTCCTTCGCATACACACTTATTACGAAGTTCTCGGATTTTTTCGTAACACTTCCCTCGTGTACGAATTAATAATTGCGGCTCCCTAACCCTTACTGGTGCTGGTTTCCGATCAATTAGCATCTCACACCCGCACTTACCTTGCGGACTATTTATTACCCCCGGGATCCCCAACAATTTTTTTTCTCCCCGGCAAATAAGTTCTCACGCGGCTTTTCCTCCGTCACCGCTTCTTCCAAATCCACTACCCCGTATTCTACAGTCTCACATTTGAGTGAACACACTGCATCGTCCGGGCTTCAACCAGGAACCTCCAATATTCCTGTTATGGAAGACATCGCTTGTACCTGTCCAGGTTAGTTAGCGACCTTCCTACTATTGCTTCGCTAACGCATTGCCCCGTCAGCATAAGGACACCGACGACCACTGACGCAATGCTTCGTCATTTGGCGACCTCTAGTCACCTTCCACTCATTACCAAGAATCCCTCTTCTTGATAATACACTGCAACTCTTCGCTGCGCTTCGAAGACCTCCCGCCTTCTTTATTTTCCTTTTGACGACCTTCATTCGTCTTCCACCAATCAGCTGGTAACGTCTTCTCTGACTGTTACGCTGATTCCAAAAATACTCCTGTCTACCACAGTGCACTATTTCCAACTTGACCAAACTCCTATTTATACACTACCAAATTTGAGCATTTTCCAATCGGAAAATTATCGTGGAACACTCACAGTGAACTGCACTCCTCCATGACTTCTCATGACGACACCCTCGTCACCACCTTCATATGCTACCCATTAAATTATTGCATCTTTCCTCGACACAATTTCATCTACCACTTATTCTCTATGTATTTATTTCTCCCTCGTAGCACTCACGACCGTTCACCTTAATATGTCTCCTCGCTGATACGAATTATGATTAAAATTGTGCGTCGCTTGCTGCTGCCCTCGTTAACTTATTTTAATTTATTTTACTGCCCTATGCTTGTATTATGCCATGTTAAACTCCCTTTAAATATGTTGATAATTCATTTAATATGCACTGAGTCGTATTCGCCCTTATTCACATTAATCTCTTAATATCACATAGCACCATCTTATTAAAATTTCATTTTAACAACATTACTTTTTTCCAACTACTTTGGTTCATATATCTTCAAATCTAAACTTACATCATGACCAATGACATATACTCGTGAAAGAAAATCTTTACAATAGTTAAACACTCTTATAGTAGTTACTTACAACCACGCTCTAATTCGTTATACAAAAAATTCAAATTTTTTTACGTCATTCTTTTTACGGTTTCATTGATTATATCGACTGTAAATTTCGATGTTTTTAAATGCGATTAATATTAGCTATTACACTTGAGTCGTTCCTTCGTATTTCACTTGTATTAAACATACAATTTGGGGCTGGCAAAATGGCCTAAAAGGGGATCCACAAAAGCCCGAAACGTTGGGTGCCAATTGTAATAAGCTACAATTATGGAGGCACCAGAGATATGAGCAGTAAACGTGAGTTGCCAAAAACGGGAGGGGGGAATTATGATTAAATCCTGAAAATTGAAAAAAAAAACATATTAATATGCTAATTTATAATGGGGATCAAATAGGTTACTAACTAGAACCATGAATTTCAGACACAAAATAAAACCTCATTTATTGAGTCTTATGGCCTTACAAGGTCGGGTAGTAATTAACGTTACGTTAAACACAATTAGATCAGCAAAAACAAGCAATACCCGACGTTTACAATTCGCCGGAGTAAGCAAACAAAACTGAATGAAATATCTCAAACAAGTAATAAAAACAGCAAAGTTAACATTGAAATAACGTGGCAACACAGGCCATCAAATGGAGGCTAACATTTTACTGTACAAAGGAAAATCCCAGGGGGCGCCGTATAAAGTGAATGAAAAGCATCAAAATTGAATTAACAAACAGCAAGATGCTTAAGAAAAAATTGAATCGAAATATAAATTCAGCTAGCTCAGAATTTAAGTGACGGGAGCAGAGTCTTAACCCAGGCGTCGCTTAAGGGCTCATAAGTCTGTTAAAATCCACTGAATAGTGACCGTCGTTTCTGGTACATTACCATGGAATCATCGCCGTGATGGTGAGCGACAAACACAATGCCACTGCAGCAATGGAAGCTAAATAAGCGGCTACGACCGCGTTATTAGCATAACTTCCAAATAATGGCAAGCATGCCACTCAACATCTCGCTTTCCCAAAGCAAGAAATGATCAACCACAATGATCATCAGAGAGCGTGCCGGCTGACACGTCTGTTCACCAGCTCGTCTTGGACCCAAGTGAAGTCTAAAAATGGCTCCTTCTTCTTCCTCCGCTAGTTGCACTCCACATGTAAAAGAACTCCACGGAATTAGTATTGTAGACCCCAATAAATGTTCAGGATTGGCTATCTACACATTTCCGTCGTCACGTGTTTAATATCACGCGTCGCATTCGCCGTCTCCCTCCGCGCGTTTTCTACTTGGCCTTCGGGGCAGCGGCAAGGTGGGGTAGGTCGTTGTCCGAATTCGAACGGGACTCAAGCCGGGCTGGCCCGGCGCCACCAAGTCGCCTCGCCTGCTCCATTGTTCCTCCCTCAACCGCCGAAATGGCAGTTTCTAGCCTTCGATATTCAACCGTTCTGAGCCATGCGTTTACAGAAAAATTGATTTACAATAAAACATACCTTTGGCCGCCCTGGTTTAAACATACGTTTAATCTATCCAGACAACCTTCATTATTTACAATTACTTACACGTTGCAAGATTAAATAATTAATAAACTTGAATATAATAAAAAAAAGAATTATGAATATAATTAATAACAATTTAATTATATTCATTGTGGGTGACGCTGTCACACCACAATATACCTGCTACCCAATCAAAATAAAATTATGCAAAATAATTTTATTTGAACTATTGTAACTCTACAGTTGCATCAAAATCATTGCCTACACTATAGTTTCACGGTTCCAGTTCACTCAAACTATCGCATACATGTGACCCTTTTAAATATGTAAGTACGACACGTGATTCTGGTTAACATAAATTATAATGAAATGCCTTATCCTAATATACAAAGTAAAACATCATAAAACATTGACAGGTACATAGATGTAAATGAACAACAAAATCTGTCCAATCAATAAACAACAAACAAATGATGTAAGCACAACACATTAACATTACGGCTGGACAACTTAATGAATTATTTACAATAGACTATGCCAATTCAGCACATGTGTTGAAGTTAGATTTAGCAACAATAAAATAAGGAATGCGCCGAACGTCCATTATCATGGTCGACACAAGCATGTCGAAACCACATAACATGAAAACACATGGAAAAATCTCTCCGCGAATTTACATAACTTAGTTTCTCCGCGAATTTACATAACTTTCCACACAATTCAAACGACAGTTCTCGCAAATGAACGACATTATGCTTTCCCAATTTCTACAATCGTAGCAATGACATCATAGCGGTGAAACTAAGCGATCAGCTGTTTCCACTTTGTCCGCTCTGTTTTTGTCAGTAAGCGCTGTACCGTTAAGCTCGCGGCTCAGGCTACCTGCTTCTCGGTTAACCCTGATTGCAATCTTTCCAGGAAAACTGGCGGTCGGCACAGCTGCTATTCCATACAGCTGAGTGTCGCTACCGGTTCTCGCTGTGTTAGCGCTAAGCTTGTTATGCAATTACGTGTTTCAGGACTGACACTCTTATTTTCCAAACACATGTTCTATGCTATTACTCAACTACGTTCATAGCTTCTTAAACTATATTTACAAATTTATGCCTATGCTCTTAAATTGTTTATATATTCATTTACAGGCGACGTCAGTCGCTGCCGTAAATTGTTCGTTATTCAGCGTGTGTCCGTTGATAAATTTTCTACACCCCGTTGCTTCATGTTGCGCGCCTTGTTAGATTGTCAGGACCGCTAATTGTTGTGCAAGTCATTATAGTATCATCATCACAGGTATACTATTTGGTATCTCGCGTGGCATCACGGAATTTACGGCTCTACTTAGTGCTTAAGAATTCCTCTATTCATTTGATCAGTAAATTTTCTCACGTTTCAACGAAGAACTGGTACTTAACAAGAAACTGCCGAACGATGTGGACCAATCCCACAGTCGAACATATTTGCCTCGGCAAACATATGCATAAAACCCTTGGACTCATTCATTAACACAGCCGAAGGAAGCATCGCAACCTATTTTATGGAACACGACCTTTATAAAACCTTGGACTTACGCATCAAGATGACCAAATGGGTAAGAATCGCAACTTATTTAGTTCAACGCATTCTTGATAAATTGATAGCAGTCAGCTCATTGTTTGGACCAAAGTATTCTCCTTGATTAGGATGAGTTTTTATGCACAAACCAAACTCTGAAGGTTCCTTGGTACTTAATAACCGTATGCCGTACTGATTCGCTTGAAGATTGCGCGACACGCATACCATATCTTTTATTCTGATAATGACTGAAAGAAAACGGTCATCTTCTACGTTCATTAGACGCCTATGTTGACAAACTTCTCAACATTTTTTTTTTGCGGTGACCATCAAATCCTTTTTGTTCGCTCATGAAGGCAGTAAAATTCTTCTACACGGCTGTAAGGGTGAATCTGCGGAATCAGCGATTCAACGCCGAACGAACGTTTCCTCTTTACGACTCCAAAATTCGGTATGTCCAAGACCTCGCCCGTTTGTCGTCCTTTTTCGGCATGCTTAATAACTCAATAATAATGAACAATGCCTATACAGTGACCTTGAGGCGTCCATGGACCTTCTTGTGGAAAATGAGCCTGTTTGCGGAATATGCGTCTTTGCCGCATTCGACAGAATCTCGGGTGGCTCGAAACTTTTGACTTACAAGGTCCCAAGCTTCTCTTTGCATCGACCTGCCAGCCAACGGAATTTCTCGAAACACCGTTTTGTAAAGCTGCAGGTGTTTGGTAGCGGATTCGGCAGATGGTTTGGTGTTTCCGGCACATGTACAGTTACTCAGGTCACCGACACGGCTGACCACGAGGTTTTGCGTACTCAGTGCCACGTCACAAACCATCTCACTCCGACCAATCTCAATAAACCACTCAGAAAAACATTTCAAACCCCGCATTCGTAAGCGTGAATCCCTGAGGGCAGGGAGTGAACAAATTGATTCCCGTTGCACTCGACATTGCGGACGGAAAATTTCCACCCGATGTTTAGAAATCGCGAACTCGGTGGACCGTTTCGCTTTTCTTCAAGCAATGAAACTTTTACGGACACTTCTCTGGCTTGAAGGAAGCATGTGTACTGCGAATCTTTCGCCTCGTGTCCTAGGAATGCCTTGTATTTTCCCGACTGACGTTCCCTTTCTTTCGGCCCATGATCATACAAACAATTGAAATTCCTGAGCTTAGAAATTTTTGCCTTTAAGCAGCAAATTTCCTTTATCAGACGCTGAGTGTTGAGTTCATCAAACGTCTCATTCGCAACCTGTATTTCTTTCTCAGATTGATTGTAGTGAACATGCTCTAATTCTACAGCGGCTTGCCCGTGACTTGCAAGGTTAACAGTGGCAGAATCACTCATTCCTTTCACCTTTGATTCCAAATGCGCCAGCTTAGAGTTCGTGTTCTGAACGAGTGTTTGCTGCGACGCTTGCAAAACCTGCTGCGCCGTTTTTACTTGTTCAACCGAACTTGTGATCTCCGACACCTTTGCATTTACAGCCTGCAAGCTTCTTTCAGTATTGCCCTTAATCTCGTGGACGAATTCCGAGATCTGACCGAGACTCTGGTGGCTTTCTTGCCGCACGTGCTCGACAGATTTTTCGGTCGCGTCCAAACGCTTCGAGATTTCCGCGCTTGATTCCTGCAATGCAGTGCATGTTGCCTGAATCGTATCTGTGCGTCTCTCCAACACTGAAACATTCGCTCGCATCTCCGATTTGAATGCATTCATTTCACGGGTCATTTCCTCGCGAAAAACGGACAATTTCCCGTCCATGCCCTTCAATAAAGCACTTTGTTATTCAAATTTTTGACTTAACTCCTCCCTTAATGAGACGGAACTTTGGCCTTGCGCATCTAAACGCTTATTTATGTCCTCCTTCAATGAATCAGAATTTTTTATTCAATTCTTCCCTCAACGAGATAGAATTTTGACTTTGTGCATCTAATTTCTGATTTAATTTCACCAGCATGTCAAATAGCAGGTTTTGGTCTTGAGGCTGTGCGGTCGCCGGTGGCAATTCTACCGTGCTTTGCGGCGCATCACGTGTCTCCACATCTGTTCGCATGGGTGGATTTTGAACGGTTTCATTGTCTGGGGTTGGAAAAATTCCTAACTGTTCCCCATCTAATGATGCATTTGAATGAATGCTGCGCGTACTAGGAGTATCATTGCACTCTTCGTCCGCCAACGGCATTTCGCGTACTTCCGGTGCTTGATCCATCGCGTTAGTTTGCTCGGAAATGTTATGAACAATAGGTTGATCTGCCTTACTAATGGTGCGCGATCTCAACTTCATAGATTTGATCGCAAAATGCAAACTCTCAACTCCGAACAATTACAACGATCGACAACAAACACAATAAAACCGGGACGAGTTTACTAAAAAAAAAAAATACAGCATTAAACAAATCCCGCGCACAAATCCCTTCAACATGAAATAAAACCCATCCAAAATAAACAACAAGGAAAACAACGATGTTGCATGCGACACGAATACCTCAACACATGAGCATAATCAGCATAAAGAAAAATCTTAATTCTTATCATGCATGAAATTTCAAAAGCACTGACTCTATCTTTAATTTTAAACTAATCATGCTTGATGCAAGTGAACGAAAATATACTTGAACAACTGATTGAAATAAATCACACATTTAAATTTAAATCAAGCATGGCAAACAAAATTCAACACAAAACTTATCCTAAAATAATAAATAAATCAACACAGGTCACATCCATGGATTTTTTTTGTTTTAAGACGTAAAATTCTCAAAATAATTTCGACTTGGGAAATTAATTTGTTGGAGCCCCAGGTTGGCAGCGCCAATTGTATTAAGTATACAATTTGGGGCTGGCAAAATGGCCTAAAAGGGGATCCACAAAAGCCCGAAACGTTGGGTGCCAATTGTAATAAGCTACAATTATGGAGGCACCAGAGATATGAGCAGTAAACGTGAGTTGCCAAAAACGGGAGGGGGGAATTATGATTAAATCCTGAAAATTGAAAAAAAACATATTAATATGCTAATTTATAATGGGGATCAAATAGGTTACTAACTAGAACCATGAATTTCAGACACAAAATAAAACCTCATTTATTGAGTCTTATGGCCTTACAAGGTCGGGTAGTAATTAACGTTACGTTAAACACAATTAGATCAGCAAAAACAAGCAATACCCGACGTTTACAATTCGCCGGAGTAAGCAAACAAAACTGAATGAAATATCTCAAACAAGTAATAAAAACAGCAAAGTTAACATTGAAATAACGTGGCAACACAGGCCATCAAATGGAGGCTAACATTTTACTGTACAAAGGAAAATCCCAGGGGGCGCCGTATAAAGTGAATGAAAAGCATCAAAATTGAATTAACAAACAGCAAGATGCTTAAGAAAAAATTGAATCGAAATATAAATTCAGCTAGCTCAGAATTTAAGTGACGGGAGCAGAGTCTTAACCCAGGCGTCGCTTAAGGGCTCATAAGTCTGTTAAAATCCACTGAATAGTGACCGTCGTTTCTGGTACATTACCATGGAATCATCGCCGTGATGGTGAGCGACAAACACAATGCCACTGCAGCAATGGAAGCTAAATAAGCGGCTACGACCGCGTTATTAGCATAACTTCCAAATAATGGCAAGCATGCCACTCAACATCTCGCTTTCCCAAAGCAAGGAATGATCAACCACAATGATCATCAGAGAGCGTGCCGGCTGACACGTCTGTTCACCAGCTCGTCTTGGACCCAAGTGAAAGTCTAAAAATGGCTCCTTCTTCTTCCTCCGCTAGTTGCACTCCACATGTAAAAGAACTCCACGGAATTAGTATTGTAGACCCCAATAAATGTTCAGGATTGGCTATCTACACATTTCCGTCGTCACGTGTTTAATATCACGCGTCGCATTCGCCGTCTCCCTCTGCGCGTTTTCTACTTGGCCTTCGGGGCAGCGGCAAGGTGGGGTAGGTCGTTGTCCGAATTCGAACGGGACTCAAGCCGGGCTGGCCCGGCGCCACCAAGTCGCCTCGCCTGCTCCATTGTTCCTCCCTCAACCACCGAAATGGCAGTTTCTAGCCTTCGATATTCAACCGTTCTGAGCCATGCGTTTACAGAAAAATTGATTTACAATAAAATATACCTTTGGCCGCCCTGGTTTAAACATACGTTTAATCTATCCAGACAACCTTCATTATTTACAATTACTTACACGTTGCAAGATTAAATAATTAATAAACTTGAATATAATAAAAAAAAGAATTATGAATATAATTAATAACAATTTAATTATATTCATTGTGGGTGACGCTGTCACACCACACACTGCAACTGAATCTCTTTACTTAAATATCCTTAAAATTTCTGATAGCTTACGTTAATGCATTCATTTCTTAAGTTCAACTAATATGCTGATTTTTATTTCAGTTTTTCTTTCTTCCCGAGTTTCTACTTACTCACTTGACCACTGTGTATTACTATTATTAAAGGAACTCTTATGCGATTACCCACTTTCAACTGGACGAAGTAATTCATCACTGCTAGTATACATTAATTTGCAGTGGGCCTAATTCTGCCTTATTCATTCTAACACCACATTACAATTTCTTTGTATACTATCTTTTAATCACTAGTATGGACTATATTATTTTATAAAGAGCGCTGTTCCTACTGGCTTTCTTTACTAATTATAATCTTAACTAACAGATCATGCTTCACTGGATTTAATCACTGCTAAATTTTTTTACACTTCCACTGAAATCGTAAAATGGTTAAAATACTGAAACATTTTTTTTTTTTTTTACGTCTTAGCTCGTTCTCTTAATTTATGCGTTCATATTCTAGTCACTTACATTATCGCGACATCAGAAAACATATTATTTTAATTAACCATTTTACTAACTCACATCTTCGACAATTGCTAATTCAGGATTCCACAATCAACACATTTCCCTTTTAAAATTTTTGAAACAATTGCATTATGTTGGCAAGGCACTGAATCGTTGGCTTACGCGAGATTACGTAATATTCGCTTACTTAATGACAAATATTTTAACATTTACTGGCTGCTCGTATTACAGGCATCGATTTTCATGAAAGTACTTTTGTACATTTATTTATAATACTCAGTTTTACCAACATTATTTACTATTGCTTCTGCACTTAAATTAACAAAATTTACTTTAATGATTGTTCATTCCCGATTTGCTTTCACCAGATTTACTCATAACTGTATATTTTAATCATATAATTCCGACAACTGAAGATAGACTCGTGACATCAAATTCGACTTCTTCACTTAAATTTCATGCAACTGCGCTGTAATCACTAGCGTTACACATCTTCTAAAAGTTAATAAAGCTGCATACTTTTCCTTAGCAACTTCATGTGACAAATTAATTACATGGGCATGAACAATTTCTTAATTTAGAGCTTCTTTGAGGCATTGCTACTTAGATCTTGCGATATTTCTCCCACGCCTATTGCTTGTGTCACTTACGTCAGAATCGTGGCCTCCTTAGGATCTGCTTACAACGGTTCGCTCACCGCTGTCGCTGCGTCGACATGTTTCCATTCACCTGCGTGCTGACTGTTGTTTTGCAGACGCTGCTTCGCTGTCCCGCGCCCTCGGAACCTCTGAACTCTTCTGTGGCTCTACCGTATGGTTGGAACATGGCCTAATTCTGCTTGCATATTTTCTCTTTAATTACCACTACATAACAAGCCGTAACATCTGTTCTCGACGTAAGGGCTGTGCTTCGACAGAAGTACACCAATGCTGGAATCCCCTACTGAAGACGAATACTCCTCGAACCCCTGTAATACTCTCACAACGACGATATTGCTCCAACAACTGACCCCGGTGTGCTGTTGGTATTTAACCCCACATCTGAACAACACTGTAGTGCCCCCACCTGGACACCGGTAAACCTATGGGGACCTATGGCGAACCTGGCAGCAGGCCGAGCGGAGACTTGGCCAGATTCGATGAGAGGAATGAGCGAATGGGTAAGGATCGATCATAGTAGTCGATCTGGGATCGGAGGGAGACATTCGTGGTAGGATCATCAGGGTGAATGATTTCATAAACATGTCATATATACAATATTTACTATCACGACTGTACAAAATTTACAAGTGGTATGCTGAATACGCAATGTGTTATTGGGATACCTTCAGACATCCTACTATGACATATACTGAATACTGAAAATAGGTTGATAACTGCATGGGTCTGACATTTACTTTGAGGACAGCAAGAGCTTCTTCGACTGTGGGCGATTATCTATACCAGAAATCCCCAGCTTAGACATTGTAGAGGACCCTAGCTCCCTATCTACAATTCAACGACGGCTTTCCATGTCCAACCATACCCTACAGCAGAGCCAACCTGTTATGCGCTGTTCATCTTCTTCGTGTGCGACGCCACCCCGCGGCCACGGCCACGGCCGCCAGACGCGGCTCGACGTCTGCGTCCCCTCTGCTCCGACTGTTGCTGGCTGCGACTGATTGATGAAGACAAAACAAGACACTCTCCGATACCCGTGCAGAGGTTTTTACACCACCTCCCACTACGGTCCTAAAGTGGAGGGGCAAATGGTAGCCAATGATGAGGCCGATCCATGCCGTCATCTGTCCTCCTTAGCTCGACCACTGCACACTTTTTCCCTACTGTCAGCGCTCTAAATCCTCGGTCGATGCCTCTATCTGGTTTCTTAACATGCTACTTGCTGTCCTCATTTCATAATTGACAAATATTAAACTTATGAGCCAAGCGAACAACTGCGTTCGCTACAGTAGCAGTAACCAATCTAACGCATGTGCCAGACACCTGTTGTCTTATATAAGCGTTGCCGACCGCAGGGCAGTATTCTGAGTGTTTACGTATCTCTGTGTTTGCATACGCATGCCTATACCACTTTCTTTGGCTCTTCAGTGTAAAAGCAAATGAACAAATGAAGTTAAGTATTGAAATAATGATTGCAGAAAACTAACCTTTTGCAAAGCAGTGCTCCATAACTACGATATGTCTGTAAATCTCAGGGGTCTTTTTACTTCAAAAACGAATGGTCAACGAGATGTCCTCTCAGACACTGTTTACAAAAAAAAAAAAAAAAAAAAAAAAAAAAAAAAAAAAAAAAAAAAAAAAAAAAAAAAAAACGTGAAACTCATGTCTGTTCCAATTTATGGGGTATGTCAGTGAGATTTGCAGCTTATGTCCGATGACGGCTTGGCTGAGAACCGTTAATGTCTGTTAACACGTTATGATCTCCTCTCAGACAGTGGCGTCGTTCAGCTGCATATCGATACACTACCCACTGCTTGTCCTTCCTCTGAAACGGAAATACGTTTACTTAACTAATTTATAATACACAATAGAAATGTATAATAACAATGCAAAATATAATAATTATAATGTATTTAAGAATCAAGTGGGTTTAATGAATGTAGAGAATCACGAGAGACATGCATCAGCTAAAGGGTGTGAGAGAAGGGTTTGTCTATCCTCATTAATGAAAAAATTATATGTTGAGGAGTTAAATTAAAATAAAAATTTGAATTTGGCATAAGGATTCAGGGAGAAGCAAAGAGTACGCTCTGATTTGCTGTTTGGAGAACCGAGATTGTATATACAGGGACTGCCAAATAGCATGGAAAAAAATTATTAATCTAGGACTCGAAAAGAAATTTTTATAACTATATAAATGGATCACAGCATTTTATGGAAATGAATGATGGACTATAGGACCACCAGAAGGAAGGAATATTGAAGCGTTTGAAATGTGGTACTATAGAGGAATGCTGAAATTAGGTAAAAAGTTCGGATAAAGTACGAAACTCTGAAGGAAGAAATTTTGTGAAATAGTCTCACAGAAAGAAGAGACAGGATAGGGGGTCACGTATTAAGACTTGAGGGGAATTGTTAAAGAAGAAGAAAAACTGTACAGTAATTTTGATACATGAAGCAGATTATTGATGGCGTAGGGTGAAAGGTATTTGTTATGATGTGGTTAGCTTAAGATAGTAACAGATGTACTTCTGCATTAATCTAGCCGAGAGACTGAGGACAGAAAAAATAGTCATCGCATGCTAAAATTCATTAAAAAATAAATAAAACCACTAACTGTACCTTTACACATGTGCAATTTGATGATCTTAAAAAACAGTTAAGTACGTAAAAAAATTTCATAACATTATTTTTACCAGTGTTTTCTTCAGTTCTCCAAAGGAATTAACGGTAAATTATGTCGTTTTCCCAGATTGTGAATTCCCTGCTTAAATGCACCGTAGTAAACGTTACGGTGAGTGTGGGTATCACATTTATATTATTTCGAAATTTGTGTTGTAAAACTTTCAGCCTGTTTCCGACGAGTATGTTAAACCAATAATTTTTGACAGATAATAGAATTATTCTCAGACATATACTGTAGGCTGAATGAATTCACGCATTATAAATATGGATAGGCTGCAAATCCTTAAAAGAATTCTAACAGTGGAAGTGCCAATGTTTCACATACTGCTCCGTTCGTGGGTTTTATTACTAAAGACAATCACAAGAGGAGAAATTTACTTTTAGATAAGATAATCTCACTGTTTGTAACTACTCAATAAGTGAATTGATAATTATTATCCATTGATTTCTGCTCGCTTTCTATATAATTAGCTGATAATTAGTAGGAAGTAGCTTTTATCTTGATTGAGTTTCATTTATTATGTATTTAGACGCATATAACTCCACAGTTCCCATCAACTATGTTCTCTTCGAGACGCTTCTTTTTGTCTTATCATCAAATTCTTCCAATTCATCCCCAACAATAATAATTATTCAACATACATACTTCTCTTCTATCTCAAAATTACAACCACATAGTGTCGACGCACAACCAGCTCCAATAACTATCCAAGACATTATTTATCTGTTGTTTTGTAACGATTTCCAAACTGGTGGTTAAGGTATGCCTAGTGCCATGCAACATATGTGCTAGGATTACGTTAAAAAAATTTCTGTCATCCAGTCCACGTTCGCTTCCGACACGGAAAGATGGTTACTGCTTCTTATTTATAAAATCACTTGGTTCCCACAAACTTTGGATATCATCTGCAAATGGAATTGTCAGAGGGTGAAATAGTCCAAAACCTTGTCCACGTTTGACAGTGGTAACAGTCCTAGTTCATTGAAATTAGAGAGTTCAAAATACTTTCTCCTGACTTTAGGCGCCATATTGCAATAATGACCCTCGATGGTGGAAAACGTAATTACACGATGACGTTCAATACACACACGCACACACAGAGTGAAAGAAATAAGTTGAAGAGTTTCTCCATCTATATACATGGTGTTACAAAAAGGTACGCCCAAACTTTCAGGAAACATTCCTCACACACAAACAAAGAAAATATGTTATGTGGACATATGTCCGGAAACGCTTACTTTCCATGTAACACAGCCATGATACGAAACATGTGATAAAAGTGGTGAATCCTGTACTGAAACGTTTCCAGTAAACTTGATTCACCTATTTCAAGAGATTTTTAGGAGCATAATCCGTTCGGTCCAAATTAGATTTACAATTCATTAAGTTCACAATGCATTTATCAGTGACTTCCGTATCATAGCACGCTTTGTAGTAGATTCGGAATCTCCGTGTCTAGGTTCAAATTTAAGATGATAAGACCTCTAGCTTCAGAGTAAACGTGCAGTACCTGAAATATAAGTATTTGATTTGTTATTGTGTGAGATTGGTAGTAATTGCAAACGGCTCCCAGTATGTATTTTCTTCGCTCTACTGTGCTGTGCTGAAGTATCTGACAGGTAACTAGGGATTGCAATCCAGCAAAGCTGGACTCTGCAATTCCGCAGGATCCCGGGTCATTTTATAGTGTGGCGGATTATTTTTTTTTAGTCCGACTGAATCAATAGTATGCATTACCCCGCTTCCCCGTATTTTTCAAATGTTGTATTTTTAATTACGTCTACTCGTATATCGTATTTAGATAGCTCGGACTCGCTCTTTCTGTTTTAGGCCGCCAGGGATACAGGTCCCGTTTAATTGATTTATAACTTGAATCTGCAAATTTATTTGAATAATAACAAAGTTTCATATCATTTCTTATCTTATTTATCCAAGTAACATTCAAAAGTCAGGTATCCAAATATATAAGGTCCGATTTTAGCACTGATTGGCTGATTAGCATCGACCCATACACATGCTAACGTTATTCATCGCTCTCTCTCTGTTTGTTGCTCTCTTGACCCCAAGACAACGAACTTTTCTCAGAGTAACCTAATATTTTAATTTTTCTTTGAGACTCATTATGCTTCAACCCTCCCAAATTTACCATATATTTTGAAAAAATACTCTGGTAAACGTTTTATTCAGAGTTTATAAG
The DNA here is from genome assembly GCA_031002005.1 of Vandiemenella viatica. Classification (NCBI taxonomy): domain Eukaryota; kingdom Metazoa; phylum Arthropoda; class Insecta; order Orthoptera; family Morabidae; genus Vandiemenella; species Vandiemenella viatica. Next base: position 59,722,520 of record JARYHS010013631.1, on the reverse strand, counting down.
AGAGACCTTATATTCTTCTCACCTTACTATAATATATTATTAATAAATATATATATATATATTTGGAATTTATCACAATTGAGGCAAGTCAGAAGAAACACAAATTTCATGTCCTGTTACGGGAGATAGTGCAGCGTGTTACTTGTCCACATTCGTCACAGTTACACTGCTCTATGCCAACGAAAAGTCTGTAATACACCAACACCTATGTACTATCTATCTTATCAGGTGATTAGTTATGAGAAAAGGTATGGTCTAATCAATATAGCAAAAATTTTCACCAAAGAAACCTTCTACTAATGATTAGAAATGGAACATGTGTTAACTTCCTGAACTTCCTGATCCATTGGAGAGCACAGAAAAAAAAAAAAAAAAAAAAAAAAAAAAAATTAATGGCTAAATGCATATGTTTTTGTCGTCCGTCATCATTCGTAAGTAAATAGAATCAATTTTAGGCATTTAAGTAATCCCACTACCCTACTTATTTTTGTCATATGCATTACTATTATTTCAATTGTCTATTTAATACGATTTTCTAACTAGTTATTATGGTTATAACGGACAGGTAAATTATACTCATAGCATTCTAACATTATTATATGTAAGGCCTAAAATTTTTAAATCAACCTATTTATTAATTACTTAAAATTATTCCTTACTGTAAAACAATGACATGAATGAAATATTATATCGAGAAATATAATACATTAATGGGTAAGTGATTAATTTATAGTTATAATAACAAATACTTAAGAGAGGTCGACATTTTAAATTTATGTACTTTTTTTACATAAGCTTATTTTAATTGTTGTTTTTTATTATGCAACATTATACGTTATATTCATTAAATAGACGTTTATTATGCAATTTGATAACATTTTTAAACCTATACTGGATTCGGTGGGTTTGACATCTATTCTGCAAATGTCTTGTGGGACTGAAAACACTTCGGGATTTTAATCCTTATAGGTGATCGAGTGTGGCTAGTATTGTAAACGTACTGATGTTCTGAGGGTTATGGTGTATAAGGATCCTGTCAGAATGGTCCTAATGCTTCCGCGCCAAACGAATAAAGTAGCGGGAATGAGCCGTCATTGTCGATTGTAATGGGATAGCTCATGTCACAAGCGTATCTTGAAGCCGTTCTTGAATATCAGAAATCCATAGTGTAAATTCTTATTTCCATTTGTCTAGAAGTCTTGCACAGCTGCAAGAAGGATATTACTGGCAAATACGCCAATTCGATGTGGCTCTCGCTTCCAGAGCCTCCTGTTGGATTATTCATGTCTGGGATTTAAAGAAAAATGTGAGGTATTGATTATCGGATAGTCCAGGTTACGTATTATATTTTCGGTCATTGTAAGCCTAAACTCTTTAAGCCGAGGATTTCTAGTAGCTTTCATGAATCCTCACAGTTCATGAAATTGCGCCATGCCTTGTTTTTTTCAATTTCTGGTTCGGAACATATATCAGAATTTTTCAAAATTTTGTCTTTTTCTGCAGAGTCATACATAACTGATACAAAAATCGAACATCACGTATTTTTTCACTGTTAATCTACCACCGGTTAGATCGGGACAGGCATCTGTGGGCTTTAAACACCGGAATTTGACTCGATATTGTCTATAAAAAAGCAGCGCAGGGCTCTTGGGAAAAGGATTTGGCTTCCTCATGCTAGTAAAATAAAAATAACAATAATCCTCTGTTTTCTAAGAAGACTAACGTGACTCAAATTAGAACATGACATAATGGATTTTTTACGAAACAAATTAATACTTTTTCCTTGACGTTTGAGTTTTCAAACAAACGGTCCATGTACACTTCAGAGAAATCCATCATCGATAAAGATAAAAAAAAGCTACGCATACCTGAACGACATTGCTAGAACGCCAAATTCACAAAATAATGATTGGGGCTTACTATATAAACATGATATATGGAAACCCAATAGCTTGTAAGTAATGAAAAGGATGAGAAAATGATACTGACAATGGGCTTGAGGTCTCTATAACAGCAGAAAATAAAGAAAGGAGTATCGTTTGGATATTTGGCATAGGAGAAGGAAGGTAACGGGGAACATGTGTATTAGGATTTTATGAAAAATGATAGCAGCAAACAAAATATTTAAGAACCTGCTGTTGTTAGCTAGGTTTCCAAATTGCAGTTAACCAGTTATATATATAGAGAGAGAGAGAGAGAATGTACCACCAGTGTAACTGATTTTTATAATTTTTGTTCTAGTTTCTCTGAAGGGTTTTCCGTTCAATATTTATATATTGTTAGATTTTTCTTTTTCTGTGTATGCTAAAAACCGAAATTTTAACTGAAACGTAGTATTACAATTCTTACTTATTTTCTGTAATCTATGCTCGGGCCCGAAAGCTGTAAATAGTTACAATTCTGCTGAGTGTACGTAAAACGATATACAAAAAATGATTAAATACATTTAATAGAAGTATTCTGTAGTACGACGGAAAATCAATGTTTATCTGCAATTTTGTTATAAAAATTATTAAAATAATAATAATTGAGAGGTTACATGTGTATCAGTCACCATAGTTCAGCAGCTTTTCAGCGCCCTTGACTCGTCGTTGTATTGGTTTTGTGTATGGCTTCATACAAAAAGTTATTGGTTGAGAAACAAACCACGCAAGCACAGCTTCATTACTTTGACAATAACAAAAAATAGGCCTGCTGTCAAAACATCTTTAATACACCAAAGGGCTATAAGTTTAAGATTCAAGGTAAGGACTAAACGAGGACAGGCACTGTTGTGCAAGACCATGCCTTTAGGCCTTTGGTCAGTATTGCCCTATTTTTTAAAAATAATAATAAAAAAAATGCTAGAATAGCTCTCCCTGCTGTTGGCTGAGTTTTAATTCTTTCTAAACGGGCGACAACGTCTACGGTATTTATTCTCAGTCTTGTAGTGTTAGATCTGTGGTAATTGTTTCCAAGAAGGCGTCTCCTTTGTTACATTAGCGCTGCAAATATTCTGTTTACGTAATTCGGCGTGCCTTAAGATGCATATTGTGTAGACGTCATCATAAGCTAAACCGTGACAGATTTGCATATGATCAGCACTTCGTCGATATAGTAACTCCTCTGTTCAGGAGAACATTTTCAACAATGAATGTGATAGGCTTACCACAAAACTTGTGGGATTACTTTGAAAGTAGCAGTACATTCTTAGATATTCCGTTGAGGCAGAAAACTGTGCCCAAATTTTTCTGAAAGTCTTCTACATATTTTAGCCCTTGGTATGCTATCAGCCCACAAAAAAAGATATCCATCGGCTGCTTTTGTTACATATGTGGAAATGGAAAGTGAAAGGGCCATAGTTATCCCAAGAGCTATTAGAGCTGACCTGTTTAGATGTGACTCGCGTCTCTGTGATTAGGAAGAGGCCCTTGTTTATTTATTAGCGTGCAGTTAGCAGTTGCGGCAAAACAAAAGAAATTTGAGCGATTACGGATAATTATTCACTTTCCTGGAATTTAATTTCTTATATATATAAGGCGTTCGGAAAATAGATGATCAGAATTCCATTTGCGTTGCGTTTATTGCATGATAAAATTTAAGAATTATGAATAGAGAATACACACGCTACCATATCCAAATGATACGGGTGATATAAACTAGATTGTGTAATGGTTATATAAAAAAACTGAAAAAATCAGGAAATATATTTCTGCCTGCTAAGCACGTGTCAGCAAACATTGTATCCTATTTCTATCTGTAATTATTAATTTCAGACTGAAATTAAAAATTATAGGAAGTAAGTAGGCCTATACAGGATTCTCAAACTAATGGAAAGGTAAGTGCGAGACTAAGGTGAAACGAAAATTCAGGAGACGAAGAAAGGATCACGTTGAAGAGGGAAGAAAGCGAGAGACAAGCACGTAGAGAACCGGGCGAACAAAAACTGGTCAGGTAGGGTACATCGGGATTGATATTAATCTAAATGATAAATAAATTAAAAGGATCTTGAAAATATTAATAATGAAGCATTGGTAAAAATTAAAGAATACAGGAAATGCAAAAACGTAAGGACAAACGGTTGCAAGGATTTGAGTGAGGAAGAGAAAAAGTAGTTGTAGTCGAGAAACCGTGGCAAATAGTATGGTCAGAAAGAATTTTCTGAGAAAAATGAAAAGAATCGTAACTAACATGACGTGTGTTAAGGAGTAGTGTGTCTAATGTCCAGAACAAGATTAAATGGGAAGAAAAAAATAGACCTCATTCACGCCATCGTAAAAATCTGAACAGTAAAATCTCTACATAATTTCATGAATAAGACATTAAAGGACATACAAATATGAGAACTATTGAATCCTCAGTTTGATTACACATGGATGGAAGATCCTATCCAGAATAATATACAAGACAACAGAAAATAAAATAAAAGTTTATACAAATTTTAATTGTTTTCACAGCTGAATTTTCATATCAAATTCCTTTAGTCGGGCGTTGAAATGCGTTATGATGATGATGAATTGCGGTAGAGGAAATTTTCCAGCCCAACTTAAGATTTTTTTTTCTCAAAGCTTACTGTGATTGACTAGTTAATATTCAGGTATTAAAACAAAATAAATTTAGAACGAAAATAAATTTGTACTTAGGAGAAAGCTTGGGATAATAGAAGTCATCAGGAATGACAGAGTCATGTGGGGAGTCTCAGTGTGTACTCATTTGGTCCCCTGCCATTTGTCTCCCCTCTTGCGTGATCGTAATGACCTGATGACAAGGTTTTTGCAGGTTGCGCTTCCACCCCTATCGTAGCTGCCTAACCCGGTGATCCTACCGGGTATGGGGGACCAACAATTTAACCTGGAATTTGAACCACGGAAGTGTTCTGGTGTACTTCATATTACACATTAATCTGTGGCAGCGGTGGATCTCTAGTTATAGGGCTTCAAAAATCCCAGCCGAGAACAGGATTCGAACCGGTGACCTCCCGATCTTCAGTCAAATGGCTTAACTACTGAGCTACCTGACTGCTGTATTGCAAAGTGTGTTTGCGTGTATGTGTTCGTCGCAGCCATCTGTAGTGGTTGATGGTTTTACTTTCACTATCCTTATATATATATATAATAAATTTCTGACATTTGTGGATTTGAAAATAGTATTTTATATTTGTTTGATGATAAAAGCAGATAATTACCCGAATATACTACATACAAACTGCAGTTGAGGAAACAATGTAATAAATGAAGGGAAATCTGAATACTGATGAAAATAAGGATAGTGTTCCCGTTTTCCCACGCCGTGTCGAGTTGGTGATGGAATCATTACGAATAGATACTACAGGTATCATAAAGCAATTAGAGCTCCTGAAGTGGGGGAAAGCACCGGGCCCAGATGGAATTCCAGTAAGAGTATTTTCAGAATATGCGGCGGAAATCGGGCCATTTCTGTCTGATATATTCAGTAAATCATTAGAAGAGCGAAAAGTACCTTCAGACTGGAAAATCGCGCAAGTAACTCCGATTTTCAAGAAAGGTGATCGAAGTGATCCTGGAAACTATCGTCCCATATCTATAACATCTGTTTCTAGTAGAGTTATGGAGCATATTATATGCTCGAACATTATGAAATTTCTAGACAATAATAATTTGCTTACAACAAATCAACACGGATTTCGGAAGAAAAGATCATGTGAAACACAGCTGGCCCTATTTACATACGACGTAATGAAAGGTATTGATGCAGGTTCACAAGTAGATGCCCTTTTTTTAGATTTTCAGAAAGCCTTTGACTCTGTGCCACACAACCGCCTTTTAGCGAAGCTTCGAGCGTACGGTATATCGGATCAGCTTTTTGAATGGATCAAGGATTTTCTAACTGGTTGGTCGGTCACAGTATGTCGTCGTTGAAGGAGAAAGTTCTTCTTATCTAGATGTTACATCGGGGGTACCTCAAGGAAGTGTAATAGGACCACTTCTTTTCTTAATTTTTATAAACTATCTCGGAGACAAAGTGAAAAGCCTTTTTAGATTGTTTGCTGATGATGCGGTTACTTATAGGGAAGTAAGGAATTTGGCCGATTGCTTAGAAATTCAGCGTGATCTGGATATTATTTTGGCTTGGTGCGCTGAGTGGCAACTAACGCTAAATTGTAAAAAGAGCAAGACAATGAGCATAACTAACAAAAAGAATCCAATTGTTCAGAAATACGATTTAAACAATTCAGTTATTGATATGGTCGATTCTATGAAATATTTGGGAGTAACAGTACAAAGGAATATGAAATGGGACTTACACATTAATTCGTTAGTAGGTAGAGCTAATTCTAGGCTGCGATTCATAGGTCGAATCTTGAAAAATTGCAATGAACAAACAGAGGAGATAGCGTACAAATCTCTTGTGCGTCCACATTTGGACTATTGTTGTGCCATTTGGGATCCGATTCGTAAGGGGTTGATCGAAAGTATAGAGAAAGTACAGAGAAGAGCCGCTCGATTCGTGACCGCTTGCTACAGTCCTTATGAAAGCGTCACAGATCTGATTAGTAGACTAGGCTGGGAGTCTCTGGTAGTTAGACGACGCACGTTTCGTTTAAACTTATTGGTAAACATGTGTACTCCCACTTTCACTCACGAGTGTAGTGAAATACTTCGTCCACCAACCTATTTGAGCCGGAATGACAGGAAAGATAAGATTAGAGAAATAAGATGCCGCAATGATTCTTATATGAATTCTTTTTTCCCTCGTACCATTAGGGATTGGAATGAACAACAAAGAGATTAGCTTTGGTGCTGAGCACCCTCTGCCACCCACAATTTTGTGAATTGCAGAGTATATATGTAGATGTAGATGATTGAAGGAAATCTAGTTGATATGCTATGAATTTCTATGACGTTAGCATATTCACAGATAAGATTGAAGCTGCAGATATATTACTGAATGGCATGAAAAAATAGATAAATATCTTGATTAAATATAAGCAAAAGCTAGTCAGATGTTAGAAAGAGTTGATGGAGAGAAATGGGAACATATAAATTAGAAACAATCAGATGGCTATATTAACTAGAAAATTCCCAATTGTTGAGTCAAGGACAGTATTAGAAACAAATTACCCAGCGTGTTGGGCGAGCGGTAACACTATGGCCTCGCATTCGGGAGGACGCGGGTTCGAATCCTCTTCCGGGCATCTATATTTGGGTACTCCACGGTTTCCCCGAATCACTCCAAGGGAATGCAGGGATGCTTCCTTCAAAAGGCCATGGCCGATCCCATTCCTTGTACCTAGTCTTTTACCCTCGACGTTGACGAGGCGTAAAGCCATAAAAAATGACAAGAGGTCTTTTAATCTATTCTTCAAAAAGATAATACTTCTAGTGTTACTCAGTAATCTGGGACATGGAGAGAATTTGTGGGTCTGGGCTTTCAAAATGTTCTGTGAGTCGATACCACTAAAAATTACGTTGAAGAAAAAACAACAAAATGATTGTTTTTTTAAATAATATGCGTAATGAAGGAAGTTTACCGAAAAGTTGGATGAAACAAAAAGATTCATTGATGTATTACATATCAATATGGTAAGGATATTCACTGGAAGGAACAGCAGAGAATTACAAAGTACTCAGTTTAAGAAGCAGACAATCCAGGACGTACGTTGTTGTGTCACTACTTAAACATAATGCGGGTGGATCACAACCACTTTATATTAAGGCACTTCATGAAATTATCTTAGTTTTGGACAAACTCGAGCACTCATTTATTATGGAAAGATCGGTATGCATACAAGGCTTTTTAGCATCAGAAAGCATTTAAATTAACAAACAGGTTATGGAAATTCCTAGTTGTAGTTTAAATATTAAATAACAACTACAGAGCCAGTGCAATAATATATAACCATAAACTATGCCGAAGACTGGAAATAAGAAATTTGTTAAAAGAAATAACAATTTTAATATCGAAGAAACAGTACTTGTAATTTATACGCCTTTCTGTCAACTTTTGTTAGCTTGGAATTTGTATCAACACAAAAAAATTTTAATTAAAATTTGAAACGTATATGTTCCCATTTTTTGAAAACCGCTAAAATTTGTGTGGAATGGGCTACAGAAATTACGAATCTACGAATCTAATTGCTGTTTGCAAATAAGAACAGCTGTTGATTTTGTTATAGTTCAGTAAAAGTGAAAAACTAAGTCACTGGCGTAAGAAAAGATTAGTAAAAATTACAGCAGAATGTCATGTACACAGTGAAATATCAGCTCCTCCCGTCCTGGATAGTTTGAAGAAAGGACGCATCAACTGAATAGAGAGACACAAAAATAGTAAAATATGGTCTGCAGGTACTTTAAGCAAATTCTTCGAATGATTGTATGAATCAGTCTACATAACACTTATTTTTCTGTAGCAAATTCTTCTCTGGTGTTCCTCCTGATTGTGTTGTGAAAACACGATATTTCGACGAATAGCTTCTCCGTCTTCATCGGGTGTGAAACTATTGCTGGTCTATGGACCTTAGTCGTTGGTCAACAGATCAGTACAGGTGTTTTCACAACTGAGGATGAAGATGGAGCTAGTCGTCGAAATATTGTGTTTTCACAACACTGTCCGGTGATACACCCGTGAAAACTTCATTGCAATCACACGCCGGGAAAGTCTCCGTTCTTACACAAATTCTTCTGTTATTACATCGTAACCCACATGAAAAGAATTGATAGAAGAATTTATACAGGTTTGAAAACCTCATCCTCGTGAATGGTACCATCTACATGAAAGGCGTAAAGGGTCACTTACTGTATAAAAGACTGAAAGCAAGTTTAGTGTAATGCATTTTACTTTCCAATTTTATGATAGATTTCGTTAAGTATTGTATTGATCCCTTATGTAGAATATTATTTTTGATTAATAATTTATTATATTCAACAGAGAATAGTAATCAATCATGGTCCCGGATCCCTATGTCGGACCCCCAATTTATTTCAAATTTATTTCACTTTGACGGTGCTGCATTCAGGCAACATATATTTAAACATGTAGACATCCAATGATATGATGTGCTTTAAAGTTTGCAGGTTTGTTAATAGACAAGTACTTCACCAGTTACTATATTAGTGCTTTCAGTAAGTGTAAAAGTTTTTGCACAGGTACATTAAACATCATTGTTACTATGTTTCAAAGAGAGAAAGTATCAATCTGTTCCCTGCAGTGCCTTTGGTAAATATTATTCTGTATTACTGTGTCCCTTGTTTACTATGATGTCTATCAACTTTCTTTTTAAACTCCTGATACTTCCAACTCATACGTAGACAAGCTAAGAGGGAATTCTTGGAGTTCCCTAAGTCAGATCCCGCATAATACATATTAATATTTCGTTAGTTTATTAAAGCGATTTGAAATGCTGTTTCAAATTGCCAAAACAAACAGAAACCTTGGTACAAAAATTGGAGATTTTTGTCGTTAATGGAAGAACTTACCACGTAAAAACTTATCACTTTCTTCTTAGATGGTAAATTATATTATATTATATATGACAATAAGCTAAATTGTTTATACCTCAGGGTCAAATGTAAAAAGAAACCTCTTTTATATTATTTTTATATTACTTGACTTAAAAAAATTGAAAACTATGATTAAATATTTACTAACTTCTGTCATGCAGGTTATTTGAAAACAAACCAAAGAATATTTTACGTTAGAATTAAATTAATAGTAACTCAAATTAAAGACGAGACAGTTGAAACATAAATTGAAGATGCGAATTTGATTCGTTTCCTCTATTGATCAGCATAACACGTTTTAGCACTAGGATTGTGAAAGTTAATAATAGGATTGATTAAAACAACCACGGCATATCTTAAAATTAATTGTTTACTATTTGTACTAAATCGAATTAAATGATTTGACACATTTATTTTAACTCAATTAGCATAAAAAAGGGGAAAATTTACTTTGATTGGCCTACTTTGAGAATATGTGATAAAAGTAAATAAAACTTAAATCTCAGGTGTCATTTTAATTTGATTCGGAGTATATTACCGCAGTAAAGTGAGTGGTGTCTTAAGCAAGTAGCTCTATTCAGGGACCGCTTCTGCCGGACGCTAGTGATGGTGCTCTAAGGTTGTGTTTTACACTGTGTGTGAGGAGTCGCGCTCTAGGTCACTTCACTCGAGATAGCTCCATGGGATATCAATGTTTCACCAGGAAGCAGAGTTGAAGTGCCACTCCTAAAGCAAGACAAGCGTCCTGCTCTGCACCAATCAATTTCTTCTGCAATCACCTGATAGACCTCCATAAAAAATATACACAAGCATTAGTGTTGTTTAAAGTAGAGCCCTGTGATAGGCAAGCACCGTATGCCCACAACTGTCTCAAACTGCCACGTATTAGGAACTGCATCTGTCTCTGCGCCACATAATCCCAAGTCCTTTTTGAGGATACTTGGCAAGGATTTGCTCCCAAATGAAGCGCTCTTGAGTCAGTATTTCCATCCTTTTATTAGTGTAATTACAATTCCTTTTAAGGTGGACTCTTGTAGTTCAGCCACAGCAGTTACGGTTCGTGCTGAATATGACACCTTTCCTTCAGCACTTGCCGTCTCTGCTAGTCATGTACGTCAGGTGCTTTCGGGACCTGGCCAGTTTATTTATTTATAGTATAATGAGTTCCAGAATATACAAACATTCGTGGACTAATGTGTACATCACATGCTTCTATATTCTTATATCTCCAAATCTAGTGCTTTGCTCCACTCAACTGGTTTAACCGATGCACGGTGAATGTTGATTATTGGTCCTTTGTAACCAGAAGAGAACAGTCATAAGTGATATGATGGATTGTCTGTGAGGTTGCTTCACAGTCACAATTTGCAGAAGTAGCCCAGCCCCATTTGAGTTGTAGGTAACAGCTTCTACTTTGTCCTATTTGAATCAGCTTAATGATTCTCCATCGACGTCTGGGGAGATCGAATCCTTGTATCCGCGTGGAACGTTTTCAACTAGATGTTTATTGACTACCGATGATTGCTTTCGCTACTTGTTGAGGTTGAAAGAGGACCTTAAAAGGTTGATTGCTCTGCGCTACGGTGGTTTTCTTGATTATTCTCATCGCCTGATTGAGTTACACGTCTATCGTGTAGGCACTATTGATCCAGATCAGGCAAGAGTATTCAGCAACAGAGCAAGATGTGGCTCTTAAAACCTGACCATTTTCTTCTCTTGCCCTTCTTGTGGTAGCAAGCTTTTGGAGAGAATTATTTCTATTTTTGACTTCTCTGTGCTGTAGGAACATTACAATACCTAATTTACTAGCATTTGCAGCATCTAATATAATGTAAACATCTATTAGATTTCAGATGAGTTGCGATTCGGATGGCTGAGTTTGCGTCATTCTATGGTAAATAGCCATTAAGACAGCTGTTGTAGTATGTGCTCACCTAGTTCTCTCTAGAATGAAGCATTGCATTTAATACAAGATCTACTGCAATGAGAGGCAGATCGTTAATCCTTGGTTGATTAGTTCCATCTTATTTCTGACTACTTCTCAAAATTAGAATACCACTTAAAGTATATCCGAAAGAAGTTTCAAAGAAAATGGGAAGTAAACTGTTTATCAAAGAAACTATTTTTACATTGTTTAAGTCCGTATAGGCTTTATACAACAAACAATTATATTTTTCTTAGATTTCTACACATCGTCGAAGTCGCTAGAATTAGGAGAGAATTTTATGACAGAGGAAAGGAAGGAATTGTGGATTTTTGAAGGAATCATTCCGGCATTTGCTTGGAGTGATAACGGGAAACCACGGAAAACAGAAGTCTGGCTGATCGGACGGGAAATTGATCCTGAGACTTCTAGAATGAGAGACCGGCAATTTTACCGCTTACCCACCATGATTGCTAGCACACTAGTTCAGATGCATTAAAATAGCTCTTTCTACCGCTTGGAAATAGTAAATGGAATTCAACAATTAGGACACAGCAAAGGTGGAGACATGAGGCAATTTTTGAAACACAAGGTACTACTGGCCGGCTCTGGCAGGGTAGTGCCAGCATGCAGTCAGGCCGTGGGAATGGGTGAAATTAATTAATCGTTGTATGCATCCTATTTGCCTGTATTTACTGGAAACAATGTTCTACAGAAACTCATTCTGCGGAAGAATCATAATAACGCCTGATTTGACTGTATGACCCAATTTTAACGTCATTTTTTATGTGAATTTTTGAAGGGACAAATTGTTAGCTCTACGATTTAACTGCGCATGCACCGCAACGTTCTGCGCATGCGCGCTTAACCTACTGCGCATGCGCACTTGACGAAGCAGCTACTCATCTTGTAAAACAGGGGATCATATTCGATGTGAAACATATATTTCCTGTTTCAATTAATATAAACATTTGACTACAAAGTATTTGATACAAAGTCAACAAATAGAACGGAAGAAGAATATTAATAATAGTAATATAAATTATATAGTTCGGATAGACAATCATAGACTCACCTCCCAAATCATCAACACCATATCTAGATGGTAAGCGACTAACGCAAAAAGGACAAGGCTAGTCAGAAAAGATCTCGAGCAATTGGGAGTAGACCCCAATGAAATTTACAACAGGGATAAGTAAAGAACGTTGATTGAAGCATCAGATTCTCTCCAGACACTAACAGCCAAAACACTGCGCCATGGACCAGGGGTGAAATGGACCCAAGAAAGAAAAGACAACCACAGTGCAAGTATGAAAGAATATTGGGCCAAAAAGAAAGTTCACCAGAGTTAAGAACCACGTAGTCCATAGAGGCCAGAACGAAAAAGAAAGAGAAGAGGAATATAAATTAATAATGATAAAAGGAATCATCATCATCTTTGACACACCATCCGTAAATATCTATATAATAAATTAGTCTTCATTTGGAGGAAATTAAAATTTAATTTGGTGATATCTCTTGTATCCTATTGATTGTAAAAATTGTTATCAGATAATTTAGTGCAGGTTGTTCTCCGATGTAAAAGCTCTACGCACAAAATGCAGACTAAGGTTTCATTCAATACTCAATAATCTACCGAAGAGTATTTTAATTTTTTACCATTTTTAATTGTTTACGAGAGTAAATTAAACGAAATTAGTTTCTATCTACTGAAGAAATTGCACTAAAGATAGTATCTTTTGCCCACTCGAGTGTGAAAGAAGCATCAAAAACATCAAAAGCAAAAAAAAAAAAATATAGTGTGTATGAGTCAAATAATTTCTACTTCCTGCGCGTGTACACACTAATACACGCACTTTTATTTTTAAATACAGATGCCGATGAAGACAGTAATATGTACAACAGTACCGAACTAGTTATATTTCATTATTAGAGGCAGCTTGAAACGAACGAAAAATTAAATTGCATTGGCATTTCTACATATGTATAAGCTTATTACCTGTAATTGAGAGAAATGCCTGTAACATGGAGTTAATAATAGGTATACTCGTTTTGTAATGTTTGGCGATGTCGTCTTTACATGTGAGCTGAAGCAGTATCCTTAGTGCCCCAGCACGGCACAAAGTCCAGACAGAATTGCATGTCCCGCAGCCGTCACAAGACAAAGTGCCCCGTCCGCCCACTACCTGTCAAGTGTTGGTTTAAGGCACTCCCTTGTCTCAGCGTACGCACGCGTCACACTGCGTGTGATGAACCCTCGGGCCGAGCTGTTTGCTTGAACACGTGGCAGCGTACCGCATTAACCGCGAGACTTGGCTGACTGTTGTTTCAGCGTACTGAGAATTGGAACTGGTCGCAGTCTGCCCTCAGGTCAGGAATGTAATGTATCTTCATTACCACAGATCGTATGGTGCAATAAATAGTTTGACGTGGCTACACAGTATTCTGTTTGCTGCCGTGGTTGTTGGGCACTTTTAATAGATGTACCCCAACATTCTAATAGTTCAAACCGTTTTTCCTGTTCCAGAAGCGGGATGTATTCAATTGTGTTTCAGTTAAACTTCAAATTTTGGACCCTTTGGAGAACATAATTCAAGCCATAATGCAATTTTTATAGCAACGTCAATAATTTAAAAAATTGCCAAAAATTGCCAAATCGGTACACACAAAAAAAGACTTCCATTTTCTCCGAATTTTCCAATTTTCCGGGCAACTTTTATAATTTTTCATTAACTAAAAACCTTATTCGGACTATTACGAACATTTATAAAAAATTAGCCAAATCAGTCCATAGAAAAGAGTACTTACGGTTTTTCCTGAATTTTCAAATTTTCCGGACAACTTTTCCCATTCACATTTTCATGCATTGACATCCAGTTCTGAGCTATGGTCAAAATTTTAAGTCTCTAGCTTCACCACGGCAGACAAAGCCCAAAGCGAGTTAGTTTTTCCCAAATTCCCCAGGCAACTTTTCTAATTTTTCATGAACTAAAACCATTATTCGGACTATTACGAACATTTAAAAATATTAGTCAAATCGGTACACAGAAAAAAAGATTTTCAGTTTGGTCCGAATTTTCCAATTTTCCGGGCAACTTTTCCAATTTTTCACTAACCAAAAACCTTATTCAGACTATTACACATTTTAAAAAATTACCCAAATCGGTCCATAGAAAAGAGTACTTTCAGTTTTTCCAGAATTTTCAAATTTTCCGGACAAGTTTTCCCATTTTTCCCATTTTTCACATTTACACCAGGTAACAAAGCGATTTCTTTTTTATGGTAGCTGCTTATATGAGCTACAGGTTTTTTTTTCAGTTCTTGAACTGAACTTACTTGCTCAGTGGTCCTTGCATTTTCTTATTAACCACATAGTTCGTAGTATGATTGCGCGGTGTGAAACAAAACTTCCCAAACTGTCTCTTTCGGAAACTGTGGGTAGTAACTGAAAAGTGGGATAAATGATAATTATATCTAAATTATCCCTCTGCTAGTTGTATAAATCATAAAAATGTCATTCGTGTAAATAAATGAAATAAAAAATATGCCAGAATGATTTTAACTGAACATTGACTTGCACTGCACTTTCAGAATTCCTGCTTATGTTTAGAGGAATGGTGACTTTTATTACTCACTTAAATAAATTTATGTGCCAGAGACACGAATTATCAATGATGGTTCGTTCCAATTACTGTAATTCGCCTAATTCCGTTATTTCGACTGACTGACTGACATGTTAGTTAAATCTGACATGCTTCACAAAGTATGTAACTAATGCAAAACCGCTCTGATTGACCAATGTGATTAAATTTCTGTGTAACATTTCACAGCGAAGGGAAAGCTTTTATAATTGGCGTTGACGTCGCAACCATTTGGCAGTGAACAGCAAACAACAGCCTTTGACAAAGTACGTTGTGGAGATGACGTACGGTGGAATGAAACATTCTTTTGTATACCCCAGAAAATGACATAATATGATAAGGGTTCTTAATTAACGCTAATTTAAAGGTGCGTTTTTTCACTATAACAAAGATTAATTAGATGATTATCCCTATGGTACAACATTTAATTTGTCTACACTCACTAAAAGCCATATCACTATGGTACTTTCAGTGTGAGCATTCTGTTTAGTCAATTAATAAAAATTCTGCATGTTTTTTTAACAATTACAAGCTATTGTGGTACTTGCTGTTTCTAGTAACGTCTGGAATATAATTCTTAAGAAAGAATATTTTCAACTAAGTTCTTTTTTTTAATATGTTTACGAATGTAATGTTAGAAACATTTCTAGTGTTTTGTTAAACACTCTGTTAAGCATACGAAATTTTTTATTTCCTTCAAACATTTATAATTCTGCACAATAATTTAGAAAGGAGTCTGCTTCCAACATTCTGCTACATATAAGAATCATAAATATTATTTCTGAAAGGTGTTTTTTTTTATCTGTGACGAACGTTCTTTCTCCCTTCATACGTAACCAAAATCGATAAATGAGGTATCGTTTTAAAGATTACGAGTAAAATCTCCGCAGTGGTAACATCGTTAACTAAGAACGAAATTTTTTCGAAGTTTAAACACTAAATGGCAAAGTTGCTTCGCTGGCGTCGATAAGAAAACCACTAGATAGCAGCACCACATATAAGAGGAATACTGATGGACTGTGTGTGTTCTCTAGAGTAAGGAAATTTTCAGATATTTTTGTTTCTATTAGGGAAAACATTGAATCATTTCTAATAGTTTCGTAAGTAGTTGTAAGTATTATGATACGTACCTATTCTTGTATACAAATATACAATTGCTAAAAATTGGCCATTCCTTTTTTCATCCTACTAGAAACCACCAACCCCGCTATTCATCGTATGTCATTCCCAAAAATTTCGCACTTAGTTATCTTTGTTTTATTACTGTTACAGGGAATAAACTTTCCTTTTTTTGTCAAATTAATACGCATTTTCATACGAAATTCATTACTTTCAAACAAATATGTTCTTTTTCTGAATGTTAAACTTGTATCTCTGATTGGAATTTATCTATACTTGAACCTAAAGCAGCATAAAACCGTTATTAATATAGTGGATACCCAGGCGATAAAAACTTTTATTTTCGTTTGTAATGCCCACCCCAATACAGAATATAGCCCCTTTATGTACTCAGATAATCTGCTGGCTATAAAAATTCATCCATCGATGAACTTTAGTGAAGAATTAACCAGTACTTGAAAAAAACTTTTATTTTTATTTTTTTTTTTTTTTTTGCTGTCATTAGTCTTTTGACTGGTTTGATGCAATCCTCCACTCTTTCCTATGTTGGGCTAACCTCTTCATCTCTACATATACCTTACAACCCACGTTCTCAATTATCTGCTTCATATATTCTAATCTCTCTCTTCCTCTACAGTTCTTACCACCGACCGTTCCCTGCACCAGCAAATTAAGAAATCCAGCATGTCTCAAAATATGACCTAAGAGCCTGTCTCTTCTTTATGTAAGCTTCTTCCACAAACTTCTTTCCTCAACCATCATTTCAAAAATTCGTTCATTTCTTACTTTCTCAGTCCATTTAATTTTCAGCATTCTTCTGTAGCACCACATTTCAAATGGTTCAATTTTCCTTCTTTCCGGTGTTCCTAAAGTCCATGTTTAGGTACCGTAAAGTGCTGTGCTCCACACATAGAGTTTTAAAACATTTTTTCTAATGCCTAGATCAATATTTGAAACTAAAAGATTTCTCTTTTTCATGAAGGCTCCTTTTGCTAGTGCTTTTCTACTTTTAACATCATTCCTGCTTCGGCCATTGGTTGTAATTTTGCTTCCCAAGTAATATAATTCACTTACTTCTCCAATTGCATTCGATCCTATTTTTATATTTAATCTGCTAGTATTTGTATCATTTCTGCTAAATTTCATCACTTTAGTCTTGCTTTTATTTATCTTCAGGCCAAATTCTTCCTTCAGTATTTTGTTCATGCCATTCAGCAAATTCTCAATATCCTCAGCCCTGTCTGCTAACAAGACAATCTCATCAGCAGATCGTACCATACTGATTTTTTCTCCCTGAAAACTTATGCCACATGGAAATTTTTCTTTTACTTTCTTTATTCCTTCCTCTACATACAAGTTGAATATTAACGGGGAAAGATTACAACCTTGTCTCACATCCTTTTTAACTGATGCTTGTCTCTCATGATTCTCTACTTTTATTACAGCCACTTGATTCTTAGATAGTTTATATTCTTCTATCTCGATACTTTAGGCCTGACTTCTTTAAAATTTTTAACATCTTGTCCCACCTA
The DNA here is from genome assembly GCA_031002005.1 of Vandiemenella viatica. Lineage (NCBI taxonomy): Eukaryota > Metazoa > Arthropoda > Insecta > Orthoptera > Morabidae > Vandiemenella > Vandiemenella viatica. Next base: position 59,704,846 of record JARYHS010013631.1, on the reverse strand, counting down.
ACATTATCAGAACATTTTATGAATCAACAAATGTCATAAAAGTATCTTTATTTTTCTTCATCCGCTTTTCAAGTATTAATATTATAGCCAGAACTGCTTCCCATGCACCGCAATTTCTCCTAAACCCAAACTGATCTTCACCTACTATGTCTTCTACTACCCTTTCCATTTTTCTCTACATTATTCTGGTCAGTAACTTTGAAGCATGTGATGTTAGATTAATGGTACGATAATTCTCACATTTGTTGGCTTGTGCTTTCTTTGGATGTGTGAAGATGAAATTTTTTGATGGAAAATAGTAACTCAATAGTTGACTCGTTTTAGTTGATATGTTCATAGCGCCGTCTCGTCTAAATGTATGTACAAACTGTCAATTTTTCAGAATTTCACAATGATGTTATTTATGTACATTTCTTCATTTCTCTACGAATTTTCTAAGCGAATGACAGGTTATATGAGAAGTTCTCGGGATTATCTGTGGATGGTGATCCTGTAGGTAAACTCGGCCGACCATACTCGCACTATTCTTCCGAAATTATTTTGTAAAAGAAATTGGAATTTTACATACGGTATATTGCCAGACTAGTCTGGGAAACAGTCTGAAAATTTTAACCATGACACAAAGTCACCGGTATCAGAATGCTGAGAGCGCATACTAATTTAAATCATACAATTTGGATTCATGGAAATAACTGACGTCTTGCGTTTCGTTGACACATGGGCATTGCTGCAGCTACAAGTTTTTGTGAGTTTCAAATTCCATGGAAAACATATATCATTACAGATGTAGATGAAAGTAGGGTCAAACGTAAACGCGAAAATCTAGTTTTTTGTTTTGTTTTTGTTTTGTTTTTGCTTCACGTCGTTTGGAACATTCTGCATTCTATAACGTACATGGGATATACGGATATATAAAGGTTCTTTGTCGGCTTTATTTTTTTTTACATTTTTCTATTTGGATAGTTTGTGATATAAATCTTCCTGTTACTTGAATATTTACAGCGTTATTAAATAATTTCGTCATTCCGAAAGAGACTCTCTCAGAATAATACCTGCAATACCGTAGAGCTTACTTCAGTATTATGCTTATGCTCTTTCCCGTATATGAAATTAACGATCCTTGCAGCTCTTTTCTGCCTCGTATCTATTGTCTCTGTTACTCCATTTTAAGGTTCTAAATGCAAGACGGAACCATTAAGAATTCACTCATTTGTTCGTCTGTCTATGTGTCACATCATCACAACTTCTAAATCCTTTCAATAAAAAAATCGAAATTGTGTACTACTTTAGTTTTTACTGACTTTAATGCAATTATAACGTAAAATTTGGAATAATAGTAGAGGATTTAACCCGTGAGTGTGGCTCAGTGAACTGGCTCCGTGACGTATAGTACGAGACCAGGCCACCGCGTTCCGTCCGTCCTGGTTCAGAATGCTAGGCGGTTACCCGTTATTGTCAGGTGAATGCTGTGACGGTCGCCAATCTTGACATTTCACAAACAAAAAATACTCTTATCACACGCTAAACATAGTTCCAAGTTTCACAAACAGGTGGCAACACAACACTTTCCTCAAATAAATTAGTTACTCCCGGCTTAACAGTTCCGGTTAGACGTCAGTTACTCCCCCTCCCTCATTCCCACTCTGATGATTCACAACTGTGTCACCTGTAAATACGTGGCCAGTATTCAAGCGGCCGAACGGAGAGGGGGAAGGGGGGATTGAGAATTGGCAGAGGGTTTAGTGGGGGGATAAAGTAAACATTTTCAGTAGATATTCTTCATGCGTTACAAATGAAAGCTGTTAAACCAACGGCTCTCAAAATGTTTAAATTTTTTTTTTTAATTCTTCTAATGGCAAGAGATTTTGTCTGAAATTAATAAAATATCTAATTACCCTCTTTACTTTCAAAACTACTGATCCGAAAATTCTTAGATGAAAAGTATAACAATTTTTTTGAAGTTTATAATTTTAGTAAAATACCTAATAGAGCAATTTTAAAAAATCGTAATGTCATTAGACGCATTTGACGAATCTGACAATAATACTGTGGAAATACTTTTATGCAAATTTTCAAACGAAGCTTAAAACACATTAATCATTAATTTTTTTGACTTACTTATTTTAAGGAGCTTAGCGTCTCCGGTTGGAGAAGCAGTGAGGCAACGAATTTTTATGGTATTTGCTTTGACCATGCGACTATGTCAGAGGTTCCGTGGTTTCAATTCCATGAGTTCCATTCGGAGCAGAAGCGGAACGCACCAAAAATTAAAATTTTATTACTTGGGTGCCCAATAACCACTCGGATAAATAACATAAATGTTAAAAAAAAAAAAAAATAAGCGCTCATTTAGTGATGCACCTAATACTGGTCACAAATTCATAATAATTGGTAATATGTTTCATTCTGCATTCCATTTTCTTGATATCTGATGAAGTTAAATTTACTATGTTGCTTAAACGTAAACGTTAAGATCATTTTTGGGAATAGGGTGACGTATTTAGAAATGGTGTAACGTGCCTCCACATTTACACCGCCGCATTAGGTTCTGAAGCACTGAAAACTTCGTTGTTTTAAAGGTTATAGTGTGCATTTGTTGGACGAAGTTGATTTAATGTGGATTGTTAACTATTGGCTACATATCAGGCAACATAGGCTTCTAACAATATATATATATAAAAGCGCAATAAGGTTGCCTTCATTTTATGTTTAACAAGAAACATTTTGTTTGTGCTGTGATACAGAGTGGTTTGTATGTCCATGCCTAAAGATTTATGGCAATATGGTGGCAGTAATACATGAGACATTTTGGAGGTTTGTGTTTACAAAGACTTAAAAGCCTTCGCATACTCTCTTCAAATTGAAATGTGTCTTTATCACTGGGCACCACTGAAACGTTTTAGTTAAGTAGTGGACCAATTTTATGAATTTAATATTAATGTTAATATTAACTGAAGAGTTCCCAAATAAAATTTAACATTTTTATAACAAAATTAAGGATTTTGTTGGGATAATAATAATAAATGACCAAGTTATTACGTTCGAAATGACAGTTTTCAGGGGTTTACTGAGCATCAAGTTAAAAAAAAAAATTAAGTGACCCGTTATTAACATCATTAGCCATGAACTAAACTAATGTGGGTAGCGATTTAAATTTTTTTAGTACGGAAACATGGCCGATTAACACGGGTGCTACGGCTGCTTGTCATCTTCAGTAGACAGAGTTCACTGACGGTCGTTTTACCGCCAGAGAGGCGTGGTGAGAGACAACTTTCTGTGTTGACAGATCCTTTGAGGTGACCATCGGAGTTCTAGAAATGAAGCCCGCCGTTGAACAGCGGTCGGTGACTAACAGGATCCAGTGCATTCACCAAGTTGTATCGCAGATGGTAGGCACGACAAAGAATGATTCTCTTGTACCACTATATTCGTAGTCTCCAGGTATTTGCTAAGGAAGCATGAAATGGGAGAGTGGAACAAACAATTTGGAATCCGATCAAATTGTCCCTCATACTTGGTGGGACAAATGAGAACCTAACAAAAAAATCATATTGGGTCCTTGTCAAGGGGCTATAATGTTAAACACAGCTCCATACACAGTTTCTCAGATTCTAGAATTTTGAAACTTAACGCTTTTCGATGCAACAGTTCTCAGGTTCGTGTCATTTGAACCAACACTGCCTTTGTTAAACATCTGCGGCAAAGTGTCCCTGAGCCGCCCTCTCCGACTTTTTCTTTTTTATAGCTCGCCGCTCCCGTGTTTCTTCGACAGGTCGCTATTGTCCGCAGGTGCCTGGGTTGCAGATTGTGTGTCCCTTGCGGAAACGCTCATAAAATACGTCCGCTTGGATCGAGATATTCGTAATCTTCTATGTCCCGAGCAATAAGGTCAATTTGCATATTACCGCATGGTTTACCACACAATTCTCACATTACCACATTGTTAAACATATACGTACAATGCCAAATAATGTGTTAACTCGAATCACATCTTACTGGCTGACGTAGATGTGCCCGAAATTGGATTTCTTCGATCCCTCATATCACGCAGAATGAGTTAAGTATGTTTAACAATTTGACCATCAGCACTATATTTTTTTATTTAATAAAGATCTATAAATAGTTTTCCACCCGCATTGTTTACAGATTGTGATACTGTTGTAAATTATGTCCCGTCTTACCATTAAAACCCCTTCTGCAACATCATTTTTCAATCAGTATTTCTTCTTTTTGTTCACCGTTTCTCTAAAATTCCGAATTCTGGATCAAAGTCTGGTACAAACGTTTCTCCTTTTGATGAGCTGTTGTTGTTATGGGTCTGATTTTTGATGCCTTCCTTGCAGCATCCATCTGCTTCTTGGATAATAGAATCCACATACAAATACTGCTAGACATATTCCGATTGTATTATTTAATCTGTTTCACTGTTGCAATTTTCGCAACACTTCATGATACTTTTTACTATTTTGTCCCAATTTCTCTTTATGTATTTCGTTCATATCATTCTGTAACTCTTCGCATGTTTGCTCCTATCAGAATGTAGCATATCATCTCCACAAAATGGGTCTTAGTGTAGCTTGATATCTTCACCGAGCTGACAACTAAACGATAATATAGTCTACAAATAAATGAAGCTTATTTTGTGAAAATATTTATGCAAGAGGAAGAACCATTGGTAAGATGTGACGAGTGATGTGTATTTAAAATAACATCAACCCCAGAAATCTGCCACGGAAAATGGATTACTTCAGAGGCCTACCGTCAAGGAATGGAACTTTCTGTAGCCTTACTATTTAAACGGCGTTGTCAAAAGCATGCAGCTTAGATACCCAGCAGCTTCGGCTGTTAGGGTACCATGAAGCTATTTCCTCACAAGCTTAGGATCTAATTTCAAAGGTTTACAGACACATCAAACTTTCCTACTAATTCTTTTTGTTTTAGACAATTATTGTGTTGATACACACTTGCAAATAAAAACACCGAATGACCCAGAATATATCATCGGATATCAATGTAACTTCGTACACATAAACACCATGAGCAAGCATATAAATTATTAGAGTTGCAATCCTTTGTGACACGTGGAACTACCAACAGAGTGTATTAGTGTGGTTTGACCGGCTAGTCGAATCGTACAATGTCTAGATTTGTTGGGCGTTCGGATGTGACATTGACACCAATGATTGAGTGCATGGGGAGGGCAGGCATATTCATCGTCAAAAGTTCTGGTGGACCACGTATAATAACCATAAGAGAGAATCACAGAACTGTGCACCTGTCAGATCGTAATCCCTTCACATCTTCTTCTGCCATTCAAGAACTGAAATTGCACCATATATCCTCTCAACCTTTGAAGTACCATTTCGTTTCCTATTCCCCTTCTGGGTGCTTCACTTTTTTCTCATGCAATATATTCAGCCTAAATTCTACTTCTTTGATTTACGTTTTACGACTTCGAAAAGTAGGGTTTTAGTTTACTTCGGGTTTTACGACTTACAGAGATGAAGGAAGACAAGGAATGGGAAGAAATTCGGCCATGGTATTTTGAAGGAACCAGACCGGCATTGGCCTGGAGTTATTTATGGTCATATGGACATTTAAACCCTCGACATCCCGAATGGCCCGAGTGGGCTGAATTGGTTTCTACCAAACTTTACTTTCTTCCTTTCTTCAGCTAAACAAACGACGCAATACACTGAATAAACATGTCATCTCAGTGATTCACACGTATAGCAACCCTCACACCACTAATATTTAGTAATTTCCGTGTAAATGAATAGCAGAATGTGATTGTTGTTTCTATCGACAGATGTCCACTGCCTGAAGGAAGTGCGACTTCGGGTGGAGCCGTCGGCCGTTCCGAGGGGAAGTCCAGCCAGCTTGCTGTGCGAGTATGATCTGGAGGGCGCTCCGCTGTACTCTGTCAAGTGGTACCGCGGGCAACTCGAGTTCTACCGCTACTCACCCAGCGAGACACCGGTCTGCAAGATATTTCCATTCCCGGGGATAGACGTCGACGTGAGTACAAAATTCACTTCCACTGCTGCACTGCGTAGTGTAGTTATCTTCTCGCAGCTTTGTTTTTCGTGGAGACATGAGTAATATTCTTCTGTACGCCTATGTAATAAACGTTACATTGCATTGTACTACACACGCTACATCATTAGCCAGTTACTTAGTAGTCGTATTATTGATCAATTATGATTAAAAGTTTTTTTTTTTTTTTTTTTTTTTTTTAAAATATGGCCTTCGGTTTTTGCGACCATTCAACCAACTCCAATCTCCAACTGTTGTATCAGGCTAACAGGCTTCCATTATGATATTGTGGACACTACAGTGAGAACAGTACAAGACGAACACAACACTTAATTAAAACCACCCATGCCCCAGGCCGGACTCAAACCGACGGCCCTGACTACAGGCACTTAGATGGCTAGTTTTGAGTAGCACTTCTTTCGGTCACTTCGAGCGCTGATGGTTTAAGACTAAGTAATCGCATTTCCTATTATTTATGAGCATAAATTTTAAGGGTACCTAGGTTTCATTATTAGCGGGTAACTAGCAATTTTTAAAATAAAATATCTTTAAGTTGCGTGGGTTGGGGAAAAAGAAAATAATCTTATTTAAAGTGCCTCTGAGGCAAAAAGAAAGCTAAAAGAATAGCATTAAAAAAGCAGAGAGTAGGAGTTTTGGTTGAGAGAATGTATGCTGTCGCGATTTCGTGGATTGATGATTTGATGGAATAAAAAGATAATTTAAATATCTAATAGTGAGTCATAGAGTAAGAGTTTTTCTGAGAGCTCGTACGCTGTTGCAATTATGTAGACTGATGATATGATAAATTAAAAAGTTGGTTTTAAATATTTGATGGTATAAAGGAGAAGGCTGAAACAATTTTATTATTAGTAAAAGTGGTGTTTTGTGGTTTTATGCGAACTTTCATTCGTTGATTAAACACCGATTACTGTTTCGATAAGTGGTCAACTGGTGATTTTTCCATTGAACAGTTGGAATAAACAATATGCGATTCAAAACAGGACTTTCACATTAAAATATAATTAATATTAAATGTACAAGTAAATGAAATTCGAAATGGGTTTTGTGGACCGGAATGGTTTAGTTTAAGGACTTTCGGCTTTTATGTAGTGGGATTCGACAGAAGCTTGCGTAATGGTTGTAGTCTCGTATCGCAAAGGTTGGGGCTGCCTTAAATAATCGAAACTAATTTATATCAATGCTGTTTGCATCCTGAAGGAAATGGAATACGCCTTGAAATCAAATAGCAACTCAGAAGATCTTAAATACGTAGGAAAGATCAAAATATCGAATAAACTGGCACACGATTAAAAATCTTCTCCATAATATTGTTGAGCATTTTTAGAAACCTGCGTCTTTTTTTTTTTTTTTTTTTTTAATTTGGTTAAGGCAGCTCCAGACAATTTTCCAAACTATACAAAACCAAGTGATGAAATCATTCAGTGGAAATCGACATCACTATTTCTCTAGAGCAGTCTTATTTATCTGTCATCAATACTTGTGACGTAATTTGCCTCCTAGTATGATATTGCCGCATGAACGCCAGTGTACCGTCTGCCAGCATGGCGCAGCGGGTAGCGTCACGAATTGCGGTACCGAAGGTCGCCGGTTCAATCCCGCCCACTGACAAAAATTATTTAATTCTGTTTATTATTTCCAGAAGATTCTACATGTTTCCTAAGGTCACTTGTAACTTCTACACATTTCACTTGTTAACTACTCTTGTAATCTCTAGTACGTTCTATCTGTGTATAAATAGAAGAGCATTCTGCCCAAGAGGCAGTCAGTGCTGCGTGTATGTTTGAGTTCTCAATAAACCTGTTCTCAGTTTAAGTGCTGTGTTCATTGACAAGTAACCTTCGAATTCACACCTGCCCCGGTTCCAACGCGACATAGTTTGGTGGAGGCGCCGGGTACCCTGTGCAACAGCTGCATCGTCGTGGCTCCGATTAGGCAACGTAAAAGTCGCCGCCTACACGGACTGGAACCGGACTACAAAGGATATACTCAGTACGTCCTTCCGAAAGTCCGCGTCATTAGGAAACCCATGGCGGCAAGCCAGCTGCACATTCGACACCCATCGGTGTTCTCTGGAGACGCTGGACAGGATCCTAACAAATGGCTAAAAGGGTTCGACCGAGTCGCCAAGTACAACAGGTGGGATCATACCATGTGCTTGGCAAATGTTTATTTCTATCTGGACGGAACCGCCCAGCAGTGGTTCGAGAACAACGAAGAAAAACTGAATAACTGGGAAATGTTCCAGACGGAACTTAAGAAAACGTTTGGGGACCACCAGCGACAAATCCGCTCGGCGGAAGAACAACTGAAGAACCGGGCCCAACGACATGGGGAGCCGACGCAATCTTACATACAGGATGTTTTGGCCCTATGCAACGTAGTCAACCCGAATATGACTGAAGCCGACAAAATCACGCACCTAATGAAAGGTATTGCAGAAGACATGTACCAAGCTCTTCTGATAAAAGACGTCGCTACGACGGAAGAGTTCATCAAGTGGTGCCAGCGGATTGAGGAGATGCAACAAAGGAGGGTTGGGCGAAAGAAGTATGACAGACTTCCCAACGTAGTCCCTATGGCAGTTGTGGAAGACCAGCACGACTTTGCGTCTCTCATACGACAAATTGTGAGAGAAGAATTACAACAGTTCATGGCAGCTGGGACTCTTGAACCGAGTGAGCATCAGATCATGGCCATGGATGTAAGCCCAGTGGGTCATGAAGGAGCCGACGCGGCGGAAAAAGAGGTATTTCAGACAATAGCTCCTGTCTGCCGAGCCAATCGCACTCGACGTGAAGAATGGCCTCGCCCTGATATGACGTATGCTGCAGCTGCCAAACGGCAGCCTAGGAACCGGCCGACACGGCCACAACCAAATCCTCCGGCACCTATGACGTCCCGCAGACGAACGGACGTCTGGAGGACAGAAGACAACGCGCCAGTATGTTTCCACTGTGGGCGCCCTGGACATGTCATACGCTACTGCAGAGAGAGAAGACGAGTATTTGACGATTATTTTGCCGCAAGACGTCCGCCATCAGAACAGTTCTACCCCAGGCAGCCACCCGCTGACGAGTTCGGTCGACCTACGGGAAGAAGCCCATCGCCGTACCCTAGACGAGGTCGATCCCCGACGCGCCGCTGCCGTTCATCGTCGCCGGACAGAGCTACCAGCCGCTCCCCTAGCCGCCGCACGCAGGAAAACTAAGCAAGGCGACCATCTACGGAGGTGAGGCCGCCGCAGATGAAAATCCTCCATGGATGACAGTCACTAAGATGTCGGGAAATCTCATCAACGTTATAATCGACGGCCAACCTGTCCGGGCGCTGGTTGATTCAGGAGCTTCTTTCTCCGTATTGTCGGACAATTATCGTCGCACACTAAAGAAGACAATGTTCCGTGATACGGGGGCAACTGTGCTAAAGGTCGCAAATGGAAAGTACGTCCAGCCAGCTGGAGCTTGTGTCGCGAGAATAACCATCAACAACAGGACCCAGCCAGTTGAATTTGTCATTTTAACAGAATGTAGTCATAATGTCATCCTTGGATGGGACTTCCTTAAGGCATCCCAAGCTGTCATTGACTGTGGAACGTCTGAGCTGCAAATTGAAGAAGTCGTTGCGACGGGTACACGTAACACAGAATCTTCTGGGAAGTTATTCGCCGTTGACAACGTGACAATCCCGCCGTTCGCAATGAGAAGAGTCCCAGTCAAAAACACGGACGACCGCAACCTTGAAGTGCTTGTCGATAGTAGAAAGTTTATTAGGCTCACGAAAGAAATCTACATACCAGCGGCTATCATAAGCATTATCGGTGGTCGAGGAGACATTTGGATCACCAACTGTCACGAGCAGTCACAAATTATCCCCAAGGGAATGTGCATAGGGACAGCTGAACCAGTCCAGGAGGGCGAGCTCAACGTCATTAACGAAGATCCATGCTCTGTTACTAGTACCGACAACACGCTGGAGGAAACAACTATGGAACTGCCAATAGGGTCCGGCCTGACCAAGGAACAACACCACCGGGTGTTAGCTATACTACGCCAATTCTCTGGTGTATTCACACCCCAGCAAAAAAAAGGTCAGACGAAACGGCCCACGATAAAGCATCGTATCAATACTGGGGATCATCCGCCCATTAGCCAGCGCTCGTACCGATTGTCACCAGTCGAAAGGCGAATAATTCGAGAGGAAGTGGAGAAGATGTTGCATAATGACATTATTCAACCTTCGGAGAGTCCTTGGTCATCTCCGGTGGTCCTCGTAAAGAAGAAGGATGGTACGTGGCGATTCTGTGTCGACTATCGGCGGCTGAACAAAATCACAAAGAAAGATGTCTACCCACTGCCGCGCATCGACGACGCCTTAGACTGCTTGAAAGGAGCTACATACTTCTCAACCATGGACATGCAGACAGGCTACTGGCAAATCGAGGTTGACGAAGCTGACAGAGAAAAGACGGCTTTTATTACACCTGATGGCCTCTATGAATTCAAAGTAATGCCATTCGGATTATGCAACGCTCCGGCCACATTCGAACGCATGATGGACAACTTACTTCGACACCTTAAGTGGACGACGTGTCTTTGTTATTTAGATGACATTGTTGTTTTCTCGAAAACATTTGAAGAACATCTGAGTCGCCTGTCAACGGTGCTGAAGTGTGTTCAGACTGCAGGACTCCGCCTCAATCCGAAGAAGTGCCTCTTCGTCGCCAGAGAGATAAAAATCCTGGGGCACCTGGTCAACGGAGATGGCGTCCGCGCTGATCCAGATAAAGTAAGGGCAGTCATGGAATTTCCAACTCCTCAGCACATTCGTGATGTGAGAAGCTTTCTTGGGCTGTGCTCATACTTCCGGCGTTTCATAAAAGGATTCTGTAACATGGCACGTCCACTGCAAGAACTTTTGCAGGGAGACGCCAAGTTTTACTGGGATGAAACTAAAGAAAGATCTTTCCAGGCACTTAAGGAGGCTCTAACTTCCGCACCAGTTCTAGCCTTATACGACGAGAATGCAGAAACTGAACTTCACACTGACGCCAGCGGTTATGGGATCGGTGCAGTGCTTGTGCAAATTCAGGAAGGTGCTGAGAAGGTGATAGCCTATGCATCAAGAGTATTCTCTAAGCCCGAGATAAACTACTCTACAACCGAGAAAGAATGCCTCGCAGTTGTCTGGGCTATCAACAAGTTTCGTCCGTATTTATTCGGCAAACCTTTCACCGTCGTGACAGACCACCATTCTTTATGTTGGCTAACCAGCTTGAAGGATCCATCAGGTCGACTAGCAAGATGGGCACTTAGACTTCAAGAGTACGACGTCACGGTGGTATTCAAAAACGGACGCAAACACAAGGATGCCGACAGCCTTTCAAGGAATCCTTTAATAGAACACAACAGCATGAATGGAATTTCAGCCCTCGCTGAATTAGGTGACGTTGCAGCTGAACAGAGGGAAGATTCAGAGTTATTAAGAACCATAGACGCCTTGGAGAAAGGAGAACCGGCCAAAGGAGGGTTTCAATTGATAGATGGGACATTGTATAAGAACAACTACGATCCACTAGGCCCCAAGTGGCTTCTGGTCGTTCCAGCTCATCTCCAGCCAGCTATTCTCAAGTATTTCCACGACGCTCCAATATCCGGTCATCTGGGATTTGTGAAGACCCTGGACCGAATCAGACGCAGGTATTACTGGAAGGGTCTCTACCGATCTGTCAAGCATTATGTGAGTCACTGTAAAGAGTGCCAGCGACGGAAACATGTGCCGCAATTACCTCCAGGTCATCTAGTACCAATTCCACCTGCAGCAGTTCCATTCCACCGAATTGGGATCGACCTTTTAGGGAGGTTCCCGAAGTCGACAACCGGTAACCGATGGATAATAGTCTGCACCGACTACCTCACGCGCTACGCTGTCACCAAACCTGTGCCGACTGCAGAAGCTCCAGAGGTTGCAAAATTTCTAGTAGAAGACATTATTTTGAAGCATGGAGCACCACGTGTGATGATATCCGATCGTGGAAAGGTATTCCAGTCAAGACTAGTATCAGAGGTCATGTCAAGATGCGACGTTGTCCACAGGATGACAACTGCATACCACCCTCAGACAAACGGTCTCACAGAACGCTTCAACAAGACATTAGCCGATATGCTGTCGATGTATGTGGATGTTGAGCAGAAGGATTGGGATACAATACTGCCAGTGGTCACATTTGCTTATAATACAGCAAGGCAAGATACGACAGGCTTCACTCCGTTTTTTCTGCTCCATGGCCGTGAAGCTGAGACCACAATGGATACGCTGTTCCCATTCCAGCCGGACGACACTCAGGATGACTATATAAAACAGCTCATTACCAGGGTCGAAGAAGCAAGACAGCTGGCTCGCATACGAACACTGGCCACCCAGGAGAGGACCGTCAGCGGTATGACGGCAAGCACCGACCTGTTGCGTACAACCCAGGAGATCTCGTATGGATTTTTACCCCTGTCCGGAAGGTTGGGCTATCAGAAAAGTTACTGAAGCGGTACTTTGGTCCGTATCGTGTCATACGCCGCCGGTCAGACGTCACATACGAAGTCGAGGATTATGAGCCGTCTTCGAAACGACGAAAGCGAAGGGACATTGTTCACGTCCTCCGCATGAAGCCTTACTACAATCCTGACGAGCAGCTAGGCACAACCAGCTTCTTGTTCAAGGACTCTGAGGACGGTTTGGATACTGAGGAAGTCGGACAGGAAGATAATAGTACAAACAGGAGGGGCCCTCCAGAACTGCCATACAGAGGACCCACGACAAGATCAAGATCCAGGACACTTCAGCGTGCCCCAAAAGAAATCTAACAGCGGGACGCTGTTTTCCTCAGGAGAGGGAGCAATGCCGCATGAACGCCAGTGTACCGTCTGCCAGCATGGCGCAGCGGGTAGCGTCACGAATTGCGGTACCGAAGGTCGCCGGTTCAATCCCGCCCACTGACAAAAATTATTTAATTCTGTTTATTATTTCCAGAAGATTCTACATGTTTCCTAAGGTCACTTGTAACTTCTACACATTTCACTTGTTAACTACTCTTGTAATCTCTAGTACGTTCTATCTGTGTATAAATAGAAGAGCATTCTGCCCAAGAGGCAGTCAGTGCTGCGTGTATGTTTGAGTTCTCAATAAACCTGTTCTCAGTTTAAGTGCTGTGTTCATTGACAAGTAACCTTCGAATTCACACCTGCCCCGGTTCCAACGCGACAATATATAACATCTGCAAATAAAATTTTATAACATTTTAATGCTGGATTGAAATCTTTTATATAAATGAGAAATAGCATGGGTCCTAAAATGCTTGCCTATGGGACACCTATAAGGATGTGCCTTGATTCAGACAGAAACTTAACACAAAATGTTGGAGTTATCTGGGATTCCACAGATTTCTACTTTTGTATTCTATTTTCTAGATATGACTGGAACCAGGCTTTCACAGTACCCTTTATTCCTATTGCTTTCAGTTTATAGGAGGATGTAATGGTCAGTGTCGAAAGCTTTTGAAAAATCCAGGAACAAGCCTGCTACACGATCACACCATCAAGTGCTTCAATCAGATTTTTGTAAACTGTGCTATGGCTGATGATGTTCCTTTTCCAGCTTGGAAAACGAACTGATTTGCCGAGGAGATTATATTTCTCAGAAAACTTTTAAGTCTATCTTTCATAAGAAATTCAAATTTTTGGATAAAGATGACAGTATGAAATTGGGCAGAAATTTTCTATCTTCACCATTCCATGTTTTTTAATATAGGGAAGACCTTGTAAATTTTAGAGTTTGGAAAATAATCCAGCTGCAAAAGGACTCATTTATCCTATGTGCTAATGGGGTATTAATACTGCTTTAAAAGAAACGTGCACATCATCCAAGCCAGTTGATTTATTTTAGCTTTGCAAATAGCTTTTTCCAGCTCTTTCTCTGTCACTGAGTGCAGAAACGTTGAGTTTACTGGGTAATTACAAAGGTAAAAGTTTTTTTTTTTGTATGCGTGGAAATTTTGTTGAAGTTTTGTAGCTATGTTGGAGAAATAACTAACATGAACAAAATACACACAAATATTCATATCTCCATGATATGTGCTGCTGCGATAAAAGTCCGTAAGAAATATCAACGTTATTATTTTACATAAGAATTGTATAAGAATATAGAAATATTTCCATGACAGAAAAAATATCCCAAAAGCTACTTATTGTACAAAGTTTATTAATACTCTGTGATATCTATTGGTAATGCCCTCAATCCTTGTAGACAACGTGAAGCACTTTGTTTATATACCTGTGATATGTGCGTGCTATCTAGCGGTTGACACTGAACTATCTCATTCATGAGACCTGCATAATCATTACTTTTTCTCTTTAAGTGTCAAATTCTAAAAATTCTTTGTTAATTACAATGGTACCTAAATATAGACCTTAATCTTTAACACGATACCTCATTTCTTGATTTCAGTTTGATATCACAGGAGATCCTTACCTCTAAAATGATACCTCATTATTCTTTCAGCCAGGTATCAAGGGAGATAAAAGGCTCATGACAAACAAAAGGTGAAGTAGTAATATGATACTTTTGCCCTTTGAGGACTAAATAAAAAACTTTCCTAAAATATGAGGTGACCAAAGAGGAGACCTTAATCTTTAAAATACTACTTCATTTATCGAATTTGGTTAGAAGGGAGATAATGGCTGTGACAAAAAAACACCTTTTAGAAATAAATATATGATACTCTTCCAATAAATTTCTTTTTTCAGCCATTCAGCAATACTCATCGGCTAACAGACAATGTCAACAGTAGATCACAGCATACTGACTTTTTTCCTTGAGCCCCACATGTAAATACAAATTTCAATTCACATCTTTCATTACTGCTCTTACCCTTGGTGGAATATAATTGATAACTTTATGCAATCTAAATGAATTGATTTTAGGTCAAAAATACTTTGATGGTATCGCTTGATGCAGATATACCAAAAGAGTAACACTGAACACCACCAACATCATGCGAGTTCTAAAAAACTAAAACTACTTTTAATATAAGAAGAATGAAGTTACAATTTTTTACAAAGATTTCAAGCACAAGGTATGAAGAAAGCCATCAAAGCAAATTAAACAAAT